>ML801804.1:290112-317157 GCA_009831015.1 Picea engelmannii
TGTACAAAGAGATTCTCGTTACATACTTAATAAATCAATTTTTGAACAGATCATGACATAAAATCAAACATTTGATTATTCTACTACAAAATATTTGAGTAGAAAATCATCATTGGGCAAAAGGAAAGAGGAGTGCATCAAGGATTTTGAAAATCCCACTCTATAAGCTCTTAGAACGCCCAATGGAAACTAGTTTAAACTCAAGAAAAGGGGGAAAATTGGTTAATGCTTCAAATGTTATGCAAGACCATAATGGAAATGGATTAAGGATTCCAATTTCGAATGGTGAAACAAGGGGAAAAAATCAATGCTAGTTCGAATGGAAATACAAAGGATAGAGCCAATTAGGAAGATTGAAGTATCATTTGAATGATTGTCAAGATAAATACTAATTTGAAGACTTCATGGAATGAACAAGTAATTTGAATGGTTGTAAATGCCCCAAGGTTTGGCAAGAGCAAGGATTAGATATTCCCCCTTCTGAATGACATGGTTAAGGTCAACAACTCATCAACACTCGAATGTAGATTCAAAGGAAATCAAAGCATTGGCACATCAAACAAGTTTACTCGAATGATTATCAAGGAGAAATAGTTCGAAGGCTTCACACCAGATTCACCTTAGAGTACATATTTAAGATTATTGTAAAGGTTTACAATGTACACTCAAAAGGTGGACAAAGAGGGCGCCGAAACCAAACGTTGATGGCCTTTATGAAAGGAGATTAGAGAATACATTTATGAGTTTAGAACTTTGCAAGCTCTTAGTACTTTGAATGAGAATCAAAGTATAGGAAATTCAAAAGGATCACCAATTATTTAGCCAAATTTGTTAGTTTTTCCTAAACAACATCATTATAGCATTGAGCATTGAGAAACACCTTAAGCATGCAACACAAATCCTCGGAACAAGTTAGAGCCATGAATATCCAAGCAATGCAATAACATAGAAAACCAAGATGTGCATAATGCTAGACATGCATGAGAAGCAAAGTATCTAAGCAAAACAATCATCAATGTACATGATATGAGCTATACTAAATGCAACAACAAACGAAGAAGTGAAATCGACATCTATATCAACAATCGAAAGTGAAGGAAATGAGTGCAAAAGAAAGCAAATTCTTTTTGACGAGGCATATTAAAAATTAAAAAGGGGGTCCCCAAGCTAGCTTACTTGAGGGGTGTTGAGGACTCAACAATTTTCTATTTATGGGGTCAAATGAACCAAATATTCCTTAACCTTTCTCAGTATCAAGGCACTAAGTGAACTACGACTTGCTTGGTTATACCACTAGTGTGTCTCACATATCACAAAACAAATAGCCTATATTTGTGGGGAAACCCATGGTACGGTCTCAGGTCCACATTCCAAACTCATGGGATGTTTGTACGTGTCTTCTCTAGCACCTCAACAAGGATCTCTTACTATTACTTTGGTTCCAACCTTACAGGATTGATGTTTTGTCCTAGGGAATCTTCAATCTTAGATGATTCAATCCACAGCCTTAGAAGAGGTTCCAACATGGCTAGGGAAAGGGAGGTATCAAACCTTTCTAAAGGCACTTTAGGTCACTTTTCATTATTTCATTGTTATATCATTTATGTGGTAGATATAGTGTTACTGTTGCAATGTATTGGAGATCGGTCCAAGTCTATTTTACAGGGAGATTGAGATGCATGTGGAGGTCGGTTTAGGAGGTGGAACACTCTCTTTGATGTTTGTCACAACTCTCATCTCCATCCCAAAAAGATTCAATACCTACAATAATGCTTGTCTAGGTGAGTTATTTCATTTTCTCCTCCCTTTCATTTTCAACACTTAGCTTAATTAGCTCACCAAAGGTGATTTAGAACTAACCCTATGTCAGCATAATTTCCCTTTTTAATTTGTTTTTCATTAATTTGGAAACCCTAATTGAATTAGAACCCTAGATAAATAATTAAGATTAATTTCTCGTAAAAAACTAATTAAGATTAATTCCTTGTAAAAAACTAATTAAGATAAAAATCCTAATTAATATAGTGGCATTCCTCCCCTCTATTTTCTTCCTCTTCTACTCTCTTACATGGTTTATCAGTTTTTCCCTAAAATTGACTAGTGAGTCCACTTTCTCCTTCCACTTTATGGTAACGTGGTTTTGTTCTCACACTACATTTTTTCAACTGTGTTAGGGAGTTCATGTCAACCCTTTCCTATCTTAAGTGAATGCTTCATCTTCTTTTCTGTGTTTAGTGTCTACTCCCACCATAGATGGTATTGTATCATTTTTCTCTAAGAGGGAAAGTTTCCCTTCTCCTCTATCATTATTTTCTCGAGTACTTCCTTAGGTGTCTCCCTCTTCCAACCTCTACATCCCCATAATGGGGGCCATCCACTTAGCACCATTGACATGGAAACTTATATGGCTCCTCATAATCATTATTTTCAACTTTGTCATTTGGTGTGTGTTTAGGGCATGGAACTGGAGTTCTCCCAAGGTCTTAATTTATCATGAACCTTTCATGTGTGCCCCCCTAGCTCTCTTACTTGGATTGAATCTTTCCTCTCTTTTGAGGAGAGCCCCTCATATCAAATCAATGGTTATAACATTTTAGGTGAACCTCTCCTAACATCTATAATAGAACCCCCTATTGAGGGGATGTCTCTTATCCATCCTTCACCCTAAGTGGCTCCTACACTCAATATCTAAGGTCTAGCTGAGTCTTGGGTATCTCCTTTAACTATACCTTTATCCTTTGGATCTTTGATTATTGGTACTTCTGTGACAATGTCTCAAACATTAACTCAAACCCGTACTCAAACAAGCCAAGTACACATACAACATCAACAACAAAAACCTCAAAACTCATCGAATATAAGCCAAGGGTGGCATGACTACTTGTTTAGGAGGCTATGAGAAAGTTGGAATGAATGCATGTTTTGGTGGATGGGAGAAAGTTGGAATGAATGCTTGTTTTGGTGGATGGAAGAAAGTTGGAATGAATGTGTGTATTGATGGCTAGGAGAAAGTTGAGATATATGGTTTCCTTAGGAAGAATGTTGCGATGTGTTCTTAGCTTTGGGGGAATGTTGGGATGTGTAACTATCTTATCAATTGTGTAGAAGTCGATACGAGAAATTAGCTTACATTAGGGACATATGTTATATGGTTACTTGGATTTAGAGGGAACTTAGTGGAGGTTGAGAAATTTGGGGTAGGATGTTGTCAACAATGGCAGAGCCTCAAACTAGTAACTTTCAATGAATATGGAACCCAAATATGAACAATTTCAACATCCCTATTTTATATAACAAGTTCCTTGTCCATAGCCAAGAATGGAAGGTGGTGACATGGCACCACCCCCTAATATCAATATGCACCCTTATATTGTTTATCCTACTTAAAACTCAAACCCTAGTATTATGAGTGCTTCCACAAGACCTTATTTTGACCAAGTATTTAGGCAAGTTTTGCATACCATATTGCAACAACATGGCTTCCTCCAAAAATATCAAAGTCACCTATGTTCAATGGTGTCATTTGGGAAGACCCTTGATGTTATTTTGAGTCCTTCACTTTTGCTTGCACTAAGTTTATTCATAACAACAATGTCATAGTTAATCTCTTTCCCCAATACCTAATGTTGATGGTGGAATTTTCAACCTTGACAACAACACTCAAAACACCCTTGTAGGGTTCTCAAGGGTACAATTGGAAAATGACACCTGGATTATGTTTTAATCCCTAAACTCATTGACTATGAAGTCATATTAATTAGTTAGTTGAGATAGCATAGCCTTTACACCTTAAGAGTTCTAGGTATCCTTAGATATGTATGAGTTAATTTTAAGATGAGCCTTAAGTAAGTGGTTTCTTTCAACCTTTAATGAATGTAAAATTTTCTGTTAAAAAAAACGTAAGTAAAGACTGTTGTTCTGAATTGAGAAGTCAAGTTACAATTGTAGTAAAAAATACATATAAGTTGTTGTGATCTATGGGAAAGTAAGAGAGAGTTACTAGTAGTTCCTTACATAGGCAAACATAAAATACATACATGTAAACATAGATGAATACATACACAAGTAGTGGAATCACAAAGAACAACACTTTATTATATGATATATCAATACAACACAATAGGTTACATTGTCTCTCATGGAGCTTGTCTATTTATACTTCTATATCTAGTTACTAAGCAGTTGTAACTACATAATTGTCTGGGTCGGTCAGTTAACATATACCTCGATCGACTTATACTTTCGACTTGGACGGTCGATCCCATAGCTCTTAGTCGACTGTCGGGTCTAATTGATAGAGTCTAATAGCCCCTACAATATCTCCCCCCACCTCAATTCCTTGCTCGTCCTAAGTAAGAGGGGAGTAAAACATAATTTTTCTTTACATTGAATTTTTACAAAATATAGAAGAGAGAAAGAGAGATCACCGAACAAAAAAGGACGATAGACAAAATCTTCAAGTCCTTGATTATGTTAAGGTGTCGTGCTAGACTTATCCACTATGTCTAGAACTCTGCCACTGGTTGATTCCACTGTGTTGTGGGTTATGTTTTCTTTATTGGTTGTGAAGGCAGTCCGGAGGATATTAGGAATTGTCTATTTCATTTGTTGAATGAAGTCGCACCATGCTTTAATCGATTGTTGTGCTTCTAGGTTTAGTATATTTATTTCAACGAGCATGTTAACTTTTTCTGCTATTTATGTTGTCTGTACTAGGGTTGATCCAGTTCAATCAGTTGCTCTGCTTCTTGGATTTTGTTTCCAGTATGAGTTAGACGACTGATTAGGTTGTTAGTTTCTAATTGTTCCTTATGCCCTTACTTTTTCCATTATTTTTCTTGTTCTGCAAGCTGTGAACCCATTGCCCTTTCTTTTGCTAGCTGAGTCATGAAGGCTTCTTTGATTTTGATGCCGATGATCATATTCCTCGTCTTTTATATGTTGTTGATTGTTTCTTTTTGTATCATGTACTTGTTGAATGCGCTTGCAAAGTGAGTCAGCCATTCATTTACCATCGAATTTAGCAATGTGGCATGATTGGCGATACCATCCACATTTTTTTAGAAGCCTTTAAGATTATTATATTCTACTACAAGTCCTTTTAAATATTTGTAGGTTCCGGGAAAATATATCTTGATATTCTTTTAGAAGATCTACTATGTCTGTTGTCTATTTTTCCGACCAATAGTCACCTACTCGTACCATTTTCGGTCGTTCATCCTTTAATATGTTGGATTCTTTAGTCTTGATTTCGGTGTTCATCCACTATGGTGGTTTTGCTTCATCAATTTTTCATTCCCATTCTTCGATTCTGGTAAATCTTTCTGGAAATTCGGGTTGTTTGTGATCTTTCTTTTCTTCCTTAGCTATATTTAGTACTGATTTTACATTGTTCTGCAGCAATGAGTGATCCTTTTTCCATCTGAAGCTATGGCCTAGACAACCTATATTCTCCATTTTGATTCTTTGAGATATCAGAACTGCCTTATTTTCTGTCGACACGAGGTTTCAAATGGAATTTGATCTGATATCGACTGTCATCTTCCCTTTTTCTCTTTGTGTAGATGGAGTCATTTTTTTGAGGAAACTTTTCATCTGATGTGTTTATTCTCTTATATGTTCCTCTTCCTATGTGAATTTGAAGTCTTCAATAAGGTTTTCTCTTATGTCGGACCAATTTAACATATGGCCACAAGATTCTTCGATCTTGTACCATTTACTTGGTATTTCATTTAATGTGCTTGGAAACATATGCGGCCATACCCATTCATCTTTGTTTCTGATTCTACACCATTCCTTCTCACAATTGAGAATATGTTCAACTGGATCATACCCAATTTTAAAAATGGGAATGTCAGCAGCTTTGGCTATATTCTTTTCCCGAAAGCGTTCTATGAAGTATGTTGATACAATTGTCCATGTTTGAAGTCTAGGGGAATGTGTTTCCCACTATCTTGCAGCCTGGCTTGTGAAGGTTTCTACTAGGCTTTGAGTTCTTCCTTGATCGCCAATAGATTTGGAAATCTTTTCGACATGTGTCGAAGGTTAATTCCATTCATGATATCATAAACACTTCTTACTATGTTGTTGGTAGGAATGAGGGTGGGATTCTGTTAATGTTTATTTTCATACAATATAGGTATTGCTTGGATCGAAAATCATGTCATTGGACATTTTCTGGGAATAACCTCAATGGACCAGCAATGTTTTGCATGTGCTTCGTAGTTTTCTAATTGCCAGTTATACAACTCCAAGTTTGAATTATGCCTAACCGACATAGGAGATTCTCTCAAAATTTATCCTTGCTCATTCGGTTTAACATAATCTTTTTTCTCATTGACTATTTGATAAAGGAACCGAGCTTCTTGATCCTCATCCCATGATTCAGTCCAAGGTTTTCCTTCTTTCGATTCTAGAGGGATGCTTATTTTTCTTCCGCTTCCTTTTAATTTGATTCTATCTCTTTCAAGGGAGATAGTCGCCTTCATTTTTCGAACCCATGGCCGATCGAAAAGTTTTGTGTATGTTGGCATCCCCTCGACTAGGTCGATTACTTCAAAGTTGACTTGAGTTGGTATACCCATAATTTGAGTTTCAACATTTCTAAGTATATCGATGGGTTCTATAAATCTTTGATCTACCATCTTGAGGTAATTCAAATTTGGTGCTAATGTGGGTCAACCCATTCTTATCCATGTTTCTCGAGGTAATATATTGAATTGAGATCCGAAATCAACAACTACTTGTTTGATTAGTCTTTCATTGATTTCTAGATTGACTCATGGGTCATAATCTTTGTGCTGAAGAGAGATCTTCCTGACATCCTTGGAAGTTCTTTTTCCTTCTTTATATTCTCTTAATATATTAAGTAAATCTAGTAATCGACCGACCAACTATTTTTCCTTTAACAATTGTAGGAATTCATGTATAGTATTGTCATTTTGTCTTCATTTGTTTTGCTAGTCTTGGTTAGAATTCTTGAAGAATATAATGGCTTCCATCATAATTTGTTCTTATTTGTCCGGATTTGGGAAGAGGCTAGCCTTCCCTCTGAGATGGTCTTATGAAGGGGTTTTGAGAATATCTCTCCCAACACCAAATCTTGTGATGATATTTAAGTTTTTCGAATTGAGTACTTCTTCTTTTGATATTGCATGTAGAAATTGACATTTTTTCTAGTCATAACCGTGTCGCGTACTATTGGGCAATCTTCAAGTGAATGATCGTCAATGTCGCCTATATTACAAAATTTCAGGTTGATTTGATCTTTCATCGGATAGTCGGGGATAATATGTTTGTCCTTCTAGAAATTGTAACATTAGGGTCGTGCCCAACCCCAACCACAACCTCTGAATCGACCTTGGTCACCACATCCTCACCCTCGATCATAGTAATCATTTATTTTACCATAATTATTATTTTGGTCAATAGCTTCTGTATGATACATTGTTTGTACATTGGCTCGATTTCGTGCATTTAAATAGAATTATGATGTTTTGTGACTATGAGTTTCACAAATATGACATCACTTGGTGTTCTTTAAATTATGTGGGAAATCTTGTACAACATGGTCGGTTAACGCTTTGTATATATTACAATATGTTTGAGTTGTACTATGTGAGCATATGTTGTTACTGGCGGATGATCGATGAGACTACAAGTATCTTTCATATGTCCGTCTTCATAGCATGTAGTACACCATAATTCATTTCTTCTTATGGATAGATTTTTTATGGTTTGTTGTAAATGCTCTCTTTTTTCTTCTAGTTTTTTGGTCGACGAGGAAGTTGACCGGCCATCATCATCTGACTCAACATGTTGTGCTTTCTGTAATGCATCTTCATAGGTGCTTATTTCATATAGATGTAATGGTGAACAAATTCTCTGTAGAAGACCAGTGACGTACAATTGGACTAACAAACTTTGATTGATCGTGGTCGGTATTTGGCTCAAAATATCTTTAAATATTTTGTCATATTCTTGGACCGACTCATCTGGTCTTTGTTTTATTTCTTTCATTTTTTTAGCATCCAAGTGTGTAACATCTTGTACTTTGAATAATGTTAGGAAACCATTTTTTTATTTCTGATTTTGAGCGAGTCTGATTTTCTGTGAAATTCATAAACCATGTTAAAGCAAGGGAAGGGTAGCACCAAATTGTGTCATCTTCTTATCTTCATATGTGATGTCTGCAACATCCTAGAATTTCTCACACACAAACCAGTGTATTTTTGGGTCCTCATCTCCCTCATAGGTGGGGATGTGGTTAAATACCATTTTTATTTTCTTTTTAGGAATGATCATTTTTTGTGGTGTTTGGGTTATCACACTTTCAACTAAATTGTCGAGTCTTCAATCAGTTTTTCTTACGTCACCTTTTCTGTCAGTCAATCTTCTATCAGATGGTATTCTATAAATAATTGCTTATTGTTGACTATGGAATTTATTTCTTCGGTCTAAGAACTTTGGTCTTTGTACTCAACTAAACATCGCTCCAATGGTCATGTCGCTTCACAACTCTAATTTATTAAATTAATTTCTTCTCTTGATACTAGATTTGGCAGGGAGGTCGAGTCGGTGAGATCCTTAATTTGGATGAGCATGTTGTTAGATTCATTTCTTCTTGGCTCAACGATGAGTGTATCTTGTAGGTTTCCATTCTTATTAGTTCTATACCATAATCTTGTGGAATGGTCATCGATCTGAAGTCTTTGTTGGAGGAACTCTTTTATTCGCGGGCTAGTTTTCAGAGCAGGGGAAGAGTGTATAGTAAGGTCTGAATCTTCGTAATTCATTCTTTCATGTTGGTCTTCCATTTGATAGGAATTCATTCTAGCCTCTATCAATTGTGCATCACTTCTTCTATCAGGGGTCACCGCGGTTGCTGTTATTTCCAGTTCTAGTCGATTAGTTTCTGACTCAGAATGCTCATGCGCTCTATCAAGCTAACCCTCCCCAATCATTTTTATATTTTACTTCTGAATATACCACATTCTACAAATTTCTTCTCTTTTCTCTTTCCTTTTATCCCTTTCTAATTTCTGGATGTCAATGGCTTGCTTATGTGTTTGTTTTCATCTTGACAACATTTATACTTCAGTAATCACAACTCTTGGTATATTTTTATTGAGACATCATAACTTCGACCAACCCCCCATTGTCAACCTGACTTACTCTAAATCGGTGGTGTTGTCCATGTTCATTTGCTCGGGAAGTAGTCCTAGGCTTGTCTTGTTTCCTTACACCTTGCGTCAAGAAATCCTTCCCACTTTTCATCTTTTTCTTTAAAGTTTACATTTGGTAGTGGTGTACCAAGTCGTGGTTAGTATTCGACAATGTCATGGACTCTCTTGTCGAGGAGGAATTTGTGAAGCAGTGTCAGAACGGTGCACAAGAATCCTTCGTGCAAGTCTGTGTAATTGTTTTCTTTTATTTTATCAAGAGATGTTCGATCTTCAATGGCTTGTTCTGAGATAAATTCTTCAACAATTTTCTCTAATAGTCATGCAAATTCGTTCATCCTATGTTTATGATCTTGAGGACTAATTTATCTCCGGTTGTTAAATTATGCACTACCCAATTTGTTTCTATACTCAAACAAGGATTCTGGGATGGCTTCCAAAAAATCTTTCATGAGTCTCCGAGAATAATCATGATCACGCTTATGCTAATGAGAGTTTTCTTAGTCATGCGTGATTATTGATATCATTCTCAATTTTTCACTCCTACCATTCATGCATGTCTTGTAGAGTTATCATTTATGTAAACTTTTTCATGCCCAAGTCGAGAACTATCGGCAATGAAACCAATGTTGTAATCTAGGGAAAAGTAAGAGAGAGTTATCAATAGTTCCTTAAATAGGAAAACATAGAATACATACATGTAAACATAGATGAATACATACACAAGTAGTGGAAGCCCAAAGAACAACACTTTATTATATGATATATCAATACAATGCAATAGGTTACATTGTCTTTGATAGAGCTTGTCAATTTATACTTCTATATCTAGTTACCAGGCAATTGTAACTACATAATTCCTAGGTTGGTCGGTTAATAGATACCTTGAATGAATTATACTTTCAACTTTGACGATCGACCAAATATCTCTTAGTCGACCATCGGGTCTAGTCGACAGAGTCGACTAACCCCTACAACATAAGTGCATAAATGAATGTTACAACTATAAGAACGTGGATCCAAGTTGAAATTAAAAGAAAAAATAATGTCAAATATGTAGAAACATAAAATATACAATTGAATCTTGAATCAACAAAACTATTTAGGATACTATGTACAACAACATACAAGTATTGAAATTTGACATCACGAAAGGAAAAAAAAACATACTTTTGAAGCAAAGCAAGAAAGATGAAAATGTGATAATATACATAGAAAAAGAAACTACAATTATGCCCAAAAATATAATGTTATTGATATCAAAATGTCAATATAGTCGTATGGTGACCAAACAAATCGTACAATTGGATCAACTCCCAATGAATGGGGTGTTAACAAAACCATACATCATGCACAAACAACAAAGACATAGTGGGAGAGGCCTGGGACAATGAGGAATATGTTTGAATGATTCTACAACCAACTTGTCTCAAAAGGGATTTGTGATCATGGATTAGTCTCAAAGATATGATAGAAACAATAATCCATGAAAACAAATCAATGAATATACCTTCAGAAGAAGGTAAAACTTGTTTTCACCCTAATGTTGGACCTGTGTAGTAAACCATCTTATCATAGTAGAATGTTGTTAGCCCAATTACGGATGTTAATTGTGGGCGCAGAACACAAGCACACATTCTCTTTTCCCGTCACTTTTTTAGGTCTCCCTCCCATTATTTTATATAGGAATCGGTTGGTAGGTGAAGATTCACAACTGCCTAGCTTGAATTTACTCCAAAAACAAATTTCTAGACAATTTAATTAGCTCTGTGTATGGCTAGAATTTGGAAAGACGCATTAGTAAAACTAGGTTGGGGTCCTAAGATAACTAAGGGAATAGTATCAACTAATGCACTTTTCACTAAAATCAATCAAGTGTAGTTTTGGCTTGATTTGAATATATTTTCAAAAGTGAAATTAGACCACATCGAAACAAATCGTTGATAATTAACATTTAATTTCTCATCCATCATAAATAAAGTAGAAACATACATAAATATGCAATATGAAATAAATTGCATATTATCAACTTTTTTTTTTGTAAATAAAAATTATATTACCTTGCCTTAGCAGAAAAATTGCATGTCTAAGTGTACATGATAGCACGCCAATTGTTTTGCCACCATAGTGGAAAACAAAATGCGTGTACAGGACAACTGTTCATTGTTCCAAAACTTAAAGAAAGAGCGACAACTGTCGACATACAGACAAGGGGACTTGCCACCTCTTCTGCCACTAGAGTGGAAACTAGAACATGCTATGGATTGAGTGCCCTAACCACCTATCAAACCTGAACCAGAGACTATGGTATGCAAAAATTGCAAAAACATAGCCATTAAACCAGGGAAAAAACTTATGAGAATGCTAGGCATGGGGCGAGCTCGGGCGTCCATCTTGACAGAGTCTGAAGATGAAGGGTTGGCAACAAGTCAGGTAGTGACTCTTCTCAGGCTCACTTGAAAAATATTCATACAAGGCATCCAAACGTTGGTTGAAGAAACTCTAGCGGTGCTGCTGCTCAGCTAGGTCCCTTCTCATCTCAAAGATCAAGACCAGGTGGTATTCCATGAGTCTGTAGGAGTTTGGAGTTGGGCGACTATGGTCATTATATTCATCATCATGGGCCTGGTATTCATCCATAGTTGCAGCAACAGATTCATTTGCAGTGGTAGAATCCGTGACAGGGTCCTCGTCCATGGTGGCGGTTGAATTATGTCCCAAGTGATTTTCCAGAGGGGAGACTTCTTCTTCCACAATGCAGCTTGTCGCAACTAGATCCTGAAAGGGAATGGTGGTGTGGGTGGCAATATGGTGCTCCAAGGAATTTGATGGCAAGAAAGGCAAATATTCCTCCCAATTGGGAGGAATTTCTTCTTCCACCAGGCATCTTCCATGGAGACCCTCTGTACTGGGAGTGCGAGGCTCTGGTTGAGCATGTTCAAACCAATTATGACCAGAAGAACATAGATGGTCCCCGCCTAGTATGAGAGCTCGATAGGAATGTATCGAGTTATTGTGTATGCCATGGATACCCTATGTACTGGAAGGACGGGGCTCTGGTTGAGCATGTTCAAACCAATTCTGACCAGAAGAACCCGGATGGTCCCCACCTAGTATGAGAGCTAGATAGGCAAGTCCTGGGTGGTTGTGTCTTCCAAACCGGTTATAGTAGGTTGGCCCTTGACGAGGCTTACCTCTTTCTCATGGCATCGCTGAGTAGAGTACTAGGTGAACTGAAACACCTACAGAGCAAGCTAAATCGGGGAGTTGAACTAGCGAAATGATGTTGTGCTTTGGGCCCAAATGCCCGATATAGAACTTCCTGTAAGGTGAAAATACCAGGAGGACGGAGGAATTGATGGCTCTAGTAGCCATTAGTGCAAGTGTAATGGCCATAACTGAAATTGTATTGAAGCCGAGGAGCTGAGCATGTGTCTCCATTAAGGCCCAGCGCACTAAAAATTGGCACTCTTGCAGACTAACCATCACGACTAGACAAGGGGAAGCGTGGAGGCGAGGGGCTTTAACTACCCTCGTAATCACCCCATCCAACGATGCGTGTGGCCCATGTGTCAACCCATTCGGGAGCATATTATCAACTATCAATTGTCTACCATTTACATAATAAATTCCTCCAAAAATGATTAATATATGGCTACAACAAGTTCATTTCCAACTCTCTAACATATGAAAATATGCCTTGTTAATCACACTAGTATGGATTGAAATAGGGTAAATTCACGGAGCTGGGTAACACTTTCGTGACAATCCCATCTCCAAAATTCCAAAAAAAATTCTTTCAACCGAACTAATATTATTTTTCGGTCGAACTATGGAACGTCAAATCGAACGGTACAATGACGGCACCCTTGATTTTCGTGTAGAAATTTAGTCGGACGGATTTTTTCTATCCGAAAATATCTTTTCGGTCGAAAGATATTCAGGCCGAAAACATCATTCAACCGAAATATTCTTTTGGCTGAACGATTCTTTCGGCCGAACTATTCTTTCTGCCGAAAACTTCTTTCGACTGAAAAACTGCTTATATATTAAATGGACATCGAAAATGTAACATTTTTCTCGACTATGACTGTGACCGACTGTGTTGTGTGAGGGACTAAGTGTTGGTGTAGAATGTGTTGTGTGAGGGACTGAGTGTTGGTGCGAACTGCGTTGTGTGAGGGACTGAGTATTGGTGTTGGTGGGCACTCATTTGGGCAGCTGTGTTTTCGTGTTGGTGGGTGCTCCTTCGAGCGGGCGGGCCGAGCTTCAGGTAAGCTTAAATTTCCTAATGATATTTTAGTTTTTCTTTTTCTTTTAATTTTATTTTTTAATTTCAATTTCAATTTTTTATTTCGGCCTTTGTAGCCAAGTCGTGGGCACGAATGTGGTTTTGGCACAGACGTACTATCGTTTTGGTGTTGGTGGGTGCTCCTTTGGGCAGGTAGGCCGAGCTTCAGGTAAGCTCAAAATTCAGCTCAAAATTCCCACTAATTTTTTAGTTTTAGTTTTTATTTCAATTTTATTTTATAATTTAAATTATGTTAAATTTTGGCCCCTGTACCCAAGTCATGGGCATGCCAACAGCTTGGCCATAGGGTTGTTCCCCCGCAGCCAAGTCACAGTCCACTGGACTGTGACTTGGTTGCGGGGGGCCAACTCTGTGGCCAAGCCGTTGGCGTGCTCACGACTTGGCCATAGGGCTGGCCCCCACGACCAAGTCACAGTCCAGTGGACTGTGGCTTGACCGTAGGGGCCCAACCCTGTGGCAACACCATTGGTTCATAGTAGAACTCTTAGACCTGTGTGTAATGATCAAGCTTCATGATATTATAGTATTTACATAATATGTAACATATAGAATACTACTCTCCTTGTTTTACCTTATATGACACATTCATACAATAAACCCATGTAATAGCTCGGATCAATCATATTGGTTTGAAACTAGCTTATAATATCATCTTACTCTAATCAGCTTACTTATTAGGGTGTATGTTTCCCGTATATTTTAGCTCATCTTTACTGATAGGTTAGGCTCTATGATAAGCCTTATACCATTCGTAGTAACATTGGCTTATTACCGTAATCAAATCAACTAGTATAAGCATGTCCAAGCTTTGAATTTAATTACTCTAGTTATGATGGAGTCTAATTACCATTAAATCAATAGTCACTAATAAGGGAAAGTTTGAATACTAATTATCCATATTTGATATGCTAATATAGTATGAACAAGTAGAAGCTTACTATGAGACCAGTGTGATTCCCAGCGTAAGTCAAACACAGCTTACAAGAAATGGAAATCAAGCAGCTTATGATACATGGATACTATGATTAAAGTGGTAGTACTAAGTCATATTCAACTTACTGTATTCACTGATCTCTATCATTCTAGTCATTTGATTAGTATTGATTACTAGTTATAGCATGAAGAGTGTAATCATCAGTATTTGCATATTACTTCATATTTATACAAGTTGTAAGCAGCTCAGCTTAGAGCTTAGGTGTAAGTAGTTGACCCTATGCATATCACTTATATCACCTTTTGTACATGTTACAACTTAGTAATGGTAATCATAGACATATCTAACCTTTATGAACACAAAGATGATCTATAGATACTTATGGGCTTAATACTCAGATCAATCAGTAGTAATGCCATAACATAAAGGTAAGTATAGACTATAACTAATAAGCATGATACAGGTTACTTTTGTTGATTTGATTACATAGATTAATGGGAATGAGACTAACCTCACAGTGCACTAATACTAGTTATGTGTAATATGTGATATTGTATATTAGTAATACATAGATCAAATAGGTTGGTAATCATCATTACAGGTTAAATGCCCTCGTTATCTGTAATAGTTATGATAACAAATTCCACTGCTTTAGTGATTATGGTTATACTGTACTTGTAACATAATATGACACACGTAACACTATTAGTAGCTTTATATACATAAACCAAACTCAACTAAGTTGTAATGATTCACTAACCTTTATAGAACATACATAACTATCATACGTACAAACCTCATCATAGTTATGGTAATAGAAGGTAGAGCTTAAGCATAACACTTGAAGTCATATCCCATATAGAGAAGCTATCATAGTGAGCTTGTATGACCATGTGAGTAATAGAAGTGATACTAGATTAAGTAATGCTAATGGTTGTAGTCATTTTCCCTATACAAGAGCTTAGAGTTGATGTCAGACTTGTTGTTTCTATTCTACCATTACCTATTACAACACATCTATGTTACTTAATTCCCATAGGAAAACACTAACAATTTTCACTGAATACGAGATCATTAGGTAGATATAGTAGTAATTCCATTAATCAAAGTAAGTGATAAACAATGTTGTTCATTACAACACCTATATTACTAGTAATCATAGTTTCCATATCTCTTATGTTACCATGTTGTTGCCCATTGAACCCAGTATTAGTATTGGTATATTACGTCTATTACACATAGTTATAACATGTATCACTCTAATGGGAATCATACTTATATGATTACGATTAGATCATACTAGCACGATGTATTGGTATAGTAATGAAACCCATCATAGTTAGACTAGCTTAAGCTTAGTATTGTAATCCTTATACACATAGCCCCGAACCTTTACTTATATCGTAAGCTTAGTCATATTTATTATGGAATCCTCCTTATTACTATTGTAATGTGTATATACCCCGTGTGAGCTTAGTTATCATTCAACTTACATAAGAATTGTGCTTAGTACTAATCCAGTCAAGCTGCTTACTTGTACCCATAGCTCTTGTTATGATATTATCTTCTTATGGGAATAGTGCAGTCAATATTGGGCTTATAAGTAATAGTGAACCTATGTGTATTGAGACTAGCTAAGTTGAAACGGTTCCATATTATTGATATACTACCTATCATAGTAAGTGTGTTGCTATCCCTTGTTCCCTTTGCTCACCAGTCTATCTTACCCTTCTACTCGGGGTAGGTATGAGTGGTATAAGTAATCCCATTGAATGAATACAAGGGGTATCCTATCTGCCTAATTTGATCAGTACCATATTGAGATTGCAAGGTGACTATGGGAACATAAGCAATCGATAGTGTGGCTATGTCTCAAATGGTAGTATTCATATATTGGAGAAGCTCCTAGTTGGTTCATAGGGCATGTAGTAATCAATCACTACTATAAAGTATACAACCTCTAGAACACTTAGCTTACATAGGTGCTCATTATGAGATGAATGAATCCCATTGATCTATACAATGAATTAGATAAGAGTGTAACTAGTATATAGCTCCAAGTATTGATCTTATACATATCGTTGTTGTGAGCTCTTAGTACATACATATTAGTATGAACTCCATTGTTTAACTGTGTTATCATGTTTGCTTCCAAGATTATATGGTACTAGTATTGTTCAACTTCACTGGTATGATTAATACATAACATATTCAATCACATTGGTTATACTATGTATTGACATCATACATGCTTGATATTGATTACGGATCTCATGGGAATTGAGCCAATACTGATGTAAGGATACAAGCTTACTCTATGCTTTCAGATCCATGGTAAGTGTTATACCCATTGCTTATCTAGCTTATCCTTGTAAGTAATCACAACTTATGTATTAGCCTGTATTAGCAAGAGGATATGATTATGGAAATAAGGTAGAGCTTACAACATGTAATACTCATGAGTCCATGGAATATGAAGCTTAAGTGATTTGATTACTGTAATATCTATGAAGCTCATATAGGTTTAGTATAATTGTTCCTATGATTGCTTGATTAGGTAAACATGATTCACACTACTTTACCTAGTACTTATCTCATAAAATAATGGGAATAGATGGGGTTGGGTACTAAGAACATGATGTAATTGGAATAGCTCTTGTTAGCTTGATACATGTAAACAAAGCTAAATACTTGGATCTTCCCTTTGAAGTATGCATATTATCGATATCCTTTATTCCCATAGGTCATCAATATATCTCTATCTGCAACTTGATCAAATTGGGCAGTAGAATGAGTAGTATCAAGACCATTTCTCAGATTAGGCATGTATAAGATACTCCATATTCAAGCTCTTATGCCATTACTACTACCATATATGAATGTTTTTCCTATAAGAAGGTGTGTATTTACCGTATGAGTATGGATACGATAGGAATTATGGGAAATCAATAGCCCATCTTATACATAGGAATAGGCATATCGGTAATATATGGAGTTGGTATTAAGATTCAATATGTATCTTATTAGTATGTGTAATGAAAACACTATTTAGATAAGTATGGGCTTACTAATCTCTTAGGTTGGACTAGTAGTAAATCATAACAAAAGGAATATGTAACCTATGAGATCACTGCTTACACTATCCTATACAAGCAATGGATATGAGCTTCAGTATTAGTGATAGGTAACAACTTGGTATTGAGATTATTTATGTAAATGAATGATGCAAGTAATACATAATCAAAGTAACATAGGTTTGTATAGAGCTTACTATGTAAATACGTAATCAAACACATACATTAACCATATTCAGAAACAAGGTATTACAGTGTATTCAACACAGAGTCATAACCCCATTGTGTAGTTAATATTAGTAATCAATACTACTCATATTACATAGATTTAAGTATTCAATGTGTGTAATTGTTCTAGTCCATGTAACTAATGGTAATGAAACCAATATTGTTTAACGTATAGGATGATCAGCTTATTCCAATAAACTATACACAGCTAAAGCTAAGCTAATACCTAAGTTGTTTACACACATGTATTGATTATGCTTATTACCCATGTTTCAACCATTGTAAGATATGCCATAGCCCATTAGATAAAGGAAACACATACTATTTTACCAGTATTAGCTATGTGTAATCGATTATGAGAATACATACTCCTGTATCCAATAGGTTGTAATCTTATATGGACCTGTATTAGACTCGAGTAAAGTTTAAGATATGACTAGAGCTCTAATCCAATATGAGTTATAACATCATGATTATTCCCTAAGTAATGATAGAAGAAGCATGGACCCTTCATTAAACATAATGATACTAGTATCATTACCCTTTGCCCATACTTGTTTGAGTACAAGCTATGTTATAGAGCTCATATTAGTGTAATACAAATGCTTAAACTAAACACAATGACTAGACGATAACAACTTGGAATCCATAACTCTTAGTGGTATCACTTACAACTTATTCAAGCTAATTAAGCAAGCTCATGTTGCTTTGATTACAGTCTTATTAATCAGTGTTCTTAAGCTTGTTACTAAGCTTCATTAGCCTTACATCATACTTATTATAGATATGAAGTATCCTTGCAATGGTATGTTCATTACTAGTATAACAACAACTCTTTGCGTAATCAATTGATTAGGAGTTACTGATAACATAACATGCTAATTGGTTAGTACAAATACGCTTGATTACCTTACTTGCACTCAATACTAGCTCTTATCATAATAAGGTGTATTGTGTCTCACATACATACCTCTTGTATTCATGTTCTACTTGCTTTGATCATAGTAGTAATACCCTTAATAGTGCACTTCTACCATTGTTTTCAGATTCTTTGTATGCCCCTTTCAAAATATCACCAGTTTTGCAAAGTCTTAGAATTAAAAATAATGACCCGCTTTATATAAAAACAATATTATTATTAAATATTTAAACTTTAACTCACTCAAATATTTATCATATTTATCAAGAAGATCCTATGCAGTATCCCAACCAACCATAATATATTATACACTATAACAAGTAAACTATGCATGTTGGAAAATATGGAAAATATATTGGAAAATATGGAAAATAATTGAATGATCAAATTTCAAAACAAAACATCCTAGAAAAGCATTTTCTAGATCACAAATATAATGTAAGAATATCACCCAAAATATGCCATTAGCATCATTGTAGACATTACCATTTGGAACCATTAATTTTGTGATAATTAAGACTCACTCAATTGCATCTTCTTCAAAATATACATGCCATTAAAACTCACATTACTATTTTTAGAAATAGGCTTCATTACCACCATAAATTTTGTGACAATTAAGAATCACTCAATTGCATCTTCTTCAAAATATATATCACTCATTCCTACCATTAATAAATTATTAACTTGTATCTGTAATCCCCTTTCTTGTTGTTTTACTGAATTGATTTCCCTTGGAAAACCCAACTTCTGATTTCAATGACTTCGATGTGTGGGTTTTATTAATTATTATGAAAAGATTGTGGTTTTATATTCTGTACCTTGTCCCTTTAGTCATCGGTTTCTGCCTAAGAAGTCGGCTAGGATTCGAATCGACGGTCGTCACTTCGGTGTTTAAAGACCTATAGATTCAAATGCCATGCTTTTCTATGCATGGATGATGAGTGAAGGATAAGAATTTTCCATGTTGTCTATCCCTTTACCTATCTTTGAGTTGATTGATTCATGGTTGAATGTTTAGTCTTTTCTCCTTCTTATGAACGAGTACCTCTGTGGCTTGATTGATTAAAACTTTGATTTCTCTCTGCGTTTTTAATTGCTTGAACTTGGGTACACCTCTACATTTTTATTGATAAACTCTGCATTTTGAATGATAAACCTCTGAGTTGAATGACAATCCCTTGTCAAACCCAACTTCTGATTTCAATGACTTCTTTGTGTGGGTTTTATTGATTATTATAAAAAGATTGTGTTTTTATCTTCCATCCCTTATCCCTTTAGTCATCATTCTGTGCCTGAGCAGTCGGCCAGGAGCCTAATCGACAGTCGTCACTTCGGTGTTTAAAGACCTATAGATTCAAATGCTCTACTTTTTTGTGCATGGATGATGAGTGAAGGATAAGAATTTGTTTTTTTGTCTATACCTTACTTATCTTTGAGTTGATTGATTCATGGTTGAATGTTTAGTCTTTGTGCCTTCTTATGAACGAGTACATGTGTGGCTTGATTGATTAAAACTTTGATTTCTCTCTGCATTTTTAATTGCTTGAACTTGAGTACATCTCTGCATTTTTATTGATAAACTATGCATTGTGAATGATCACCTCTGCCAAGTCACAGTTATTTCCAACATTTTGTATTTTATAAAAAATTCAAACTGCTCATGTTTTTATTTCAAACTTTTTTTATTTTATAAAAATTACAAATCTGTAGGAATTAAATTTATAATTCCATTTTTACATATGTAATATTAGAGTACAGTGGAGGAGTAATATACATGCACTGGAAAAATTTTAAAACATACATATTTAAATTTAATAAATATACTATAAACATACATATTTGGACATTAATAAATAATTTATAAACATACATATTTAGTCTCTCACTCTGATGTTGTTTTCCAATTGTGGTGACCCTTTGACTAAAAGAATAATTATAACGAATACTTCATTGTGGATAATAAAGCCTAATTTAGACATAAAAGAGTTTACAAAGTACAAAAAACCTTCAATGGTGACATTTTATCATACCATAGGCAACCACTCAATGTTTGAGAGAGCAACATGTTGGCTGGTCATTCACCATCCTTGAATTAAAATAACCCTGATGTGAGTAGTTTTGATGGATTAACATATGAATCAAGTGAGATTGGTACATGAATGACCTGGTACCCCTAAAATCTTTAAACTGTTGGTGCATTGTATTTGCCAAGAACTTCCAGAAGTCAAACCTTATGAAGGTTTGATTCTCAGGGTGTGACAAGGATACTAGGAAATAATAGGTTACAATGTAACATACAATTACATTGTAATATGTTATATAGTAATATATGTTATGACATTTTACATTGTAATATGATCTGGAAAAAATCTGCATTAATATAACACAACAAATAGAAAACAAACTGTGAAACATCGATAGTATATTCACTATAGTCATTCCCTCAACCTGTAGAATATATACACTTGTGTAGATTTAGTTTTTCCTTAAAATTTAATCGATCAACATTTAATGTAATATGCTTGGCATATAATCCATGTTCATGCAATACCTTCACCTCGTTGTGATTAAAACATGTTGATGTTATTAGTGGGTGTGTGAGGTTATGAAGATTAAACTCTTTGTTTTGGGGATTCTAATGCATTACATTATATGTGGTCTTTGTGGATCCAACCATAGGGAACTTTTAAGGAATCTTAAAGAAATGTTCTAATACGTTTTTTTAGTGGATCCAACCATAGGGAATTTTTAATGAATCCCCTTGCTTGTTGTTTTTCTGAATTGATTTCCCTTGGTGAACCCAACTTCTGATTTCAATGACTTATTTGTGTGAGTTTTATTGATTATTATGAAAAGATTGTGGTTTTATCTTCCGTCCCTTATCCCTTTAGTCATCAGTTCGTGCATGAGCATTCGTCCAGGAGTCAAATCGACGGTCGTCACTTCGGTGTTTAAAGACCTATAGATTCAAATGTCATGTTTTTTTGTGCATGGATGATGAGTGAAGGATAAGAATTCACCCTGCTCTCTATCCCTTACTTATCTTTGAGTTGATTGATTCATGGTTGAATTTTTAGTCTTTGCGCCTTATTATGAACAAGTACATTTGTGGCTTGATTGATTAAAACTTTGATTTCTCTCTGCATTTTTAATTACTTGAACTTGGGTACATCTCTGCATTTTTATTGATAAACTTTGCATTGTGGATAGATATTGAAGAGAGATGTTGACACGAGATTCTCCAAACATTCCTCGCAAACACTCCAAGTTCTCCCAAGAAGAAAGAACAAGAACTCCTTCGACTGAGACTCTGAGTGACCAACAACAATATCATCAGAGGAGATTTTCAAACGATTATGTGAATAAATCAACTGCAGAACCTGCTCAAGCAAGTGCTATGGATGCAACTTTCTTAGATAGGGTGCGCATTGATACTCCTACACCTGAGAATGTAGAGAATACCTCTGGACAAGAGAATTTTTCTGGTAATTTTCTTTGATTTTGTTTATTTTTGTTGTATTTTTTTGTATTTAAATTTATGTGAAGTTAAATCTTGTAGTTACTTTCAAATGTGTGTGTAGAAAATCAGTTTAGAGTAAGGGACAACGATGAAAGAGAGAGTGGTTGTCACGAAGATTCAAATGTCGGTGCAGAGGGTGAAGGTGGATTTAGGAGGCCGTGTTATCAACAAACAAAAAATTACACGCCTACATCCACCTATCCTTCAAATGTTGGTGATGAACTTCCCTGGGAAGGGATTACTGAAGCAATGACGCTTGAGCGATGCTCAGGTGTTAAAAGGAGGTTGAAAAATGATTTGGTGGTCTTGGAACTCCCTCAGGAGAGTAAACAAAGCTTGCAAATTGTTTTGCATTCATTGGAAAACTTTATGGACGCATATCATAAGATGGGGTCAACCATTGACAGTTTTGTCGATCAATTTCAAAGAGGGCCCAAAGCGAAAGATGTTGAAGGTGCAATATTTGAAGCACCCTGACATTGTAGGACATCTTTATAACATATTTTTGGCAACATATGAGAAATTTCCATGGAACGATGAGGTTCCACACTATTTTCCAAGACACTTTTTTGCAGAGTTTTTCTTACACATGCACCCTGATTATACTAGTCTACCGTCCAAATATTATGGGACTGGTAAAGGACATACATATGATCGCAAAGGTGCATATCGAAGTGTGACATTGCCAAGGCCTCCACAACCTTTAGTACCTCTCCCAACAGGGGCATTTGCTTCAAATTCAGATTTGCAAGCTACATCAGAGGTTGAAAAAAAGGTCAGGACTGCAATCGGGGAAAATTTAGAAGCAATTTTTTATGGTGTTAATGTTGGCATGAACCATCCGCAAGCGGAAGACAATTCCTGGGCCACATTTGTTTATAAAACAGATGCAGAGTTAGATACCATTTCAACAAAAGATGTTTTGGAATATGAAAATTTTTGCCAAGATGGTTGGAAGGTCATTCAGAATGATGACCCGAACCACAGATTGGTATGTGTTCTAGTTAGGAAATTTTTGACGCGTTTTATGATAGTCTACTTCTAATTCTAAATTCATATATCATTGTATCTATATAAATAATCGAGTCATTATTGTCATTAATTGCAGTTTGGAGATATGTTAAATGAATCTTCAGTAAGTAGGGGGTTTGATTCCACAAGTTTAAATTTTGATGGGTTGAATCATGTATGTATTTTCTAATAGTTGTTCAATCTCCACTCTTTTGAATAAGAGATCAACAACATTTATAATTTTGTATAATTGTGAACACATTGAATTCTAGATTTAGTTCTTAGTTGTGTTGTTTACAGATCCTTATTCCATCTCCTACTACTTGGGCAGGCTTGTCTCAATTCTCATTGGAAGAGTTTGAAGAGGGTGGGAGTTCACATATATCATTTAATGTCTTAAAATTATTTAAATTTAATGTGTTATAATCATTTAAATTTAATTTTTCAAAATTTCAAATTTGAAATGTGTTATATAGGCTAATGTGGAGAAGAGAGTACCTTAGAGTGTGTTTGGGAGGGAGATTGGGATTGAGGAGGAAGCACCCAGATTTGGGAAGTATGTGTCTATTTAGGATGATTCATAAATATATATTTTTGACTTTTATCAAATTTTTGTTTTCTCAATTTTTTAGTTTAGTCTTTTCTATTCAACACTTTGATCAATTATTTTGAAATATATAGAACCCCTAAATAAGTTTATCATTGTCTCAAATGGTGTACATTCAAACTTATTTAAGGTTAGATCATGATGAAGACCTAATTTTGAACTTGAACATTTGAATATTTGATAACAGACTATATCCCACATTAGAAAAGAGAAAGTTTATAAATTTTATTCGATTGTATTCCTTGCTTTCTTGTCTAAGAATAGCGGAGTATGGACAAATTTGTGTTTTCTACATACAAAAAAGTGAATTCCTTCTTGTCAGAGTATTGTCAAACTCTTAACTAAATTGGTTATCAATCACAAAAACCAATATTCAATTAGATTTACAAATAAGCTCACATATTGTATATGTGAGCTAGCTCACACATACTATATATGTGAGCTAGCTCACACATAATTTCAAAGAGCATTTCATTATATCTAATATGAATACATCTCATTTAAATGGTTTTTGAAGAATGACTTAATATACATGTGCAGATTTGTGTTTTCTTCATGTACATGCAAAATTATATGAGAACATATATTCCACCGCAGAAAGAGGAGATAAATATTTTCCGGAAGAATGGTTTTTAAAATGGAGATTTGTGAACTTTTTTAGATAATAAATAGTTTTTTGGAAGAATGGTTTAATATGAATATTTATGAGTCATTTAGTTTGAAAGGGCATCGTGGAATTCGATTATATGACCACTAGAGAAGAAGAGAGAAGTATTTTACCACTGAGGAGATTAGTATTTTATTGATACGTAAATATGATCAAATAACATCACTTGGGATGAGAATTTCTGAAGGATTTGGGACCTTATCCACAAGGAGAATTTCACCTGAAGGATTTGAGACTTTATCCACAAGGAAATAAGTATTTCATTGGAAGAATTACTTAATATGGAGATTTGTGAATTTTTTTCATACATAGTTCTATATTTATTTTCAGATTATTATCTAATTCTAACTCACAATTTGTTTCACCAAGAACATAATAACATCACCTGGGATGAGAATTTCACCTGAAGAATTTGGGACCGTATCCACAAGGAGAATTTCACCTGAAGGATTTGGGACTTTATCCACAAGGAGATAAGTATTTCATTGGAAGAATGACTTAATATGGAGATTTGTGAACTTTCTTCATACACAGTTCTATATTTATTTTCAGATTATTATCTAATTCTAACTCACAATTTTTTTTACCAAGAACAAAAATTTTCTCTTTAATTTTTTTTAATATTTTAGACAAGATTTACAAATTGATTGAATCATGTACTCTTAATTGGAGAGTAACTATCTTAAATCTGTTTAACTGTGGTTGGGTATGTTATTATTTCTTATTGTTTATTTAATATTTAGTTACAGTATATATGTTAATATGTGTTATTTGTTTTTTTATTATTGTTTTTTATTGTTACAGATGTCTAAATTATATTTGGTGGAAAATATGTTTACAATATATTTTGTGGGAATGAGTATATTGGAGGATGAGACTTAACTCTTTTGGTATGTATGTCAATTTTGTTTTAATCACAATTTTTGAATTCTGTATTATTTTGCATGTTTGAATTGTAAATTTTTAATTTTTGAATTCTATTTTTTTTGCAGGTATGAAGTGATCTATCTTAAAGTGATGGCTTAGAGTCCAGAACTTTGGATTTAAATATCTTGATTTTTGTTATCATCCTAAAATGGATGTGGAACTTATGCTTTTTACAATGTAACTATTCAGAATTTGATTATATATATAATAATTTTGGAATTCAAAATAACAATTTATTGTCTCATATTTGATTTCTCAAAGTTGATGGAAAAAAAGTGGCAAAGTTAACTAGTAATGAACTAATGTTTTGTATATTCTTGTTTTTACAATGTATTAAATTAGGCATCAAACTCTTAAATATTTTTATGCTATGTATTAATTTAAATTTTTCATTTTATGTTCATTGTGGACAATCAAAAATATGATTCTATTGACATATCATCAAATAATTTTGGCAGAATAATTTTAACAAATTAGTTTTATATTAAAAGATTTTTTTTTTTTTTAGTTTACTAATGACCTTGTTGGTTGCATAGATGCACTTAACCAATAAAAAAAACTAAAGGAAAGATAGGCATATGTTATATGTTAAATAAATTGATTACATAGATGCACTTAACTAATAAAAAAACTAAAGGAAAAATAGACATATGAGATCTGTTAAATAAATTGGTTACACATATACACTTAACTAATAAAAAAAACTCAAGGAAAGATAGGCACATGAGATGTTAAATAAATTGGTTACATAGATGCACTTAACTAATAAAAAAAACTAAAGTAAAAATAGGCATATGAGATGTTAAATAAATTGGTTACATAGATGCACTTAACTAATAAAAAAACTAAAGGAAAGATAGGCATATGAGATCTGCTAAATAAATGAAAAGAAAAAATTAAAGTGAAATAGTACAAGAATGTGTTGTTATTTATCTATTTAAGAATATGCAAAGTCGATAATACAACAAAAATGTGTTGTTGTTTATATATTTAAGAATATGCAAACTCAATAAATGGACACGAAAAAAGTGAACTGCTAAACATACAAGATTGTATCATTACATATCTATTTAAGAATATATGATAGTAGACAACATGTTAAACCATGCAAAACTTATTTGAGAATATATGGTAGTAGAAAACACTTCAAACCATGCAAAGTCTATGCTAGTATGAATTGCACTAAAAAGAAGAAATTTTCATGATCTACCAATTTCCTTTCAGAAAACTTGTGTTTGATTTTGGAAGAAGGTAACCAATGTGGAAATAAAAGGAGGAGATGTGCATTCAATCATTGTGTTTTAGACATGCCAAGGAACAACACATACCCCTTGTACAACTCAGATAACATGTATGAAAAGGAATTACATTAGGAAAATGATTTGCAGGCTATGGTTTAGTACTATTCACATATACCCACATTTTTGTAAGGGTCTTCACTTGACTTTAGGCAAGGTTGTATTAATTTCCTTAACTTTGTTATATAAGAGATCTATTAATTACAATTTAATTCTAATGATTAACACTTCTAAATAAGTTTACATGAAAATCAACTTAATTATTAAAATGGAGATTCTAAATAATTTCAAATTTTAAATGTAAATCAACTTAATAATTAGAATGAAGATATTGGTATATATATGATATTATTAGTAAAGTGT
>ML801804.1:329535-339692 GCA_009831015.1 Picea engelmannii
TTCTCTCAGCAACACCATTTTGTTGTGGTGTATATGGAATAGTGTGTTGCATTTGGATTCCCTGTGTAGTGCAGTAGCTTGTAAAATTATTGTTCACATATTTGCCTCCATTATCTGTTCTTAACCTTTGAATTTGATGTCCAAATTGTTTTTCTACAAGGACCTTGTAGGCCAAAACCTTCACTCTTGAGTTTTAAGAAGTAAACCCAAGTACGTCTGGAAAAGTCATCAATGAAAGTTAAGAAATACTTGCACCCAGAAAAAGAAGGAGAAGAAAGTGGACCATACAAATCACTATGAACAAGCTGCAAAGGACACGAGGCGTGCCAAGAGGCATGTTTGTCAAAACTGTCCTGATGATGTTTGCCGAGAACACAACCGGCACAAACACCATCTCTGCATGAAACAAGAGGAAGACCAGTCACCACTTGTTAATTACATAGTTGCTGCAATGAGCGATAGTTTAGATGACCAAACTGCTCATGCCAAAGTTTGCTCAAGTCATCGCTATGAGCAACAAAAACTGATGAAAAAACTGATGACCCAAAGTTGTCAAACTTGTACAACCTGGTAATATCATCAACAATTCCAGTTGCAAGAACATCCTTAGGATCTTTTAGATCCTTGATTACAACTTGGTGAGGTGAAAACTCGTCAGTTTTACCTTCACCTGAATGAGTGATTTGATATACTGATAGAAGGTTACAAGAAAGATTTGGAACACATAATACATCATTGAAATGACCATTTTCTACCTAAACTGTTCCAGATCCTAAAACACTAAGAGATCTATCATCACCAACAAATATTTTCTTGGTGTTACATTCATTTAGATCATAAAATATGGCTTTATCCTTAGCCATATGATAAGATGCTCCTAAATCAATGAGCCACTCATCAAAAGAAGAAGTAGTAGTAGAAAGTGTGTTGAAGGAAAAACCAGAAGCAGAAAGTGCATGTCCATGAGAAGAAGAAGAAAAATCAATATTGATGTTGTGCTTCTTCATCGATGCTTCTAAGGCTGCCATCTGCTTGAAACATTGGGACTCGTCATGACCATCTTTATCACAAAAGTTGCAATGTCTATTAGTATTTTTACTTTTATATTTTGCTCCTTTGTCACCATTAGGAGCTGAAGTTGTCTGAGCAGGTTTGGGACCCTTAGGTTGTTTGTTGTTGTAGCAAGGATGTTGCTTCTTGGGATACTTAGGTTTATCTTTCTGCTGGGCAACTAAGGCTTTGTTGGAGGTACCTGCAGTGTTGATGACTCCAAGTTATACAAGCTTATCTTCCTCTCTAATCAAAGAAGCACAAAAGGATTCAAGACTGGGTTTTACATAAGTTTTCCCTAGAGCCTCTTTCATGGCATAAAAGGTAGATACAAACACAGAATATGCACTACCTAGCTTAGAAAGAATAAGATATATGCAACGCTCTTCCTCCATTTTTATCTTACATTCTTCACATAAAATTCTGAGTGTTTTAAACTTAGATAGATAGTCTCCAAGGAAAGAAAAATCACTTGGACTCAAGGTTAGTATTTGATTTTCTAACTGTTGTGCTTTAATAATATTGAGTTTACCAAACACAGATTCAATCGTGTTCCAAGTTTCTTCAGGGTCATCAATTCCTTGAAAGTGGTACCTTAAATTAGAAGAGATGGACATTCTGATTAGTCCACGAGCTTTTTCATTCCTATTATCCCATTTGGATTTATTATCATCATCAGTGAGTGTTGTTTCCTTCCCCAAAGTAATCTGGTATAGGCCTTTACTTCTTAATAAATCTTCCATATGGGATTTCCATTGGAAGTAGTTGTTGTTGGTAAGAAAGACATTACTTGTAGAAGCCATATTAAATATGCAGATAATGTGGATTTAAAAACTAAAACTAATGATATGGATGGAAATATCTCGAAAAGTTATGTGGCTTTAAAAAAAACGGCACTAAAAACGGACTTCCGATGTGAGAGTTATGCCATTTTTAAAAAAGGCATAAACGATAACCAAATAACCACGTGATAGTGTAAGCTACTTTATGAAGTGACCCACTTTTATAAAGAGAAGTGGGAATCACTTTTACAATGAAGTTACCTTATAACAAAAAATTTGCATGCAAAATAAATAACTCTAAAATAAAATATAAAGCTACTTATAGTGATTTACTTTTATACTTGAAGTGAAATGCACTTTACAATTTTTAGCATGAACTTTTTCAAAAAAAGTAACAAAAGAGAAACTTGAATTCAAGACCTCTTACTTAATAAGGAAAGTTTTAACCAAATGGCCTAGCAAAACATATTGTAATGTTTAGAAGGAGGATTTGGGTTGTTGTTGTTGTTGTTGAAGACGGCCTTGGAGAGCATGCTAAAAAAAAACTATTTTCACACAAGAAAAAAATTTCGCTTCTTGATGACAACAAGGGTTAGATCTCGATTAGCTTACCCGAAAGATGCACATTTTCCTATCTGTTTCTGATTTTCCAAGATCGCACAGGGCGCGGGAAAAATAGCATACACAGATCTAAAAGAGTAGCAACCCAGAAATAAAAATACAAACCGAAATAAAATCAAAATAAAACTTTGCAGAAATTTAAAAAATGTGTATTCAAGATTTATACCTCCGGATCTGACTGTAATAGTCGTATCTTGGGCAAACGGAAACCTTTTCAAGTGAAACGAAAAGTGTTCCTAAATGAAACGAGTGATCTGGATGCAATGGAATAGTTTTCTCAGCCCATAAATATACGAAAATTCCATAAAATGGAGATGAGGCAACTCGACTTCACGATCTCGATCTACAACAGGAGTGGGTCTTCAAACAGGCTCTGATACCATGTTCGACAACACAGATATTCCAATAGAGGATGAACACCTTCAATAACCACTCACATAACTAGATCAAAGATCAACACCGATGTTTTCACGTGGTAAAACCCTTACGGGGAAACATCCACGACCCCAACCAACGCGACCACTTGGAGCAGTTTATTAATGCAAAGAAAAAGATTACAGAGAGATTTTACAAGAGATTTTTTCACAATCGATCATCGGCAAATGACCCTTCATGCTCTTTAAATAGAGATCATGGACCAATCGGGTGTTAAGCCATTTATCAATGGCCGTTAAGATCGAGGAGAGTATGAACCGTCGGATCACTCTATGTCGGGAACATATCGTGACCGTCGGATTTCCTAACTACTAATGCATACTAATGCATACTAAAGAAACACACATTTACCTAATGACATATTAGACCAAGCAGATCTTAACTAACTCCTCAGTGTCTAAATATCCTAACATTTTATAGTTATCTATAAAAGATATATTCAACAAATACTTCACCTTGAAAAAATGCTCAACATTTATCTTTCAACATATAAATTGTTATTACAATAAAAACATGAACGACCATCGATTCCCTCATTCAACAAAAACCAAAAAGATGATTCGAAACTTTGTTTAGGTGCTCTAGAAAATCATCATATATCGATATCGATCCTCTGATTAAGACTATGGAAAAGAGGGAAGAAATAAATAAAGAAAAGAATACAGTTGCAATCAGTAATAGAAATGTTTTGAAATCCCCATCCATGAGCTCATATATGTTCGTCCATCCGATGAATTGTGTTAAATGTGTTTGGCCGAAAGCATATTTATACGATTTGGCATGAAATGAAATGATAGGACGTTTCTTTTCATTTTTTCCGACTAATGGAATTCGCTCCACACGCTTTCGACCAAAAGAAGGTTTTTTCGACCGAAAACCTTGGAAACCGTTCAGTTTTGAAGGTTTACGTTAGATTTTAGTATTTTGGCCGAAAACATGAAATTGGGACTGAAAAAAAAAACCAGAGAATTTTCCCAAGATTACTTGAACTTCGGAGGTTGCGAACTCCTGCAAATACTGAGAATTTGGTTTCGAAAATGATACTAGCTTTTCCAAAATTGAATCTACTTTCAATTCCTATAATTTGTTTTGATTTTCATTATTTTTATCTTCTTCTTTTTTTTTAATCACTGCATAATATTTTCAGCAGACATTATGATTAGGTGAAATGAAATATCTGTATCTCTAAAAATATACAGTGAAAATTTTATAAAAAATTATATTCATAATCCTTAAACTATTTTTTTCAAAAGGGTATATTTAGATTTTACTTTTAAGTAAAAATTAAGATAGATACAAGGTGTAGAAAAACATGTGTTTAAAATCTGCAATGTTTTCAGCTTGGTCAACTTCAAAATATTCTAGAAATTATAATATTCATCCGTTATATTCAAAATTATAGTCATAATAAAATAGAGTCTCTGTAGATTGTTGCAGTATATTTCATTTCTTAAAAACACAAGTTTAATAATAGATACATTGTTGTGGGAAAACATAACTCATTATCATTCCTTTCATATTTAAGGAACATATTGTTAAACAATTGTCAAATTGACATATCAAATCTTGATAATAAAAAATTGAAAAATAGTCATTGGAAAGCTAACAAAATTCTTCACAAGTTTTGTTTTTATTGTAAAGTGAAATTCTAAATAAAAAAATAATATGTTTGTATGTCGGAAGTTGAAGAACTTGTGAAAATACAGTTTTTTTTTCATAAAACAAGCAAAAGTGTTACCCATCTTCATAATTTCACCCAATACCTAAAAGAAACTTGTCTCTTAGCATGCTAAGCAATCCCAAGAAGGAAATTTTCATCAAGTTATAGATATTTTATGCAACCATTCACTCTAAATCATGCATAGATTGGCATCATGCAAGCTACATGTAAGGTGTTAGTACTTCTAGAATTGATAAATATTAAGACTTTGTGTGAGGCGAGGGGATGTTAGAAAAACAAGATCGTGGAGAAATAAAATAAAACAAATGCAGAAATAAAACACAAAAGATACACAACATAATATATATATATGTGTGTGTGTGTGTGTGTGTGTGTGTGTGTGTGGTTCACCTAGTGTGGGCTACGTTCACCAAAGAAATTGGCAAGTCCTTCCTTATTATTATCCAACAAAATGAAGGGATACAACCTACAGCACACCCGTTGTAACTTCATGTTCTTTCTCTCACGGTCTCCTCTCTCATAATACAATATTCGCAATAATACACAGCCATAATACAATTCCTTCATAAGAGAGGGTTTCCTTCTAGGGGAAAAAACCCTAAAAAATAACTTCTATCATCATATCTACGACCTTATAATGAACGATTCAGATTGACTATGAAATTACAATATTTTACAAGGCATTTTTTCCCAATATTTTGCTTCGGGGTTGTTGCCCCCAAATCCCCCACCAGGGGGGGCTACAAAAATTATCGTTGCACCCCCCTGGACCTCCCTGGTGATAGTTTTGGGGGGGAAAGACCACACACACTCCTCGTTAGAGAATGGGGTCCAAGCACGGCTGAAACAAACCTCTAAATCAAGAAGATAATCAGGCTCCACAACCAACAATATCCCACTTGGAGACTGATCATAATAATTCCATTATTGTTGTACCTATTGGACTATACTCCACCTTGGACCTGGAAAATTTCTCATCTTCACCTTCATGCTTGAAGACCAACTGAAACTGAGGAGGAACTCAATTTCTCCCTGGTTATTCCCTTTGTTAACATGTCTATAGGATTTTGGCTAGTATGTATCTTTTCCAACTTCAAATATCCATCTTCCAAGACAGATCGTATGAAATGGTACATGAGTTGTATATGCTTAGTCTTTGAATGGAAGGCTGAGTTATTTGCAAGATGAATGGCACTCTCACTGTCACATTACAACCTGTTATTCTCCTGCTTCTTTCCAAATTCCTCCATAAACCTTTGTAACCAAATCATTTCCTTACTAGCCTCTGTAGCAACAACATACTCTTCTTCTATTGTTGAAAGTGCAACAACCTTTTGTAGTTTTAAAATCCAACTTACTGTTGTTCCACCTATAGTAAAAACATACCCTATGGTGCTCCTCCTGCTATCTTTATCACCTGCCTTATCTGAATCAAAATATCCATGTAGAACAGTGTCTAAACCTCCAAAACACAATGCATGAGTATTAATACCTCTCAAATACCTGAGTATCCACTTTATTTCCTCCCAATATTCTTTACCTGGATTGTTCATATACATGATCACAACTCCCACTACATGTGAAATTTATGGTCTTGTGCAAACCATCACATACATCAAGCTGCCAACTATTGATGAATAAGGGACCCTGGACATGTATTTTATCTTCTCCTGTGTCTTGGGACACATTTCCTTGGTTAATTTGAAATGGCTTTCCAAAGGTTTACTAACTGGTTTTGTATTTTGCATTCTAAACCTCTCCAACACCTTTTCTATGTACTCACCCTGAGACAATGCCAAATTTTTATTTTTTCTATCTCCTGTTATTCTCATCCCAAGGATTTTCGTTGTAGCACCCAAATCCTTCATCGCAAATGAATTATCTAATTTCTTCTTGAGCACATTTATATCCTGCATATTATACCTTGCAACAAGCATGTCATCTACATACAATAGCAATATAATATAGCTTCTCTTTTCCAACCTTTTAAAATAAACACAGTGATTAGAATGACATCTACTATAACCTTGTTATGTCATAAACCTGTCAAAATTCAAATACCACTGCCTTGGAGCTTTCTTTAGGCCATACAATCTTTTCTTGAACTTGCATACCAAATTCTCCTTCCCTTTGATTTCATACCTCTGTGGCTGCTGCATATAAATCTCTTCCTCCAAATCCCCATGGAGAAAAATTGTTTTTACATCTAATTATTCAAGATGAAAATCTTCTACTGTCACAAGACTTAAAATAGTCCTAATTGAAGTCATCTTAACAACAGGAGAAAATATTTCATCAAAAATCTATACCTTTCTTTTGTGCAAACCCCTTTACAACAAGTCTAGCCTTGTACCACTTTTTTCCTCCATCTTCTTCCTTCAACTTGTAAACTCATTTATTATGCAATGCTCTTTTTCTTGCAGGAAACTAAACCAAGTCCCAAGTCTGTTTATTTACCAAAGAATCCATTTCCTCTTTCATGCCTTGCTCCTACTTCTTTTTAGTGTCTACCTGCATTGCCTCTTCATAACATTCTAGTTCATCAGAATCAATCAACAATAAATAATACAATGAAAGAGAGTATAGTTCAGAGGGACTACTTGACTTGGTAGATCTTCTAACAACACTTGTGGGAGTTTGAGGTACTTGTTTCTCCTATTGTTGTACATTTTGATTTTCTGGTACCTTTGGAATTTCTTTTTCAGTGATTTCATCAAGCATCGTGTATTCTGGTTTTTCTTTTTCCTATTTCTTTCTCTACAATTGATCTGTGTACATGACCTTCTCATTGAATATGGCATATCTACTCCTAATGATTTTGTGATTTTCATAATCCCATAAGCGATAAAAAAAATCATTAACACCATATCCAATAAAGGTACACTTATTGGATTTTGCCTCAAGCTTTGTTCTATTTTCTTTATTAATATGGACAAATGCTTCACAACCGAAAGTCTTCAAAAAAGAATAGTTTACCTTTTTACCAGTCCATTCCTCCTCTAAAATTCCACCATCAAAAGAGCTTGAAGGTCCTTTGTTTATTAAGTAAACAACAATATCTACAACATCTTCTCATAACTTGAAGGGAAACCCAGCATGCAATTTCATACTCCTTGCACGCTTCATGATTGTCCTGTTCATCCTTTCTGACACACCATTTTCTTATGGTGTTCCTGAAACTGTTTTCTCTCTATGAATCTCGTGGTATGAAAATTAATCATCAAATTCCTTGTTGCAATATTCACCTCCATTGTTTGATCTAAGACACTTCAACCTTTTTCATGTCTCATTCTTAACCAAAGCCTTCCATTTCTAAAAAGTATCAAAAACATCATATTTTTGTCGAATGCAACAAACCCAAGTTTTTCTAGTTGCATCGTCAATAAAAGTAACATAATAACGAGAGCCACCAAGAGATTATACATGAGCTAGTCCCCATACATTTGTATGTAGAATCCCTAACCTTTCACTCTTCTTTTCTTTTCTGACTCTGAGAAATTTGACTCTCTTATGTTTTCCATGAACATAATGCTCACAGAAATCCAAATAAATTTGTTTAAGATCTGGCAACAAATTTATTTTGTGAAGTATCTGCATCCCCTTCTCTCTCAAGTGTCCAAGCCTATGATACCATAGTGTTGTATCCACTCTTGTAGAAACTAAAGATATAGAAGAATCAATATTACGAGTACATAAATACAATGTACCTACCTTCTCTCCTTTTGCTATCACCAATGATCCTTTGGTGACCTTCTACGCCTTATCTGTAAATATAGATATACAAACTTCACTTTCCAACTGCCCTATTGAATTTAGATTTTTCCTTAGATCTGGTACATGTCTTACCTCTTTCAATAACCATTGGTTTTCATTCTTTTTCTTTATTTGTACCTTACCCATTCCAACAATTTTGCATGGTGCATCATCACCCAAATGATCATGTCCAAAATCACCTTGAACATAATCTATAAATTGTTTCCTATGGGGTGTGGCATGAAATGAAGCCCTTGAATCTACTACCGGCCAAGACTCTGAAATATTATGTATAGAAGGAATCAAATCATCTTGTAACACATCACCTGTTACATTTTATTCTTGATTTTTCTCTTGTTGTCCATGTCTATGTTTCTTTGGAGCTCTGTAGTCTTTCTTCAAATGTCCTTTCTTCCCACAATTCCAACACTTTATTTTTCCCAGTCTGGATTTGGATCTGCCCTTCCTATAATTCCTATGATTCCCTGAGCCCTTTCCTCTATCATTTTGTCTTCCCCTGTTCTCCATGTTTAACACATTACCTGATGTCTCACCTATTTTTTTCAATCGCATTTCCTCGCTAAGGATAATGCCAACACCATCATCAAATTTTAGATCATTTGACCGAGAGACAGAGTTACTTACAACCATGACCAAGCCATTCCATCTTTCTAGTAATGACCATAGGATTCGAGGAGTCGTGACTTCATCATCAAAGTCCACTTTTATAGAACTTAATTGATTAGTAACCGTATTAAATTCATTTAAATGATCTGCAACAGACCGACCTTCTGACATCTTCATATTAAATAATTGCTTCATTAGAAATACCTTATTGGACATCGAGGGTTTTTCATGCAGTTTATCCAATGTGTCCATCAACTCCTTCATTGTCTTTTCTTTTGAAATATTGAAAGCCACCGATGCTGCCAGGCTAAACCGTATCGTTCCTAGTGCCTTTCTGTCAAAAACCTTCAATTCTTCTCCCTTCATGGCCACCAGCTTCTTTGTTATTCCACCCAATGGTAGGAATAGATCCTTCTGATATAAATAATCTTCCACCTACATCTTCCATAACTGGTAGTTCTGGATGTTAAATTTATCGACCCTAAACTTTCCATCTTCCTCCATTTATCCCACTCAAACCAGGAACCCTATTTTCCTGCAAGTTACCTTTCGCTTTGATACCTGTTATCCCCGATATCTAGGGATAACTAGGAGATCATGTCTCGAGGCCCACATGGTCCTAGACATGGAGTACCGAGAGCAGGAGTGACTTGAGAATGGCCCTGGAGGGCCCATCTTTCTTCTTATCAGCCAGACTTGTCCTGTCAGCAGTAGCAGCTTCCATCACTACCGGCCTGGGCTTGCATCGGAGAGGACTCTTGCTCCATGAGGTAATTGGTCTGAGGTATCATGGTATGTGTCATATTTGATCGTTATAACCTTCTTATATATGCATTAGGTTCCTTTCATTTCGGATGACTACTTGGATCTTACACTAATCCACTTGACCATTGTTGGGGTAATTGATGGGGTAACTTAGCAAGCTGGTATTCATGGGTTTTGGTTAGCCACCAAAGGGGGTTTGCAGAGCCATCGTCTGCTCCCACCATCTTATCACTTTTACATCCTATACCCCGCTCATCCATCCCATTCCCCTAGTCTGGCCATTAGGATGACCTCTCAGGGTACACTTTGTCTTGTGGGAAGAAGGGGCTAAAGGCCCAAGGGGTAAAAGCAGCTGGTAAAAGATAAAATCCATAGGAAATAAAACCTAGAGATGCTTCGCCCAGGGGATCCCCGAGAAGGCAATAAAAGGCCTCTCGATAAGA
>ML801804.1:343435-360587 GCA_009831015.1 Picea engelmannii
CCTCTCGTTAGGGAATGGAGTCCAAGCACAGTTGAAACAAACCTCTGAATCAAGAACATAATTAGGTTCCACAACCAACAGGGGAAACAAGTGTGGTATGAGAACCAAAGGTGAAAGGAATACTACTAGGAAGCATCAATATGTAACCTCATATGACATATTCAAGGTGGACAAACTAGGATAAACATACCAATATAAGTCCCAATATCCAATTCTAATATCAAACACAACCTCCCTATCTTCTTCCAACCTTGCATATTGTTTTCAAATGTCAAATGAAAATTGGCCTCTTTCCAATCATCATGCAACAATAAAAGTACACATATATGATAAAGTTTCTACTACCCAAAAACCGAGCACATCACCATATTTCTAGGAATAACATGTAATATCTAAACAACAACAAAAAACATGCCCAACACTATGGGCCGACAATGAATAACCTTGTACAAGAATTTCTTTTTTTAACAAACAAAGGCAAGTATATATGTATAGTCTTGGACTTTCATAGGAAAACCTATAAGAATAATTACCATCATGAGTATGTTTGTAACTTACAACAACTTGCAAACATTTTGTTCAACTTGTGGCACTGTTGACCCATTGAATGGGCAGTAAGCTAACATCCCGAGCAACTAGCATCTTGTCATCAAATTAAAGGAAAGCACAAGAAAAATCCAAAATCAAGGCTTATCTATCAACCCAACAACCATGAGACTACTATTCAACATTTACAAATTCTATATCACACCCAAACCATGTGACAATGCTTGAACTTTGCCTACAATTACATTGCCGCATGAGTATGGCCTTTTTCCCATAGTGGGAATTCAAGTTGAAGTTTATCTCTGTACACACAACAACTCAAAGTTTTGCAAACAAGGATAGGAATAAACACCCAAATCCACCATTCAATGCTTGAATGTATATGTATATCCAAATAATTGTTCATGAGGGTATTTTAGACCATTCTAGGCATATAAATGCCAATAAAATTTTATGTGGGTGGATATCAATCAACCAAATATGAATACAATGTCTTCAATATAGATAGGCACCCCTATCACCAATCAAACTTGTGTGAGACTTCTTATACCAAGGTTCTCCATCCATGTGTATCTGAAACTCTAATGTCTTTGGTCATTTCATAGAACAAATCACGTAGCCAAATAAAAGCACACTTTCATCAAGCAACTATTTGGAGAATTGGGGAAAACTATGATAGAAATCAAGTCTTGAGACTACATGTTATGCCCACACATTCATCAACAAAACCCCACCATAGCCTTCCATCCCATGCTATCATGAGTAGGGTGCTTCTATGATACATGATACACCTAAATAAAAAATCTATGCTACCCAATGGTGAGAAAAATGCTTTGAGCATATGCCTAACAACTCAATATCTAGATCTAACGTGAGATGCAAAGAGATGGTAGCAATGTTCTTCGAAATCAATTTTGGTTCACAAGCATAAGTAGGGAGTAAATGAAACAAAATAGACTTTGGGATTTAAATAATGAGACCCCCATTAATCTAAAACAAGTAGGTTTTGGCCATATTTATTGCTTTCAAACGTTGAGGGGTACAAGGCAGTGATGATTATGAGCTAAGGCTACATGACCTTCCCAATGTTAGACATGCAAGAACCAATCAAAGAACATTGTAAAGGATCCATTTGAGGCCTTGGACACTCAAGTATGGGCTCAAACTAGCTTATGGTTTTATACCCAGAAGCACAATGGGGATATAATCAATACAATAACACGGGAAATAAGAGAAAGTATTATATATCCACTTTCAAACATTACCATGCAACCCACAAAACAAAAATGTATGCAGATTAATCCTTGTTTGGATCTTATTTTTTTCTCATAGCCAAAATTTGGAGCAAGTTTGTGATCATTTTATCGTATGTTCATGAGCTAGACTCCCAAGAAAAATCCAATCAAAACTACCTTGAACAAGTCACCCTCCAATTTGCAAGCCTTATTTATCTATCAAATCATGACCCTCCTCCCCAATGAGAAGAGGGCTAGTATTAGGTAATAAATGGATCCTCCATCAACAGGGCACAAAGGAGAATTCCATGCAGCCTTCAACCGCCATTTTTAGAGCTCAACACAAATAAGGGATAAGGTCGAAGTGCCAAGGTAAAAGCTTTTGGAGAATGAGCTCTTTTTACCACCATTGAATCAAAACCAAGGTTGAGACTCCTCACCAAAAACCATTCAAGGTAATAGCATTTACTCCAAAGTTAAGTGTGATAAATGGAAAGATATGGAACACCTTCATGTCACCCATATACATATAAATATTAGTTGATTTCCAATAAGATTATGCCATAGTAGATATTTTCCCAATGCATGAATGCATTACAAAGTATTTGGTCATTCATATCAAACTTTAGTTTGGGTTTCTCCAAGGCATAAGCATACTTAGTTTCATTGCATTACCATGATAATTTTTAATTACCAACCACCTAGAACCCACCACAACATTTTCTCCAAATGCATAAAACATTGCCTAAGTATTTTCCAAGTATGTATTTAATCCAACTTGTAGAGTCATTTTAATGGCATGTCTTTGTTTAGAAAATTATGGTTTGAAACCTTCTGGTGCCATTTTGAGGCATCAAAAAACATTTTTCGGGGTCAAAAATTTCCTAGAATTAGCTTGGGACCCTTGACGCTATTCTACAGATCGAGACCTTTCAAACAGTGTAAAAATCATGTCAATTGGATCTTGTACGCAAAAGTTATGTCTCTTGCAAGTTGACCACCATGGTACGAGTGGATGCCACGTCAGCCCCCATTACTCATGCATATGAGGCTAGCCATGTATGGAATTGTTATAATGCTAAATTGCACCATACATGCATACCTGGCATCATGCCTTCTTACTTTCTATTTTTGCCAAGCCATCACTGAGCAACTCTTCTTAAAAACACTATTTTTGAAGATGTACACGCCCTGCACCATTACTGCCTATGTATGTATTCTATATGCACCATTATTGCCCGTGTATGTACGCTAGTTGCACCACTACAGCCCGCGTATACTTGCAAAAGTTGCAAAACTTAAAAAGTTGCAAGGAATTCATTGAGATTACGGGCTATTGGGTAGTTTCCCAACTGTCCCACCACCAATAGCCCATCACCCAACCGAATAACCATCATTTTTTCATATAAAAGGAGGTGTTGGGATCCCATTCCAAAGAGAAGCATAATAACAGTGAAACTCTGCCCATTTCACATCCCCTCCTTGCCCCAATAATTTGCAGCCACCTTGTGAGATTTGTACCAGAATTTCCCATTCTTGCCTTTTTCCTCCATCATAAGCCTATTCCATTCCCTAGAGAGAGGTTGAGAGGAGAAAGATATGTGGAAGCACAGTTGGAGCTTGGTGAAGAGGAGCCCATACTATATTCGAGGAGTAGTCGTCGATCTCATTGTAAGTAAACATTTTGATATCAATAAAATGAATACTTTTCTTGTCCTGAAATATAATGTCTCAAATATTTGTGTTTGATTTATGTTTTATTCTAACATCTAACCCATGATTTATATATGAGATGCATGTTTATAGTTCCCTATTTATTTGTTTTTGAATGAAATCTAGCCTTGGGAGGAGGCTCTTAGTTAGCGGAGCTATCGAACACGAAAGGATCGACACCGGATGAGGAGTAAAAGGTAAAGTTACCGGATCTTTTCACTTTGTATTTCATGCATGAATGTGGGGTATATTCGAGGTAGTTATAAAAAGTAGGATAGTTTTAAACGATTAAATCTACCTACATGTTGAACCCTATTGTAGTCCATAGGGGGGTTTTCCCACTATAGCAGAACTGACGACCATACTAGGGAAACCTCTAGGGTTTTAGGGGATATTTTTTGGTTGTTTTAATTAGTTTTACTACCTTTTTTGAATTTCTGTAATTTTTTAAGTCTTTAAGGAACTCTGGTCATCTATTGGTGTCATACCAATTCTCCTTGCCCTATCAGCATGCCTATTTGTTTTCTTTTTTTTGAGAAGTTACAGAGGTGTACGCGCCCTGCAATGGGTCTGCACGCGTACATACGTGCCCTGCTTTTAGACAGCCCACCTACATACGTAGGTTGCTTAAGTGTCAGTAGCGTGCCTGTGTCAAGAAAATTTTTCTTTAAGGAGAGGCAGTCAACCTCTTCCCTGATTGAAGTCATACTTCTCAGGGGTTTATTGATCAAGTACAATGTATCTGTTGTTACATTCGTAGCCTGGGTTTGACATCAGTTTGCTTATTCTTTTAAAGATTTCTTATGTTTTCTTTGAAATGGTTTTAGACGAGTCTCTGAGTCTTTGATCAGCCTGTTTGGTGTTGTCAGTGACTCCCTGTGATCCGCAGTAGGCCATAAGTCAATTTTTGTTCTTGTCTTGTTTTCTGCTTTTTCCCCTTTCGCTTTCTTTAAATAAAAAGAAAAAGAATTTATTTCAAGTTTCTTGTTTGAAGCATAAAAACAGAAAAAGATTTCATTTCTTAGTTTGGTTAAGTAGTTAGGTTAGCTATTTTGCTTTTCAGGAAAAAAGAATGTTTTTCTTAATTTATTTACTGAATTATTAGAACATTAAGTAGCTTGTAGTCAAGCGAAATTTCGTTTTAGGTTTTCCTTTAAAATATCTTTAAAAAAAAAGGTAGTTACGAAAAGTTGGTTAAAGAGTTAAAATTGCAAATCTTTATTTGTCAAATAGAAGTAATTTTGCTTTTAGTTCATTTATTTCTCCTTCGTCTCTCAAAACACACCACTAGTTTCATTTTTGTTTCCTTGACTTAAGACAAGCCACTTAAAATTAACACTAATTTAAAATCAACTAGACTTTATGTTTGTAGGGTCAATCAATTGGTCTAGGATAGAGCCTTGATTTAGGTTGGAGAGGAAACTCTTCAAGGCTTATAAAAAAAACATTGGAGTCAGTGCTAGGGAGTGTAAAAATTACAGTAAACCTAAAATTTATCCGGGACCCCCTCTAACACAGGGGATAAACACGAGGTTCTGTGCGAAAAGGTAGCAGAGATAATCCCTCCAAATCCGAACCAAGCATAGTGGGGAACACATATAAAGGACTTGTCATGGGATTCTGTTGGTCGCATTTTCAATGGAGCTTCATGGATCTCGAATCCGTTCGGGGTCCTCATTTGTCTTCTAGACCACTTGCTTTCAATACCCTCAATAGGTTTTGGGTTTGATACCCTGCTCATTGTGGTCCACCCGACTGTCGGTTGTACCTGCCTGGTGACTATTCGTGAGATGGAAACCTAGTTACCTTTATTCTAGTGACTTACACATGTGACTACGAGGGTATACCATGGTACCTAGGGCAGATGTCGAGCCACGCTTTGCAGAGTATACCCGGAGGGTGCTTCCGTATTCGAGTTTCACTTGCACCGATAAGTTGCTCTAGTGTTGGCTGGCGTAACTGTTCTTCCAACTATTTAGTGATTTGCTTGCTTTATCTCATAGGAAATTTTCTAGTGTGTGTTGGTTTTCAACGTTAGTAAAATCCTTACAGTGTCATTGATCTTTTCACAAAGTGGAATATCAGGAGCTCCGTCGGTCGTGAAGGCTTCAGGGTCTGTCACTGATTTCATTAGAGCCACCACCGCCATCGTTACGGTGAAGACTTGACCAGCAAGGGTCATTTGAGGCGACTGGGCTACAGGAAACTGTACCCAAGCCATCCCCGAGAGGAGAACACTTGAATCCAGAGGAACCGACTATTTTTTTACCTTGGAGTGGAATCTCTTAAGCATTATAACCCTCCAATCACTGACTTGTCGGTGCCTCTTTTGATACAACTTTCTCCTCCAAGGGTAACACATCACGAGCATCAAATAGTCTTGCAAGAAGCAATGGAAGCAAATGTTGCTACTTCGTCAGGGAGTCCTAACACTCCCTCAATGACTACCACCATTGGGGGAATTATGCCTCCTAACCCACCTTCGTCAGTTCGAACCACCATGGTCTCGACCACCTCTACTTCGAGAAGTGGTATGATTCCGTCTATGGCAGTGATCACTGCTTCGCTCACCCAGAGTGCGACAGGCCCTCCGTTTTCATACGGGATGCCCGGCTTTGATACGAACTTTGTCCTCTCCTACTCCACCCTACATACCATGGGTCTAGGAGTAGGGAGTTCAAATTATCCTTTGCAAGGGTCCATGGGGGGCACCTCAGCTCCCTATAATGCTTTACCTTATGGCAGAGGTCATATACCTCCTTCATTCCCCTCGCTCGGCGCTACTCCCCATCAACCCGTCGGGCCGAACATGAACTACAGCCTGTTCAAAGCAGGTAGTCTAGGACCTTCTTCCTACACCACATCGATGGGTTCTATGTCGTTCTCTTTCTTCGATGAATTTGGTAATAACGCTTTCTCGTCAACTGCAGTCTCGACCGGGGGAAACCCTGGTTTTGGACAATAGAATCCTGTGCAGGGTACTATTCCTACACAGGGGGAAAACACAGGAATTTTTTCCTCACAAGGACTCTGGAATCAGTGGCAGGGATCAATTCCCTCGTCGGGGATGTCGACCAGGGGCAACCCCTTCCATGGTCAATGGAACCCCGGGAAAGGCTCAGTACTTATGCTCGTTGGATCGACAGGGGGAAACCCTTTCCAGAATCTTTGGAACACAATGCAAGGAGCAATCCCCTCCCAACCCTCAACATCCAATCACGGGAATCAGTCGATGAGTTCCCAACAAACGCAGTATCCATTCGCTGGCCAAGGCCATGGTACTTACCAAAACCATGCCCAGAAACCCAAATTTTCCTAGCATCCTGGTGCCAATCAAACTCCAGGATCCTTTCTTCCTGTACATAGTCAATAGCCCAAGCTACCGTTTCTGACGACGTTAAATTTTCCAGACTTTTCAAGATTGTTAAATGACCCAATCTGTCACAATCCGCATTGGCCTCCCATGCCGATGAAGTTTCCCTCGGATGTTCCAAAGTTCGAAGGTAATCCTAACGAAGATCCAGACGATCATGTGACCACTTTTCACCTATGGTGCTTGTCGAAATCATTACGAGACGACTACGTACAATTGTGTCTGTTTCAACACACTCTTATCGGAAGTGTCATGAAATGGTACATCGAGCTCGACCGCTCAAAATACTCTACTTTTGGCGAATTGGCAATGGTTTTCCTTAACCATTTCCAACTACCTGTGAGATACGATGTCGACACCGAATTGTTGGCCAATTTTGAGAAAACAAAGGTTGGCCATATCTCGGATCACATTCGAGAATGGCGGGGTCAGAAGAGTTTGAAAAAACTACTAGTCCCACTGGGTTTCCTACTGGAGTGGTTCCTTAAGTCTTTGGTAACTCAATTATCCAAGGACGTTGCAATGTCAGGCGTGTTTTGTGAGGAAGAGGCCATAATGAAATCTCAACATCTTGAACTGATATACTCTTAGTTTATTTTACTCTATGAAGTTTTTCCAGATGCGCCACGGTCTATCCTTGACAAGGCCAGACAGAATATTGGACCATATGTCGATGGCATAGTTGGTTCAGCACAAGCAAATCTCACTAATCAGTTGTCAAATCAATTGCATCAAATGTTGATACAACAGACAGTGGCTAGCCAAACCTCTATTTTGGTTGCTACCCCTACTAAAATGTTGGATGTACACAGCATGCAGTCGATGAACCAAAAGGCCAACCAACAGCCTGAGAGAAAGAAGAAACAACGAAACAAGAAGGGTAAGGGGGATAAGAAACCCGCCAATAATGTTGGTGGGGAAAACATAGAGAAAATAAAGTCGAAGTATCTGAAACTGATACACTCTCAGTCTATTTTACTCTACGAAGTTTTTCCAGATGCGCCACGGTCTATCCTTGACAAGGCCAGGCAGAATCTTGGACCACATGTCAATGGTATAGTTGGTTCAGCACAAGCTAATCCCACTGATCAGTTGTCAAATCAATTGCAACAATTGTCGATACAGCAGACAACGCCCAGCCAAACCTCTAGTTCGGTTGCTCCCCCTACTCAAATGTCAGACATACACAACGTGCAGTCGATGAACCCAAAGGCCAACCAACAGCCTAATGGAAAGAAGAAACAACGAAACAAGAAGGGTAAGGGCGATAAGAAACCCACCAATAATTTTGGTGGGGGCAACATAGAGAAAAGAAAGTCGAAGTATTTATGTAACCTTTGCATGGAAGACCACCTGACTCACATGTTCCCTTAGCTTGCAGGGGCCCATAAGTTATTGGCATAACAACAACTTGTTGTGTTAATAAACCCATTTCCTCATGGGCGAAATTTGACTCAAGCCTCTTCGAGCGTGGATGGGGGAAGTCAGGGACCCCCTCCGTCTTCTAGTAATCCCTCGGCTGTGAATGTTTATATAAGGAAAGGTGATTCTTATATAGTGACTAGGGCACACGATTACGGAATGCTAAACATTGTTGAAAAGGTTAAGGAAGCCATAAACCCATTTTTTCCTCTCCAAATCAAGAATACGTTGGGTGAAACAATGAAACGCATCTCGAAAGGGACGTTCAAGAAATATTCTCACAATCCAAATGCAAGGGCCACCCAAAACTACTTTGTGGAGGAGGATTTGTCACAAATCCCTTGCGCAATGTCTTCTTTGGAGGTCCTCCAAAGCTGCCCTTCGCATCTGCAAAGACTTGTAATTTGGGAACGATCATGCTTGATACGACCAACTTAAAACCTTGTCTCCCATACCACATTACATTTCAGATAGTAGTGTCTTACACAAAAAAAACTTTTACCCAGAATATTTTATGCTAGGTGGTTGACGAGGGTGCCTCACCATGCCTGATTTCGTTGCAGGTGTTGGAAGGCCATTGGTCAACCCGTTTTGTCTCTGTCACCTGCTCTGCTCACTGCTTTCGATGGTCGTTCTTTCGAACCACATGGTATCATCCCTTCTTTCCCCATGTAGTTAGGGGGGAAGACCATGTGCATTGAAGTTGAAGTGGTTGATGCACCTCTCGACTACAACCTTCTATTAGGAAGGAGTTGGACCTATGCTATGCATGCATTGGTTGCCACAGTTTTTCGGGTCTTGTTGTTTCAACATGAGGGTTGGATCATATCCATTGATCAATTGTCCTTCTCCCATATTGACCCTTCAATGGGGGAATCCATGGTCCTGATGATTGATACCCCTCATCCTGGCGTCGTCAACATGGGGGTTGGTTTGTGCCCACCTTTGATGGGTACTTTCAATTACCCACCTCCTTCCGACGATGTCAAGCTCATATCGACTGTCCCCGACCAACCTAGGGCTGAAATTTTTCAAGTGTCATTGTTTCGTACGACTTACTTTAATGATATATGAAATATTCCTTCACCATCGACCACGATGGAATAGACAAGGCATCATGGCCTGGCCATGCCCTTTTCTGTGACAGAAGTTGCGTACTTTATTGTCCAGCAAGCTTCGATCGATCCTGTTCTGACTCCCGCACAGGAGTTAGATCCAGTTTGAGAGCCTGTTTGGGCTCAAGGTTCCCTCGCCACTACCGATTCCTTAGACTTGGTCTTGCCCTCTGATGAGGTGATTATAGAGGCATTGACTAGTCCCAACAGACCCTAGGATGATCTCCATCACAGATCTTATTTTCTCCTAGAGTTAGGAAGAATAGAGGCAGGTGAATTTGTTTTGACTATGACTGGAGATAGGTCTTGTCCTATTAATCATCTGGTTATGCATGCAGTTTATGCTAAGGGTAATATGGAAACCATCATTGACATCTCCAGAACCCCTGGCGTCGTGGAGAATGTCTTCATCGAAGTGGATTGCTCCCCTGAAGAGATTCAAATCTATACAGATTTATTTGAGGAATTATGCGATGTTTTTGCCTAGTCTTATGAGAAAATTCCAGGCATTGATCCAAGATCATTGAACATGAGATAATGACTTACCTTGATGCCAAGATGGTCTGACAGAAGCTTCGTTCGGTGAATCCTCAGAAAGCAGCAACTATCAAGGATGAAGTAGAGAAACTGCTCAAAGTCGTTTTCATTTACCCCGTTCAGTTGACGCAATGGGTGTCAAATCCAGTTCAAGTCAACAAAAAGCAGGGTATGATTCACATATGTATGGAATTTATTGATTTGAACAAGGCTTATCCGAAGGATAATTTCCCCACCCCATTCATTGACCATATTGTCGATGAATGTGCAGGCTGTGAGGTATTTTCTTTCATGGATGTTTTTTTGGGATACAATCAGATACAGATTAAGCCCAAAGACCAACATAAAAAAAATGTATCTGTCCATGGGGTACATTTGCTTATCGGAAGATGCCTTTTGGCGTGAATAATGTTGGAGCCACCTTTTAGTGGGCCATGTATTTTTCTTTCCACGATCTCAAACATATAGTCGAGGCTTATCTCGATGATTTAGCATCACGATCTCGTAAGAGATTTGATCATCCCACACACCTCTGACTTATCTTTGAGCGATGTTCCTACTATCGGATTCGCTTGAATCCCAAAAAATGCAGCTTTTACGTGACGTTGGGTCATCTTTTAGGTTTCATAGTTTCGACAACAGGGATCATGGTTGATACTCTAAAGGTTGAGGCGATAGTTCAATTGCCTCCCCCATGCATAGTCCCTCAACTTCAGAGTTTATAGGGAAAATCCAACTTGCTTCGGCATTTTATCGCAAACTATGCCGAGATCACTAAAGGGTTCATGCATTTACTGAAAAAGGATGTTCCTTTCTATTGGGACAAAGTCACTCAATGCTCTTTCGAAGCGTTGAAACGCGCCCTCACATATGTCTCTTTGCTTCAGCCACCTAAGTATAATAAAGATTTCTTATTGTACTTAGTCGTGGCAGAGTCGACCATCGGTATGGTCTTGGTTCAAGAGGATGATTTGCTTGAAGAGCATGTGATTTATTACCTGCTCCGAGGACTGGTTGGACCAGAACTCAACTACTCCCACATTGAGAATCTTGTGTTGGCAGCAGTTCATGCCGTCCAACGGTTCTGTCATTATATTTTTCTTCGTAAGACCATTGTCATTGTCATTGTGAATCCGTTTCAATACGTTTTGACACAATGTGTAATCGGTGGAAAGATCAGTAGATACATTGTTATCCACCAGGAATTTGACTTAGATTTTGTTTCCACAAAATCTAAAAAGTCGTTGGTCTTTACGGAACTTATCTCGGAACTTTCGGTCGAATCAGGTGACGTTACGCCCGAAGAATCACCAATTAAAGGAGATCTTTTTTTGATTTCATCCTCGGACCCCCAGTATGGAGATATACTAGTCTATCTCCAGACTTTGAATTGCCCCGCCTCTGCTTCTCGCGATGAGCATCAATGTATACGTCATCACGAAAAAAACTATCTCATACTCGATGACACTTTTTATCATCGAGGTGTAGATTGCATCCTTCGTCAGTGTCTCACTCGTGAAGAAGCCAAACTCATTCTTAACGATTGCCACACTGGAGCATGTGGTGGTCATTTGTCTGGGTTGGTAACAACCCAAAATATTCTGCAAGCCGGTTACTTTTGGCCGACGTTAATCAAGGATTGCATTGAATCGGTCAAGAAGTGCCACCCGTGTCATATCTTCTCTTGGAAGATGAGGGCACACCCCACTCCCATGCTTCCCATCATTACAGTTGGTCCCTTCACCAAGTGGGGGATTGATTATACGACATGCCACCTAGATTCAGCCAGGGGGCATCGTTATATCATCGTAGCGGTAGAATACTTCACAAAGTGGGTCGAGGCTATGCCAACATTCAGTAATGATGGCGAAACCGTAGCTCTCTTTATTTTTAACCAGATAGTAGCAAGGTTTGGCATCCTGAGGGAGATTTTCACTGACCATGGCAGTCACTTTCAGAACAAAATGATGTCTGAGTTAACATCAAAGCTTGGTTTGAGGCAAGAGAATTCATCACCCTACTACCCACAAGTGAATGGTCAAGTAGAGGTTGTGAATAAGTCCTTCAAGACTATTCTACAGCGAACGATCAATTCTGTCAAGTCAAATTGGCATTTGATGTTGTACTCAGCATTGTGGGCCTACCGAACGTCTGTAAACACTGCCACTGGTTTCTCACCTTTTCAACTCGTTTACGGGCTGGAAGTAGTCTTGCCAATAGAGTGTCGGATCCCATCTCTAAATTTGGCAGTACATTTATTGCCAGACACTTCACTGCTTGAGGAATGCTTATTATATCTCGAGCAGCTCGATGAGCAACGCCATGATGTAGCCTTGGCTAATGAGGCTCACAAGCAACTAATCAAGTGTTTATATGATCAGTTCGTTTGTCCTCAGATTTTCTCCGAAGGTGACCTTGTCCTAGTCTATGACCAAGATAAGGATCCCCTGGGGGAAGGCAAGTTCAAACCCATGTGGTTCAGACCTTTCATTGTGAAGGAAGTCTTAAAGAAGGGTGTTTATTGTCCGGTTGACTATGAGGGAAAAGCTTTAGTGGAGCCTAGAAATGGGCTCTACCTCAAGAAGTTTTACTTGTAAGTTGGTCGCCTTAGGTGACTTCTTGTACATATGTATCGTTCTTATATAGTTAGTTTTTTGTCTTTGTGTCCTACGGATGTGTCATTATTTATGTCATCTTTTTCATTGTGGCAGATGTCAAGTGAATCATAGGTGTTCATTGGGATAGGTTTTCGTTGGGTTTGCGGATGACGCTAGCCGACACACTCGGAGGCTTGCTTCCGCAACTTGGGTGATTTTTACCCCTCAAGGCCAGTTTCTTTCTTCTTGAGGTATCTATTTAGGTGACGCTACAAACAATGTCACCGAGTATAACGCAATAATAGAGTTGCTTCGTGATGCTTTGTCGCTTGGTATCTCTCACCTACGGGTCTATTTAGATGCTCAGTTGGTTGTGTCCCAATTAAATGGGGTTTACCGCATTTTTTATCCTACTCTACACCGACGATTCCTTACGGTACGTCTCTTAGAACGTTTCTTTGATTACATTACATATATCCATGTTCTTAGGAGATTAAATCAAATGACGGATACTCTAGCTAATCAAGTATTATATTGGCATATTGCACACACATGAAAGAAGCCCAGACATACACATGTACATACATTGTAAAAATGTGATCCATAAGACATAAAAGATGTATATATATATATATATATATATATATATATATATATATATATATATATATCAAAAGTCTCTGAGTACATAGGTGGGCGCAAATGCCTCAAAAAATAATATGTCCAGTACACATCATGGGGCTTATACCCTAAAAAATATACAAAGAGTGCCCTTGGCACGTAAGTGGTCCATCCTAAGCTAAGCACAGGGCCTATTAGCCCTACCATTGTGAACAACGACATTTGACAAATGTTGGAAGAGCTGGACCTAGGTATGTGTCACCCCAAATACGTGAGGTTGTATCGATGGAGGGAGATCCTCGATCTTGGCCATGGGGATTGCACGAGTGAGCGCGGTGAGGTTCCGCTCCACCCGTCTCAAAAACCTCTCAACCTCTCCGGCTGGAGGTCCCCCTACTGCTACTGTTGGTCCGGTGAATGCAGCTGGTACTGCCTCTGGTTGAGGATGTCGCCTGGTCCTCGAGAATTCCACTGGACGCACTGGTCCCACATCTGTACATAAACAGATACATAGTTATCAGATACTCTGATTCACATAAAAATGATTATATAAAAAGAAATTAAAAATTAAATAACTTTAAAAAACAAACGTACCTATCTCTCCTCTCTCCTCTCCAGGAAGTACGGGCATGTATGGATCCTTGGAGAAGTTGATTATGGCATAGGGGTAGTCCTCTATAGCCAAAATTTGTCATGCCCACCAGTCAAAAAAGGTATCATTGAAGGCCTCTATGGTCCTCCCTCCCCCTATCGTGGTAGCAATGCCATCCACCTGCACACTGCTGGGAAGGAGGCCACATGCCCTCGTACTGTCTCTCACGGACTCCTCCTGGGTACCCTCTTGAAGAAGAACGAGCACAAAACGATACCAAAACCGAAGTTTTTGTTACTTCGCCCATGACACTCTGTAAGTTGTCTCTTCATGCAGTCAAGCATGCTTATGCTCAAGTCAAACACTCATGCATCAAGCACTCCACTGCACCATACATGTGCATCCGGGAGGCCTAATGTAAGGTCGCGGATCCAGTGATCCGCCCAATGAGTAAAACTATCACTTTCAGTGATAGGTTGGTGATCTTGTGGATTGGCACCTGAGAACCTACCTTCTCAGTGCCAGCCTCGAAATGTAGTCTGATCAGCTCGATGATGTTATGAGGCCCTGGGGGAAATGAACTCAAGTTGACTGGTTCCCCTCTCCTCGAGAGGCCAGTCAAAAAGTAAATTCCCTTAGTCGTTGGAGTCAATGATTGCCCCTCGAGCATAAAAGCATCTGCGTTAGGGTGCCAATAGTACACCAAGGCATTCAGCAGCTTAGGTTGTGCCCTCATGAGTGGCCACCGAAAGAACTTCCATAACCCACATTGTTTCAATGCAGTGAAAGCTGCAGTGTCCTCTTCAACCAAAACATCAATGTCTCTGTGCTCCCTCTCTCTCCAGTAGACATGCATCCTGTCAAATGACAGTTTTTCAAAGGGGAGATAACTCTTGTATTTTCATTTTTTTCCATGTTCTTGAGGGTGTATGTGGGTTGTCTTGGAGACAGTCGCATATACACTTAGACAGATTTTTTTCTACATGCGGGCATATGCAGGCTATCCTTGGACATCCCGCATACATGCGGGGCCGCCCTTTTTTAGGAGCCCCCCCCCAAAAAAAAAAAAACTAAAAGAAATGCATGAAATAAATATGGAAATGCAAGAGGGGTTGATTTGTACTTACTTGGTCCAAGCGGAAGTTCATTTCATCCTATGAAGCTCCCGGAATCAACTCTTTTAGAAAAGGGGTCTTTTTATCTTTTTGGTTAATTCTCTATTTGCAATGGTGAAAATGAGTTGTCAGCGTCTATTTATAGACTTTTTTGGCCCTTTTTGCCACTTTTTTGAACCCTTTTGTCATTTTTTCTGGATTGAAAATCATTTAGCATGATTCTTGAGTTTCTCATCGGATGTTATGTTACACTTTACTTTTGGTTTGAAAAACTTTTTGGGAGTTGGGTCACTTTTAAAGGTCCTTTGGTAAAAGTCATTTTTTCCAACTTCTTGCATTTAAGATAGGTTTCCACCTCCACTTTCTGCATCTCGTTGTCTTTTCCTCTTTTCCATAGGATCGATCCCATCGAACTATGACACAAAACCATCATTACTATTTTATAAGTGTCGTGGTGAGGTGGTAGAGCCTACCTTTACATGGATGCCCTAGGTAGATCCTGGATTCATTTTTGGCAACCATGTCGTCATTAATGAATTTAGGCTCGGGAGTCCTTGTTAGTCCTGTCGTGATTACGAGATTGAGCCTCATATGTCTGATGTTTCATCACTCTTGGCCTCACCCTCGGGACTCCTAGAAAACAAGACTTCTTTTAATCCCTTTCCAAACTCTCTAAATATGAAAAGATTGTCGAGCGATCTTGTTGTCCTTCACGCTCACCAAACTAAAATTTGAAGGCACGTCTGTCCGACTGTAATTTACCCCTTTTTCAGTCCGAATGGTCAATTGTACGAACAAAGGTATACTCTAGGAACTTCATTTCGCTAGAAGAGTATTCTTAGGTATAAGTTTAACCATTTTTCGGGCCTGAGGGACTAAATTTACGAAAAAGGAACCCCCATGGAGTCCATAGTTGAAATCTTTTCAGACTCCCTAAAATTGAAAATATTGTCGAGTGACCTTATTCCTTCACACTCGTTAAAATGGTCCAGAAGAACATCCCTTATGGAGTCCATAGTTAATCTCTTTTCAGACTCCTTAAAATTGAAAAGATCGTCGAGTGACCTTGTTCTTTCACACTCGTTAATTGGTTCAAAAAAACATATATTGGCATGAATTTACCCCTTTTTCTGGCCTGTATATCAAGGAGGAAAAAGGTACACCTCGATAAATTTGTCTCATCGGGAGAGTTCTCCTAAGTAGATTTTGTACTTTTTCGGGCTAAGGAGACTAAATCTAGAAAAAGGTTGTGAGTCCATAGTTCAGCTCTTTTCAGACTCCTTAAAATTGAAAAGATTTCTGAGTGATATTGTCTTTGTCACACTCGTTAAAATGGTTTTGAATAGATGTATTTTCGGTGCTAGTTTACCCCTTTTTCAAACTGATTAGACTACTTTCGAAAAAGGTACCTCAACGGAGTCTTCTTTTATGATTTTTCAGACTCTCTAAAAGTGAAAAACCACCGATCTTACCTTCTCTGGGCTCGTTAAAATTACATTGAAGGGGGTTTTCATCGTGTCTTATTAATCAAATTTGCATCCCTGCATATTTGGCCTAATGTCATCTCCATGTTTCTCTCAACTGAACCTTTGAAGTATACCTTATATGCAAGCCTTGTAGCACTTTACCTCTGCGTCTTGACACCTTGACCCATGGAGGAATTTTCCCAAGTTTCCTTTTCTTGCACATGTTTCCTTGCTCTGAGTATTAGTGTGTTCCTTACGCTTAGAACTATTATGCTTGCGACACTCGTTCCTCCTTTGTAACGTAGCATTCTTTTATTCTTTTTCAAGCTCTTCAAAAATATTGAAAAAGACAAAAAAATTAAATATACCCCAAAAAGAGGATAGGAAAAGTATTTTATTTTTATGGCAGCACAATGAGTTGCCCTTGGACAAAACACATCCTTCTATTTGTTTGTCAAGCTTTGGGATTTAATATGACCTTAGGAAGTTGTTCTTGCTACATAGAATTGTGTCCTCCTCTGTTTGGTTATTCTTCCAAACACATGGAGAGTTTGTGTTGCCTCCTGCATCGTGAACTTATGTCAATGTTGTTATCACTCCAAGAAACTCCTTAGGGTTGTAGGCTAAGGATGCTTGGTAACTTAAGAAATCACTAATAATCAAGTGTTTGGAACAATGGGATAACTGAGAAGTCTTAGCAAAAAGACAACATGTCATGCCTCTAAACAAACAGTGCTTCGAGAAACTAGATATCAGTTACAGAAAATAATCAAGGTATGAAGAAAAACATTCAAGATAACCAAGTACAAAACTGTAGGGT
>ML801804.1:367553-392958 GCA_009831015.1 Picea engelmannii
AAATCCAAATTATTTCTAAGTCAAACCAAAAATCTAAAATTTTGCAGCTAAAAGATTCAACAATGAATTGAGGAAACTATCAATAGCCATGCTATCCACCGTAAAACCCAACCAAAATGATGGTGCTATTTTGGGAGTTAACAAATGTCATGTTGCATGAGTTTGATCATCTGTCATTCTATTATCCAAGGGAAGTTTTACCCAACCTAAGTCGTCCTTTCTGCAGTTTGTCTCTTGACCTCATGCTCGGCCATCCCGAAAGTCCAATCAAGTCCTTTTTCGAAATCAATGAAGTTCTCTGCTTGACCACCAAGATCCTCCTGTATGTTCCCGACGAGCCATCGAAGACCTCTGGGTAGTGAATTCATACACTCACATTACACTCCTACCTGAGTTTTGAAGATCTTGAATTTGTTGCTCGATCTCTTAAGGCCTCATCTCCATCCATCAGGTATCTTTGGCTTCTTGAAGATGAATACTATACATGTATATCTTTGATTTTGAGATGTATATCCGATGTGTATTGCTTGTGGATACACTTTATATAGTTATATGACATGGATCTGCAGTGTATTTGATTGGCATCCATGATTTATTTCATCCTGAGCATGGGTATACCCGCCTCCGTGAGACAATTATTATTTTTGCAGATGGCACCTCCCGAACTCTGGTCCCGGGCTCACTCGCTTCATACGTTGGTGAATATTTGTAATGCATTTTGGCCATCAGATTCTCTTCTGACCTCACACATTAGGGGGCATCTGTTATAACCCTAAATTGCACCATACATGCATACCTAACATCAGGCCTTCTTACTTGCTATTTTTGCCAATCCATCACTGAGCAACTCTTCTTAAAAACACTATTTTTGAAGATGTACACGCCCTGCACCATTACTGTCCGCGTATGTACGCTAGGTGCACCATTAATTCCCATGTATGTACACTATCTGCACCACTACATCCCGCATATACTTGCAAAAGTTGCAAAAATTAAAAAGTTGAAAGAAATTCGTTGAGATTACAAGTTATTGGGTAGTTTCCCAACTATCCCACTGCCTATAGCTCGTCACCCAACCGAATAACCATCATTTTTTCATATAAAAGGAGGTTTTGGGGTCTCATTCCAAAGCGAAGCATAAGAATAATGAAACTCTACCCATTTCACATCCCCTCCTTGCCCCAAGAATTTGAAACCACCTTGTGAGATTTGTACCAGAATTTCCCATTCTTGCCTTTGTCCTCCATCATAAGCCTATTACATTCCCTAGAGAGAGTTTGAGAGGAGAAAGATATGTGAAAGCACAGTTGGAGCTTGGTGAAGAGGAGCCTGGACCAGGTTCGAGGAGCATTCATCGATCTCATTGTAGGTAAACATTGTGATATCAATAAAAAGAATACTTTTTCTGTCCCAAAATATGATGTCTCAAATCTTTGTGTTTGATTTATGCTTTATTCTAACATCTAACCCATGATTTATATATGAGATGCATGTTTGTAGTTCCCTGTTTATCTATTTTTGAATGCAAGCCAGCCTTGGGAGGAGGCTTGTAGTCAGTAGAGCTATCGAACGCGAAAGAATTGACACCAGACGCAAAGTAAAAGGTAAAGTTACCAAATATTTTCACTTTGTATTTCATGCATGAAAGTGGGGTATATTCGGGGTAGTTATAAAAAGTAGGAGACTTTTAGACGGTTAGATCTGCCTACATGTTGAACCCTGGTGTAGTCCATAGGGGGGTATTCCCTCTATAGAAGGAATTTCAAGAAGATTATAGAAGGTCCAAAACCTTATCACAATTTAAGGTTGAGGAAGTTAAAACCCTACCCATATATGGCTCTCAGGTGATGTTAGATACTGAGCCACTAGAAGGACAAGGGTTTCCATTCTTTAGTATTTGTTCCATAGTTGAGCAGAGCACCTAGGAGTGGAATTTTGAGAGCATGAAAGAGGAGGAGAGATTATGTAGCATCCATATATGCTACAATGTCAAAGGAAACTCCACATGGAATGCCTCTTTCTTTGTACTAGCATTTGAAAAAAAAAGAGCAGAGCAGCCTCACCTTCTAGCTGGGTTTTCTCCCGTATTGGTTTTCCATGGTTATATCTTGTGTTTATTATTGGATGGTGTGTGAGTATTTATTTGTGTTCTATAACACCCTCGCTCTAAAATCTGAGTATATGTAATTAATCACTACTGGTGATTTCCATGCAATGGCATGTAAATATTGTAAATATATTATTGTGTAATTGTATATGTCAAAAACATTGGTTGTGGGGTGAAGCCTTAAGTATTGGCCATGATACCACTAGAGGAATGAGAGGAGGCCCTATTAAACTAAAGGACCTCAAGCCTTATTCAGATTTTGTTCCTTGGCCCTGATTTCAAGGCAAATCAGTTGATGAGGAAGGATGGTAGTTGGACAACCAACTATCCCAAATAAATCTAGGTATGGGAGATCATGTTAGGACAATGGAAACTGTCAACTATAGGTACAACAACGTACTAATTCTACAACCACATATTTATCCATGGGTTTCCTTATGATAGAAGGAAGGGGATGGGTAGAGAACCTTCCCAAGGCGATGGGTGCAAGAGAAGAACATAAAAGGAAGAGAGATCTAGAGGTCATAGATCTAGCTGAGAAGGGGAAACTTGGGGAGGAGTTACGAGAAGAGATATAAGTTGGGGGAACCTGAAGGGAAAAATATGTTGTTGCAAGAGAGAAAATGGTAGATAATTTCCCTGGTGGTATCATGGCTCTGCACGGGGGTGCCCAGAGTGCTAAAAGTGAATGCATCTGAGCCTATAGTTGGGTGGAAAGGAGAACACCCACATTCAACTTGGTTGGAAGCAACCTTGTAAACAAATACGTATATCTTATGCTCTATGTATTTGAAATGAAAATCATGAATGGATACCTATAACTGTGTTATAAATGTATGTGTGTGAATTATGGTATTTATGCCTTTTTATTTGGAAAACTTTTTCATTTTGATAACTTTTGGATGGTGAGTATGGTGCTTTTTCTGGATTAAGCAATTGTAACCCTTCGCCTTGCTATCAAGGCCAAAATTTTCCAATTTAAGTATGTACATCGTTACATGAGAAATGAGACTCAATAGTAGTTGATCCTTGAGTTGGATTAAATCCCATCCATCCAACGATGGGCCTTTATCCCCTTTAAATTCCATTATAGACTATCATCATTCTATGCTTGTTAGATCTGTTGTGGGTTGAATGCCAACCATAGATCATATCAGAGGAATCTGAATTTGGCAGGACAGGGCTCCAACCCCATGGTTCCATGCCTTGTTACCCAGGCCCAAAGGAGAGTGAGAGAGTTATGTCGCCATGACGTGTAGTGCCAATGTGGCAGCCAAAGTGTCACAGGGGAGACACTTGTCAACTCATGGTTCATAGATGAGTTGAGTGTGGGCCTTGTCGGGCTTGGGCCTTTGTATCACCACCTTGGATTATGAACCGTCAGATCTACCGGCCAAGAGATTTTAGCCATGGATATTCGTAAAATCTCAAGAGGGGTCCAGCACCTCAGGGTACTGGGCATTAGACCTCGGAATATTTGTAAGGCCAACCGTTTGGAAACCTTGATGCTCGATTTCCGGTGAATAGGGTTACTATGTGGGGTTTTGTTCAAAGATATATATATATATATATATGCGTGAGAGGAAGGCAATGTCACATGTGACATGGGAACCACGTGGGTAGACAGGAGGTCAAGGGGTTCAAACTTGCCAGCATTTGATTAGCCACTCGAGTAAGTGTGGGGCCAGACTGGGCATGGAGGCTTTTGATCAAATCCCTAAATCCTCAGCCGTAGGATCTTGAACCCGAGAGATATTAGTCATAGATATTTGTTTTGAAATGTCAATCAGACCCTGGACCTTAGCAGTTTTTTAGTTTACACATGATCAATAAGGCGTCGAGGTTTCGATGTCCGCTATCACCTAGCGACGACACATGTCCCTTTTGGATCCCACACAATAGACAAATATCTATCATAGATCCTACGGTAAACGATCGGGAGTTGTAATCCTGATATTAACCTGGTTAATCATCTCATAGTCACCAAGATTGCGTTAATTTAATCCCCTCATAATCTTTGGGATGCCGAGCATAGGGGGGTTCTTATAACCCATCAATTAACTTAATTAATTAGGAGATTTTCTTAATTATCTTGTAATCCCCGAATGATAGATCTCGAGGATTTTTAGTCTACAAGAGGTTGGTAAGGGGTCGAGGATCAACGCCCATGATGACCTGGTGGCACCATGTGTCATGACATGAGTGGTGCCACGTGTCATGTAGATTTGGCAATAGTGGTTAGGGTCCCAGGTGCAAAATGAGTTCCATGTGTCAAGTGATACAAATTCCACGTGTCATGCCAGATGGCATGACCAGATAGGGCCATGTTCCCTAGGATGCCAACTGTATTCTGGATCGCAGGCCACCGAGAGATTTTGGGAAGTAGACCTTACGGAAATGGTCAATGGTCAAGCCTGAAATATCCCAGATGACATCGAACGATGTCATCCAATGAATAGGGAGTGGAAAAGTTTCAATTCCCTATTGGGTGAACCCTGGGCGTTGCGGTGACGTGTATGCCAGGTCAGCCCACATGGAAGTACACGTGTCACATGGTGAGAGTCCCATGTGTCAAGTGATTTTAAATTTTTAGGGAGAGCTCTGTGGGGAAAATGTGTACTATGTGTCACGTGGTGATAGTGGCCACATGTCATGCCACAATCAAGACAAGTGGCATGATAAGATAGCGTCACGTCTCAAAGGCGCCAGCTCATCCTAGATCGAGAGTTGTGGGGCTTTGAAAATAGTGAAAAGACTAAGGCCCGAGATCCGAGGATCCAAGGTTCCAATGTCCTGAGATGATATCAACTAGCATAACCAAGCCAATGCCTGACAACCATGTGTCAACACCTGGCTAAATCGGAGCTTGGGAGAATGTGTAGCACAAGGTTGGACGCGTAAATGTCCAAGGTCCCGATGGGTCGATGCCTGGTGACTTGTGTGGTAGGCGCCACACCAATGTATTATGAAATATCATCCATTCAGATGATTTGGGTGGTGTGGAGGCCACATGGGATCTATGTGGCAGTACGGGGGCATTTGGCCAATAAAGGCCCATAAACTTCAATGGGCCATAACTTTTGATCCAAAGCTACATTTTTAGTAAACTTACAGTCGTTGGAAATCTCTTGGCGAGAAGAAGATGATGGTGTCCTCGAAAAGAGGTTTGGATATGGTTGAAGGAAAGTGAAAATTTAATACCCCATCCCTTAAAAGGGTACTTAGGGGTTGGGGTGTCTTACAAAGTGGTATCAGAGCATGGTTCAAACACTAGTCCTGGATGCGCCAAAGACCAATCAAAGGAATCGTACAACAAGGTTAAGATGAGCTTGTTAAAAAATGTTTCTACCTTTAAAGGATTGTTTATTATCTACATTAATTCCTTGAGGAGAAGGACTGTAGATTGAAACTCTTTTGCCATTTTAAAATTTTTACAACATAAATCTTAGCATGATGACTATAGAAAAAGGATTAAATTGTTGACCTATTGGATTGGTGGCTATTCCTACAGAAGTGGGAATGTGTTGATAAGCACTTAGGGTAAGACCTGAATGTGAATTGTTGAAAGTGGTAGAGTCTTTTCAAGGGAATCTTAAGACTGAAGGATGGATAAACTAGTGATTGTAATGTTGCCTCTAAACATGGGAAGTTGGAGCCTCTGGAATTTATGATGGTTGTTTATATAAGGACTAAGACCCTTATGAAGAATTCCTTTGTGGTTAAGGAAATTTGGTATGGACTGATAGGATCCCTAGCCGTTATGACTACTACTTTAATAAAATACTAAACCCTATGTATATAACTCCTCGTGACCAAAGGACTGATGAAAATGTGTAAGGTCAGTTTACTTGACCTATAATGGTTGAAACCTACAGCATGGATAATCTATTTAAGCAATATAAATAGGATTCATTTGGGACTGTTGCTAATCCTCATAAAGAGGAAAAGTGAGATGGGTATATGAGCCATATTATGAGCTCATGGTTGTACAAAATGTGTATTGGCACGAGTACTTGTCTAGGCATGAAAATGGAAGATGAGAACATGTTGTAATGCATATGATAATAATTACATTTATGTAACATGAAAATAGACTCAATTTAACCGATGGTTGGTTGCAGTGAAAGACCTGTTGTTGGTTTGTATTGGTCAATAATGACCTAATGACAACAAGAGTTAACAACATAAATGAAATGTTGAAAATGTTGCGTCCTATTATCCTATAAAAATAGGACTATAAGAATTATTGAGAGACTGATACAAGGTCTGATTAAGGAAGTGTTGGGGCATTTTTAGATGGCCAATGGGTCATATTGACATCCATAGGTGGATGGTAGTCAGATGGATATGGCTCAGTATGCTTAAGTAGCAATGAAAGGGAATCTAGGAAGGGATGTCCCTGATAAGGGTCTATTGACCAAGAATGGTCGAAACATGAAAGGAAGTTGGACTTGGGCATTTTATAGCCTCGGAAAAGTTGTGAATTACCTACTTATATTTTGTGAATTGCCTACTTATATTTTGTAAATTATGAATTTGTTTTGTAACAGAAAGGAAAGAGTGGTCCTTGCTAGGTATTACCATATAGAGAAGGTAGTATGATTATGATTATTCCTGTGAGACCTGCCATGTGAATGGTTGCAAGATCTTAGGAAAACTGATATTAAAGTTCAAAGTACTAGTATGTATGAATGACATATAAAAGGTGCAAGTAGTGAAATTTCTTGTTGAAGTGCATGAGTTAAATGTGTTGCAAGGTTGTTTGGTATAAAGGTTGATATTAAGACCAAATCAAAATGAATGAATAGCATTAAAGTGCGCAAGTAATGCACATGCATGATATGTACATGTACACATGCTTAAAAGGAATGATAAGACTGCCTAAATAAGTGAGATGTGAGGTAAGACTTGTACTTTCCAGATATGAGTAATGCCATGGATGCATGGTTGATCCCATGATGGAAGGGGCTGATTTTCTCAATGTAATAATAACTCGAGGAAGAGGTATATTACTTCCTCAGGAAAAAAATAGTGTAAATTGTTGAAAGAATAAATTAGAAGGAATGCTATGTTGTACTAATAAAAGGCAATATGATTTTGTCCTTGAGGATGGCATGGGAATGATTGTGAACAATCATGATTTAAATAATTTTAAAGTAAATATGTTTATAAAATTAGGAAGTGTGCCTATAGTAGACACACACCATATTGATGTATGTGGTTGAGTGCATAAAAGCACATTATAAATGTTGATTGATGGATGTACCCATTTAAATGCAAATCTAAAATGTATAGTTATATTCCTTGTGGAATATGGGGTGAATTTCTGAAAGAACAAAGCTGAGATAGACTCAAAGTTGAGGTCATCTCAGATAGTGATAGGCATGCAACATGAGAGTTGCATGTTGAAGAAGTTCCTATGGAGGAACTATGTGAAGCACTCTGTTTGGAGAACAAAGTTATAATCTTAAGAACTGCTGAAATAATAAATAGTGGGTTGGAAGGTCTAATTATACAAGAATCCTGGATTATGTTCTAAAACATAATGCATGCATGGGAGACATGCCAATGAATAGTGACCAATCTAATTGGAAATATGTTGAATGCACTGGTTCATGATTAATTTGTGAAACAAAATCTTCTTGTTGAAGCATATTAATTTACCCAGAGCAATTTAGGATGAAAACTTGGTTGAAACTTCTCAAGGAATAGAGCAGGAAAATCCTTAAAAGGATAGATTGCAAAAACAAATAAAGAGAAAGGGAGGAATACTTTTTTCATTCTAAAAACTTTGATTTTCTTAACAGAGTTGGATGATTTAAAGGAGTATCTACGAAAATAAGTACAACTAGGAAATAAAAGATAAAATATTGAATTTGTTTAAATGAATGGGTTTGGTTAAGCTATATTTTGTGAAGGCAATGAGGCCTTGAAATTAATTCAACTAGGCTGAAATTTCCTTAATTGTGCAAAGGAGTGGGAAAAAAGGGAAGAATCCCTTGACTCCTTTCTTGTTGAGTATTAGGTTTCTCTGGGATGAGAAATTGTTATGTCAATGCATGTAATTGTTTTGAAAAATGAGAATGTTGATGGTTACGAGATTATTAGAGATAGTTGAAAATTTGATTGTGGTTGCACTAGTAAAAACATAAAGGAATGACATTGTAGAGTGCATATGAATTTGTTGAAGACAAATATGGAATTGTTCTGTTGAGATTAAATTATGACACATGCATTTTAATTTAATATGATAGCTAATATAATTGTGACTATGATGATGCATGTATGTGTAGAAAATGATTGGAGTTCTCGAGGAAGGAAAACTACCAATGGTTGACAACCTCTGGAAGAGGCGACATGCAAGAAGGCTATTGTTGAAAGATTTATGAAGGGACTTGGAGAGTCCCCATAAACCACCACTGATAAGGTAAGGTCAGAAAGTGTGTTGGCAACCAGAACAGGTGTGAAAGTGCTCATGCTCATGTGACATGATAATTTAAAAGGGATTGGGTAAGAATCCCTTCTGAAATGCTTTTATTATTTGATGATATGTATGTTTATATAAGGAGGCAGGTAATGGACTGCCTAGTATGGAAGGGGGACCTTCCAATATCCTACCATAGTTGTAACAATAGTAAAGAGAGGAAACATGGGTGGCCATGAACATTGGCACCTTGATTGACAATGAAGAAAGAATGCTTGAATGCATTCATATGAAATTTTAAATTTCATATGCATATTAAGGTCATGATCAGCTTAAAGCATGAAATATAGTTTTGTTTTAATAAGGAATGTAGATAGAGAATCCATGTTGTGAAAAGGTTGGTTGAAACCCAACACACCATGGCAAGAGTGCCTAATATGAAATGTGGTAATTTGGAATTTAATGCAAGGGTGCATTGTGTGTGAATATGGCCATGGGCATTGTCACATTGATTAATTCACTTAATGTTGAATTCCATTTGGAAAGGTTTGGTATGATGAAATGATGCATGTGTAAGGAATGATATTTCCTTTTACTTTATATCGATGAATAGATAAAATTGATTTGATTGTTAGTATGCACAATTTCAGAATTGCTTGTGATGCCATTTTAAGGGTGCAATGAAAATATATGTGCATGAGAAAATAACAATTTGTTTGACTGATTGAAGTTGAATTTGCAAGAAGAAGGGTCTTGGATATGGAAACAAAAAATAAGTCCATAGGGGGGACCAATTCTTGCTAGTTATGAAAGAGCCAAACTATTATGAGAAGAAAAATCTCATACTTGTAGGATCTGGTTCCTATAGGGAACGTATATGAAAATGGAAATTGTGATTAAATTAATAATAGCATCTCACAAATTATTGAATGTATGTGATACAGGTGAGATGAAAGATATTTCCTAAAAGGATAAATAATGATTGTCAAGCTCAAAACAAAAAAAATGGAAAAGGCTATTGTAGTGACATGGGAACCATGTGGTAAGCCATGATTTCCATAGAGAATGATGTGTTGTGGTAACACAGGCCAGAGGGACACCTCGTCAAGATAAATCTAGAGGGATGCCTTGGTTGTAAGACTCGATGAAGTCTCTAAAACTCTTCTTGTGTGAGAAATACTTGGAAAGGAAAGATGCATCACTCGAGAGAATGTATAGAAGAGAAGGGGATGCCTAAGCCTGGACTTGGAGGGTAAGTGACCGCAAGGAAGAGGGGACTTTGATCATTCTTGTAAATTATTAGTTTGGATCATGCACATAATGGGTTTGTCAAGGAAACAATGGGCCAAATTAATGAGACAACCATATGGATGCAAATCCATAAATTGCACAGATAAGTAATTGTGTTGATTTGTGAATATTTCCTCTTTAGTTTTAACAACAATAAAATGTTTTGCATGAAATTGTGAATAATATGTTTGTTATTTGAAATTATTGTAGGCATATGTTAAATTCCAAGAATCCGAGAGAAGACCAAACCAAGAAGAGGGATAACCTTACTGAGACAAGTTAAAGAAGAAGGCATGGCAGGTGTTGTCGAGAAGTAAAGAACATCGATGACAATGTTCCTTTAAAGGAGGGGGGGGGGAGATTGTAACAACCCCTCTCTAAACCCTAAGTATATGTAATTAATAACTACTGGTGATTGCCATGTAATGACATGTAAACATTTTAAATATATTGTTGTGTAATTGTATTTACCAAAAAAACTTATTGTGGGTTGAAGCCTTAAGTATTGGCCATGATACCACTAGAGGAATGAGAGGAGGCCCTATGAAACTAAAGGACCTCAAGCCTTATTAAAATTTTCTTCCTCAACCCTTATTTCAAGGCAAATTAGTTAATGAGAAAGGATGGTAGTTGGACAAAAAACTACCCCAAATAAATCCAGGTATGGGAGATCAGGTTAGGACAGCTGAAATTGTCAACTATAGGTACAACAACACACCAATTATGCAGCCCTAGATTTACCCACAGGTTTCCTTTTGAAAAAAGGAAGGGGGAAGGGCGAGAAACTTCCCAAGGCAATGCATGTAAGAGAAGCATACAAAGGGAAGAGAGATTGGGGCCAGAGATTTTGCTGAGAAGGGGAAACTCGAGGAGGAGTTCTGAGAAGAGTTCTGAGTTGGGGGCACATGAAGGAAAAGATTTTCTACTACAAGCGAGAAAAGGGTATAGAATTTACTTGGTGGTATCATGGCTTGGCATAGGGGTGGCCAGAGTGCTAAAAGTGAATGCATCTGACCCTACGATTAGGTGGAAAGGCAAAAACCCACAGTCAATTTGCCTGGAAGAAACCTTGTAAACATATAAGTATCTTTTATGCTCTATGTAGTTGAAATGAAAAGCATGAATGGATACTTGTAACTGTGTTATAAATTTATGTGTGTGAATTATGGTATTAATGCCTTTTTATTTGTCAAACATTTTCATTTTTATAATTGTTGGATGGTGAGTATGGTGCTTGTTCTGGCTTAACCGAATGTAACCCTCTGCCTTTTATCAAGGTAAAATGTTTCCAATTTATGTTTGTACATCGCTACATGAGAAATGAGACTCAGTAGTCATCGATCCTTGAGTTGGATCAAATCTTAGTCGTCCAACGACAAGACTTTATATTGTTTAAATTCCATCATAGACTATCGTTATTCTATGGTCGTTGGATCTGATGCGGGATGAACACAAATCGTAGATCATATCGGAGGAATAGGAACCCGACAGGACATGTTCTATCCCCCTGCTTCCATTCCTTGTTACCTAGGTGCGAAGGAGAGTGAGAGAGTGATGTCGTCATAATCTGTAGTGTCAAGGTGGCAGTTAGGGTGTCATGGGGGTGAAAATGTTAGCTCCTGGTTCGTAGATGAGTTGAGTGTGGGCCTTGTTGGGCTTGAGCCTTTCTATCACCACATTGGATTGTCAACCATCAGATCTACTAGTCGAGAGATCTCATTTGTAGATCTTCGTTAAAGCTCAAGAGGGGTCCAACACCCCGAGGTACTAGGCATTAGGCCTTAGAAGATTTCTAAGGCCAACCCTTTGGAAACTTTGATGCCCGATTTCCGGTGAACAGAGTTCCCACGTGAGGTTCTATTCCTTTTAATATATATATATATATATATGTGCATGAGTGGAAGGCGATGTCACATGTGACATGGGAGCCACATGGGTAGACAGGAGGTCAAGGGGTTGGAACTTGGCAACATTTGATTAGCTGGTGGAGTAATTGTGGGGTCATACTCAGCGTGGAGGCCTTAGATTAGACCCCTAAATCCCTAGTCGTAGGATCTTGAACTTGAGAGATCTTAGCCCTAGATCTTTGTTTTGAAAGGTCAATCGAACCCCAGACCTCAGAAGGCTTTTAGTTTACACGAGACTAGTAAGGCATTAAGGTTCTAACGTCTGAAAATTCATTTATCTTATCTCCAATAACCAATGGGTCCCTTTATATGGATCATTTTATTGTGTATGGTAACACTTTTGAAGACACCACAAACAATCTTAGGAAAGTGTTGATACGATGCCAAGATAGAAATATTTCTCTCAAGCATGAGAAATTTCATATGTTGTTAACAAAAGGAATTGCACTTGGTCACTATATCTCTACTATGGGTATTAAAATATACCAGCCAAAATTGAGGTAGTTTCAAACCTTTCCATTCCCCAAACTCAAAAGGATGTTCACAACTTCCTAGGCCATGCTAGTTAATATTGTTGTTTCATTGTAAAATTCACTAAGATTGCATCTCCCTTACTCATATTACTTTCTAAGGATGTATATTTTCATTAGACACTTCATTTTCCAAGATGATTTTGATTCTCTAAAGGAAAAAATGTCAACATCCCCTATAAAAGAGGGTCAAATTGGTTGCCACCTTTTCACATTTCTGCAAATGCCTCCAATCCAATGATTGGTGTAGTTCTTGGATAGAAAGAGGAACAATGGCCTAATTTTATCTATTTTAACAACAATAATCATGCTCCTATCGAATTGAATTATATGGTAACTGAGAAATAATGTCTTTCTATTATTATTATCGTACCTTAGATAGGTATTCCCATCACTTTAGTGATGATGAAAATCACCACAAGGGGGGAATCACGGTGACCCTAGGGGGAAATGAGATGGAAAGTGATACTTATGAATGGATTCCCCTATAGGTCAAGTTTCTAAGTGGAAGATAGCTTTGATGACACATCTCGGGAGTGGTTTAAGGTTTCCAAGTCCTTGGGTACCTACTGAAAGTGTTTGTAGCTGCCCAAGACACAAGAAAATCCAAGTATGCACGTAATATATCAAGTGGATAAACAAGTTAAGATTGATGTCCCTAATTGCAGAAGTCAACAAAAATATATATCAGCTAACAAATGATTATTATAGCTGCTAAATAAGTGCCAAAAGTCAATATAATGATACAAAAGCTAAGCTAGATATGCCTAATACAACTCAAGACTAAAAGAACAAGACTTTAGCACAAATGTAAGGTTGTAAGAGAAAGGTATTGTAGAGATATATTCCAGTCTTATGTCTGTAGAAAACAAGTTGTTACAATAGAAAAATCAGCCACCCAAACTTGCAAAGAATCCACCCAAAATATGTGCTAGCACTAGTAGATTATGTTGGCAAACTCTTAGCAAATTATGACGTTGAATTGTGAGTTGTTTAAAGATTTGTTTAGGGTTTTCTGCAGCCCTAATGGCTGTAGCATTAAACTTATTACAGCAGAAAAATTCTTGGCTAAAAGAGGACGCCCTTAGGGCACAAGAATGCTTATAACATGTAGAAAATAATCCTACTTGAACAAATCCAATATATCTCAAAATCATGTTTACCAATGCCATGATTTTATTTCTCCAATGCAAGAGACTAGTGCCTTTAGATATTGGGTTATGGAATCTTTAAAATTAATGAGTTAACAGAGCTATCTCCTTGGGGGTGTAATCCCTTTTACTCCCCAAGTCAAGCTAAATTAACTAGGAAAAACCCTAGGAGGGTTTAAACCCTTTTACTCCTCCTAGTATTCCCTTATGCAATGAATCATTTCAAGAAAAAATGATGGTCTTAGTGGGGTTGTATGCACTTATACTCCCCAAGAATCTTATCATATTATACTTTTGCCAATAAAAAGAAGCAACACGATAGTTTCCTTACCTAGTCCAAGCACAAAACAAGATAAACTCCTTCTTTAACCAAGCAATATCCGCCATAAAGAAAGAAATATACTCTAAGAGAGAGTGTGCATTACTTCTTCCACCAGTAGCAAAGACAAACCATATTAAGAGAATGTAACCAATAGAGATAAGGATAATTTCCCAAGTAGGGTGCAAATTTCATCCAAGTATCCTCTCACAAGAGGGAGAGTTATGATAAAAATGAATTAGAGGTGACCTCTATTTATACAAATCCTATAACAAATAGTTTGTCCACAAATTTAGGGTAAAACACAAGATAATGGGTGAACAACCCTAATCTTTCCTCTTTACATAAAATACTACTTTTTTTATTCATGTTTTGCACATAAAGTAAAACCCTAAGTGAGACATCACCCTTCTAGGGTGACGTTTTGGCACTTTTGCAAGTCGTTGGAGTAGGAGATGGGTGAGCTAGGCCTCCAAAGGCCATGTATCTTTGATCCAAGCCTCTCCTCCATGATCCATGGCTTCCTTCCTTGAAAACATGTCAATTTTCCTCAACCACCACCAAACCCTAGCCCTACTATGACGTCAAGCCCACAAGCGTGACATTTTTGCCTTCTTAGGAAAATTGTTTGGGTGGTAGGGGATAGGTTAGATCCTCCATGATGTCTTATAAGCCTCTAGAGGCATGTCTTCATTATCCATCACGTGGGCCCTTGAAATCCAACATGTGGGATTCAAGCCCCATGGAATCCCAAGCTAGGCTTGTTCTTCCAAAACTGTCCACCAACTGGGTCTTGCAAAGAAAAATGGATACGCCCTCCAAGGATCTCAAGCCAAAGAATCATGATGAGTAAAGAGAATCAATAAAAGATCCATGTAAGAATGTATATCCAAACCACCTCATCAAAATAAACCTATGCTCAAAGACCCTATGCAATTTGCCAAGTTTAGGTATAGGAGGGTTGACAAAAATACCTATTGGGTGAATCATACCTCAATTTTAGGGGTGTTTCCTAAGGGGATCTCCTTCTAAGTCATGTGGATGAGGTGTCATGGATGGGGGGAAGACTTTTGGGCATGGGGTTCATGACATACAAGGTGTTGTAGTGTCTCACTTATGGGTGCCTTTGTAGAGGGTGTGTTGCACCTTTGTTTTCAATGCAACTTTTTTCCAAGCCCATTTATGCATTTTATTCTTTTAATATGTTTCCAGGTTGAAGCGAAGGTGGGGCTTCTACTTAAGAATGAAAAAATGTTCCCACCTTGACTCTACCTTGGTCACATCATGATTCCCCAAGTTTAAAACATGTGTGGGGCTTCTACCTAAGCAATAAAAACAGTGCCCACACATGCTCCACCTTGGTTAGCATTTTGTTATATTTATTTTTCACGGGTCCCATTAGTTTCTTATGAGAGAAATTTTATTGTCCTCGGGATCCCTGGGAGAGCATATAGAAGGTTAATGTTTTTATTTTATCTTTTTCCAACTACAAGCCTCTATGCCTTCAACCCCTTCTTCCCATGAAATGAGGGACAACCCCTTCTTGGGTCAGTACACCCAAAAATCCCAAAAGGTGAGGAGATGAGGGGATGAAGTGTGGAAAGTGAAAATTATGGTCTGGAATGGCACGATGACTCATCAAAAGGACCTCCCAGTAGAATACCTATCCCTAAGGGTGACCCACTTACTAGGGCGCAATGTCAACCACCAAAGTGAAACATGGAAAAGAGCATAATGTCCAAGCAAATGTTACATAATCAAAAGTAGTAATAGACGTAACAAACTCAAATGCCTCAAATATTGAAATGAAACTCACCATAATACCTTACTTGTATTGTAACACTCTTGTTTCCCCTGGCTTGTAATTAATCATAAAATAGGATTACCATGCTAAGGCATGTGGACAATGTAAATGTATTATTGTTAAACTGCCCATAACTGAATGTTGGGGAGTGAAGCATTGAAGTACGATCCATGATATCTCTAGAGGAAAGAAAATAGTTAATGAAGAAAGGACCAGTGGTTGAATCATCAACCACCCCCATGAATGGAAACATGGTCTAGCTGCAGGATGTCAGCTTGAAGTACCACAGAGACCTGCAGACCCGAGCTTCCTTCTGACAGAAGGAACAGGACAGGTCAAAAAACCTTCCAGAGGAGGGAAGGTAAGATACATACAAAGACACAACAAGAGAGGGGACACGGGACGAGAGCACAAGCTCCTAAGGGAGATGTGAGAACCCAAAGGAAGTGCAGAGAACACGTCCTGAAGGACCCGAACGTGAGCTTGATGATGAGGAAGCATCTGATAAACCTCGCAAGGTCACTGTGACAGAGAGAGTTTCTCTAAGGGATGGCATAAATTCCCTAGTGATATCATGGCTTGAAACAGGGGTGGTCGGAGTGTTAAGAATAAATGCCTCTGAGCCTATGGTTGGGTGGAAAGGCGCACACGCACAGTCAGCTAGTTGGATGCAACTTGTAATAGATAAGTATGCTCATACCCTGTTAAATTAAGTTGTAATTATGTAATGAAATGGGATATACTCTGAAGGACCCAGGGATGTGTATTTTTTCTTAGTGGTTATACTGTATCTCTTTATTCCTATTTAAATTGTGTATTTAAGCAAGTATGGATTGGACATGTTTTGTATTCGTAAATGCTTGCGCCCTGTGGTGGCTTAAACTAGATCCATGAACTGTAAGTTCGTCGACCTTGGGCATAATTTCACGTACGCATGTCGACACTCCTAGTCGTTCTGAGTCCCTTGGAGGAGGGAGTCTGTTAAAGCTCAGGAGAGATAGTGCACGTATTCACGGGCTCTATGTGAGGCAGGAAGAGACCTAGAACCACTCAAGTTTTAGAGTTGAGGAATGAGTGTAAGGGGTGCGCTAAAGGATTCTTCCAAGCGTTAAGTTCAAGAGAAAGAGAGCAAAGCTCTTAAGCCCTTCAGAGATAAAAAATCTCAGGAAGAGTAGTGAGGCTGAAGTATCGAAAGGGAAGGTTCCCTTGTTTGGAAGAGGAATGGATGAAATCTATTCGAAAGAAGCCACAGTCTGTTGTGACCGTTGGATATGGGAAAAAGTGTGGGATTTAACCCTTGGAGTCATTCGAACTTCGCGAGTTCATATAACTTTGCGAGTTCTTCGTAAGGGAGGTAAAATCCCCGAAGTCCTGAAGTTAACTCTGAACCTTAGATCTGAGGATGCCCAAGAATCGTCCCGACCATCAGATCTAGGACGTAGACGATAGTCAAGTTACCAGAACTACCCATGACTTAAGAATTTGTCAGCAAAGATGGATGCGAGCCATTTAATGGAAGCAGAGGCCATCCCGGTCGTCAGATCGACTCAAATACTCACTAGAGTTATCAAATTAAACACCAGCCGTTCGATTTAATTGATGATTGGGAATCATTGTGGAGTGCAAAGGTGAATTTAGCGGACCTACTAGTTCATGGCCTGCAATCAACCCATGTCATTGATCTCGTTGGGAATGGAAGATCAACAACTAGGATCAGACCAGAGTCGAGCGAGCACTTTCCAGATTGTGGAGGTTGAGCTCTCTGACAAAGAGCATGCATGTTGGGGCCCCACAATTATTGTGAACCGTCGATCGTCGTGGACCTTCGATCTGAGTTTGACGAGATCCATGAAATGCAAGGAGTGCATGGGAAATCAATATCTTCAAGAAGATCAAGCTCAAAAGAGATAAGCGCTTTTTAGAGGTACAGACGAGGTCCAAGAGATGGAGTCGTAGGAGGAACAAAGGCCGAGGCCTTTGAATATTTAGAAAATACTCTAAGCTAGAGGAAGTCAAAATCTCGGGAGGACGAGTGACAACAACTATCAGATTGGTTGTGGAGAGGAGCATGGACCATTAGATCAGCACCCAGTAAACAAAGGAATCACAAAGGAGAGGAACAGATACCATCTGTTGGATCTTAGCGCGAAGGACCAGTAACCGTTGGATCCGGAAGTAAGTGCATGAGACTTAACCCTTGTGTGCACATGAGAGTGGACTTGTCAAGGTCCCAAAGTAATTTGGGACCATCCATCATCAAGGAGGACAGGTGGCATAAGATCTGCAACTTCAGAGGTTTGTGGACAAGGAGGAGGACAAACAACCGAAGTAAATCCTGGTCGTTGATCGCCAGGGGGATACGTGTCAAGAGATCGTCTATTTCGGGTAAATGCAATTTGGAAGGAAACAAGTGCGTAGAAGCTTGAAAATCCCAAAAGCTAAAGAGTCGAAGTAGATCTTGTCCGTTGGCCGACAGGGGATACGTGTCGATAGATTGGAGACTTCGGGGAAAACTACTTTGGAGGTTTCCAAGCGAGGAGTAAGACAAACTCCCGAAGCCCCGAAAGTTGAAGAGAATCTTGACCGTAGATCCAGAAGGGCGCGTGGCGACAGATCGTGAACTCCAGGTGGAATCACTCTGGGAGAACGTGAAGGAGAAGAGTTTGAACTCACTGAAGCCTGAACAACCGAAGCAGTCGGGAGTCGTCGATCTGCAGGAGGACACATCTCATCAGATCACGGACTCCGGGTAAAACCATTCCGGGAGGAACAGAGAGTGAGGAAAATTGAGATCTGAGATCTCCGAAGGCCAAAGTCCTGAAGTAGAAAAGGGTCGTTGATTTAAAGAGGACACATGTTAATAGATTGTGAGCTTCAGGTGAATCGCACGGGGGTTTCGGTTCAGAATTGAGATTGTTGAAGCTCGAAGACCTGAAGTGAATCTGGACCCTCTTATCCAGAAGAGACATGGCGTAAATATATGGACTCCAGGTAAAATCCCTAAGTAATTCATAGCCACTAGATTAAGGGGGACGTGGCATAAATCTGTGGATTTCGGGTAAAGACCCGAAGTAACTATCAACCATCTGATTCGAGAGGACACGCGACAGTAATCCACATAAATCGAGGGGGAGTGAAAGTTTAGGACTGAGAAATACGAAGTTCGAAGATGTGAAGGGATCGTAGTCATTGATCCGAAAGGGACACGCATCAGTGGATTATCAATTCCAGATAAAATCCATTGGGGAAAAGCGAGAGTTGAGATTTGAGATTTCCGAAGTCCGAAAATCCAAAGCGATGAGAGTCGATGTGAAGGTGGACACGTGGCGCCAGATCTAGAACTCAGGAAGAAAAGAGAGGAGGAAAAGGTCTGAAGACCCGGAAAAGGTCTCGATCGTTGATCGAGGAGGGATTTGAAGGACCGTTGATCTGGTTGAGGAGGCCAAAGTCCCGAAACGGGAGCAGAATCGTCGATTGAGGAGGATGTGTGGTAGACGATCTGTCGTTTCAAAGAAATATCTCTGAAAGAAATGAGAATTTGAGAACTAAAACTCCTGAAGGCCAGACTCGTAGAGGAAAATCGTAGTCGCGCATCTGTAGTGATAGGTGTCAGCAGATCTTCCACTCCGGAAGATAGCTACTAAGGAGGAAGCGAGGGTTGAGAGTTGAAACTCCCGAAACCCGAATCACAAAATAAATCACAACCGTTGATTTAGAAAGGTTAGATCTGATCTGTAGATTCAGAAAGGATGGATCTGAGTCGTTAGTTTAGAAGAACTGTCAAGTTCGATGAGATCGACGGTCCCGTCGCATTGCGGGGACCGAAGGTGCACGAACTTTAAAAAGTTGAGGGCGGGCCTCAATCCAGACCATGGTTTTGGAGAAAGGACACGTGGAGGCTCAAGGTGAATTGTGGGGAGAAAAGTAGTTTGGTTTCAAACCACCCTTGTTCGCGCTTGAAATCGAGTGGTTACGTAAGGCCATCACCCATGGTCATATCAAGGAAGGGGCTTACCAAAAAAGGAGCTAGCGGCCAGACTCTGAGATTTCGTAGGCCAGAAGGGGAAGGTCACGGATATTGGGTACATTTTTCAAACTATAGTTGATCTTGTTAGTGAAGGTTCCTCCCTTGAGGACCTCTTCTTGTAGGGCCTTGGTCTTCATTGTTAATATTGATTAGATGAGAGATTATTCTTCCCCTTGGGTTATAGTCTCTTATTACTAATCCTTAGATGAAATAGACCAATTCTGAAGACGGGTTTTCTTCTTGACCCCATAAATCCCCTTTTATTCACCTTGACTCCATTGCCATTGGATTTGGCATTGATCTTTAATTCCTTCTATCGCCTCTTTTATAATCCAAAAACACTAAAACATATCATTTTACTAAATCTATTTTCACTTCACCTTGTTCTCATTACCCAGCTTTAGTAATCCTACAGGGATACCCCCCTTGAGTTGGAGGAGAGTCAGCGTAAAGTGAAGAGGATATGTTTCTTAGGTGATAGTGGTGACTATCCCATAATTTCCCTCTTAGATTATTCCTTACGGATTAGAGATTTTATCATCAAGTGTGATTTGGGAGGTAAGAGCAAGCATGTATTCCTTCTCATTACATTCAAGATTAAAACACTAAGGATCGTATTGTATATGGGGATTGATCTCTTCAAGGACCCAAAACATCGCTTGGATTTGATTAATGAACTTGATGAACTTCACCAAGACACTTTTCATTGGACTTTTGTTGTGTAATAGCAGAGGGATAAGTGGCATGACAATTTCATTAAGGAGAAGAAATTTGAGGTAGGATATTTTTCCCTACTATTTGATTTAAGATTAAAGGATTTCAAAGGAAAGATTTACACTCACTGGTTCAAGCCATTTGAAGTTGATATAGTTTATAACAATGACACCATTCAGTTGTGTACTATTGATGATGATAGAACCCTTCTCATGGTAATGGCCATAGATTGAGGTTATATCAAAAGTCATTATCCAAGGATGACTTCATCAGAGATCTTATCAAGAAATTAGAGTTGGATTTTGTTGGTGTAGTAACTATGTCACATGCACCTACAACTATTTGATGTTCAAGATGTTTTTATTAAAACTAATCAAAAAATGAATAATCTACTAGTGAAAACCTATTTCAAGTACCATTACACCTTGGGATATTAGAAAACTAGTATATGGCTAACATTCCTTGGCAACAAATAATTATAATTGTGTAAAACATATAGGTTCAATTAGACAACCCTTGTTTGAAAATCATCTTGCTGATGGACAAGGTCTGAAAAATTAATAAAAAGAATTAAAAAAAAATCAAACCAACAAAATCCAAATCCTACTTTTTTTCTTAACCTTTGTTATTTGAATAAGTTGTGATTTTGGGTTTTTTTCTTAGAAATTTATGATCTACAACATGCTATGGATCCCAAACTGTAGATTTTAACCTTGTACAATTAATTACTGCAAATGGATTCTTAATAAAAACAAAAAACATACAAATGGTGCACACACACACATTAAACAAAGATTTTGCCCTGGAAACCCAAACCAGGAAAACCAACAACCTATTTAGAGCTGCACCTCTAATTATTTATTCATCATCTATCTTCATTGTTTACAATACAATATATATAGGATCCCACGGCATCCAAAACCCCTAATCCATTGACCTGGATTAGTCAACAATCCTAATTCCTTAGCAAGAATTAAAAAACCATCGACAAAAATTTGTGTTCCAAAAACCGCTAAAAACAGATGCAAAAAACCACCAAACAATTTGTTTTCAAGGGCCCCACCCCCTGCAACCCCCCATTACACCTGGTGCAACGCAATGCATGGGTTTGTTCGTGCAAAGAATATAAAACATACCCAATAATCTCCCACTTGTTGTTTTCTTTGCATACAAGGGGTCACAAGATTACATAATCAACAATCCAGGGCAACAATGCCCATTTTTTCTCTACACCAGAAGAACTTCTCAGTGCTCACAAAATTTTTCAATGAATCTGCAACATTCTTCAAATTTTCCACCTTCATCATCTATACCTTCTTGTCTTCAACCATGTCTCTCACAAAGTGATACTAAACATCAATATGCTTTGTCTTTGAATGATAAGTCAGGTTCTTCGCCAAGAAAATTGCATTATGACTATCACAATCTATCCTTGTATATTGTTGTACCAAACCAATACTTGAACACAATCTATGTAACCATACTTCTTCTTTCCTTGCATGAGTGGATGCCATGTATTCAACTTTTGTAGTTGGGAGTGCCACTACAACCTGCCTTTTGCTCATCTAAATGATTGATCCTCCAAACATGTTAAACGCATACCCACTTGTAGATATTATAACATCCATATCTCCAACCCAGTCTGCATCAAAAAACCCATGTATGTCCAACACTTTTTCCAATCCTGGTCTTCCTTGGTAGCATAATCAAGAACTAGTAGTGCCACATAAATACCCAAAAACCCTCTTTATTGTTGTCCAGTTCTCCTTCCATGGTTTTGATATATACCTGCTCAAAACTGCCATTGCATGTGTAATGGATGGTCTAGTACAAATCATTGCATACATCAAACTACCAACCACACTATCATGGGGAACACATGAAATGTCCTCTTCATCTTCTTGTGTCTTGGGACACTGATCTGCAGATAACTTTACACCCACATGAATATGAACCCTAACCCATTTACATTTCTACATATTAAACCTCTGCAATATTGTTTTGACATATTTCATCTTATTTAACTAGAGTTTCATGTTTGCTCGATCTCTTTTAATTTCCATGCCCAAAATGAAATTTGCAACACCAAGATCCTTCATGTCAAATTTAAAGGACAATTGAGTTTTCACATCATGGATAATATCCTCGTCGTTTACTATCAACAATATATCATCCACATACAAGGCCAAATAAATAAGATGATCAACAACTAATTTGAAATACATAGTGATCGAATTTTCTCCTTGTGAATCCATGTCGTAACATAAAAGTATCACATTTTTTATACCACATCCTTGGTGATTGCTTTAACCCATACATGGAATTTTTCATCTTGCATACCATCTCTTTCTTTCCTTTCACATCAAATCCTTCTAGTTGCTTCATGTAGATATCTTCTTCCAGATATCCATGTAGGAATGTTGTATTCACATCCATATGTTCTACTTCAAAATCAAAAGAAACAACAATAGATAAAATCAATCTAATAGAAGTTAGCTTGGAAACATGAGAAATTTTTTGACCAAATTCAATTCCCTCTACCTGGGAATAACCTCTTTCTACTAACTGAGCTTTGTATTTCTCCACTTTGTCTTCTGCTTTCAACTTCTTCTTAAAACATCCATTTTCTACCAATGGGATTTCTTCCAGTTGAAAACTCCACTAGATCCCAAGCCTCATTGTTGTCCAACGCTACCATTTCTTCCACCGTGGCCTTTTTTTAGAGTTTTCCATCTTCTAAATCCACTGCATCCATAACAGTTCTAGAATCACCATTAGTAATAAACAAAGAGAAAATTGAATGGAAATCAGGTGGAGTATACCTTTCATGTTTCCTTCTTTCCCAAACTGATCTCTTCAATACTGGAGTATGGGGCTCTTCTTCTTATTATTCTTGTTCTTCTATAGAGTCTAATTCATTATCCTTCAATTCAAGCTCTATTTTCTCTGGTTCTTACTTCTTTGGGCAGGACTTACTATTTGAAAACATCTTGATTTCTCTAAATACCACATCTTGATTATACACTAACTTACTTTCTGGGTTCCAAATATTATAACCTTTCATACCATCTTTATGACCAATAAAGATACACTTTTTCATCCTTTTTATCCATCTTACTCATGTTTTCCTTTGGAACGTGAACATAGGAATCATATCCAAATACCCTAAGATGTGTAAGAGAGGGATTCTTACCAGTCCATACCTCGTGCAGAGTCTTGTCATCCAACGCTGATGAGGGTGATTGATTGACCAGGTAACATGTAGTACCCATTGCCTCTACCCATAATTGAAGTGTGTATGGAGTAGGCTTTTGCCTTGCTAAACCACACTTCTTACAGAATTCTTCAAATTCATTTCCGCAAAATTCTCCACCATTATTTCTCCTCAACACCTTAATTCTATTATCTGTCTAATTCTCCACAAGAGCCTTAAAATCTTTGAAATAATTCCATGTATTCTTTGAGAAGTCATCTATAAATGAGACAGACTACATAGATTTTCCCAGTGATGGAACCGACACAGGTCCAAACACATCACTGTGCACCAACTGTAAAATTCCCTCTACTCTCATAGCACCATAAGATAATCTTACACGATTATGATTCCCATATACAAATTGTTCATAGAAATCAAAATCCATAGAGAAATTGGCCATACCTTCAACCATACCTTTATCATGTAGTGCTTGAAGGACCTTCTCTCTGATATGCCCCAATCTTGATTCCATAGCATAGTCTTTTCTCTAGAGATTGTAGGAGTTTTTTCTTCTTCTGATCTAATCTCAGGAACAACGAAACTATTTCACCCATCACTAATAGTGCTTCCCATCAACTTATACAGAGTTCCAATCCAAACTCCCTTCAACAACAACATTTCCCCTAAAACCATCGTACATGTTTCTTTCTCAAACATTGTTTTTACCCCTGCATCGTCTAATTTTCTAATAGAAAATAAATTCCAGGCCAATCCTAGGATGTGCAGAATAGCAGGGAGTGTTCTAATCCTTCCATCCATGAGCTTCAACTTGAATTTTCCTTGTCCTATGATTTTGGTCATCGAGTCATCACCTAGGAAAACACCACCTCCATCATACCTTTCATATTTGCAGAACCACTTCCTATAGTGTAGAAGAGAGAGATAGCCCAAGAGGGTGAAAATTTTAGACTTAGTCTCTCACAAATGGTGAGAAGATGTGATGATAAAATGAAATGTCAAGGAGATTTATTTATATGGAGCTACCTTGACCTATTTGTCCACTTTAAACCGTCAACAACAAAATATAAGGGGGGTGACCCCTTCAATTTGTCTTTACATTTACAAAATAAATAAATTTACATGAAATAAAACCCTAAAAGGGTGACGTCATGCTCTAGAAGGTGACGTGGGTTCTCCAAGTGCAATGTCAAGCATGGAAGAGGGATACCTTGGACCTCGAAAGTCCATGAGTCATGCTCTCATTTGCCAAAGTGTCCTTTCATGGGTTTCATCATGTCAATCCACCTCCGAAACCATCTCATCCATCAAACCCTAGCCCTCTAAGGTGATGTTAAGGGATAAGAAGTGATGCCTTAGGCATCCTAACGCCAACGTACAAGTGGACAAGGATGCAACTTCATCCTATAGTGATGTCAAAGTGCCTCCAAAGGCAATGTCCTCCACTTTTAGGTGCAACACTCATCATCCATGGTCTTCCACTTGGGGGGTCGAGTGTCCATCCTATGGGAAAGGTCCTATAAATACAAACAAGTACGCCCTCCAAGGTCCCACAAGTCACAATAATCATGCCAAGTAAGCCACATTAATACAAGAACCACACAAACATGTGCATCAAATCCTCCCTTTTCAAATTAAACAAATTCTCAAAGACCTTATAAGTTTTTCCAAATTTAGGTATGGGAGGGGTGTCATCGTGCCCTATTGAGTAAGTCAATCCCCAAGTCAAGGAATGTTTCCCAAGAAGAACCTATCTAGATCATGGGATGGATTGGGGGAAGAATTTTGGGCATGGATTTCTTGACATATCAAGGGTTTGTATTGTCTCATTTATGGGTGCCTTTATGGAGGGTGTGTTGCATCTTTCGTTTGCAATGGAACATTTTTCCAAGTCCTTGCCTTTAATTTATTATGTTTC
>ML801805.1:23212-56564 GCA_009831015.1 Picea engelmannii
CTCTAAAGGCCTTTTTAACATAAATAAATTCCAAAACCCTAACCCTAGAAGATGAAAAGGCAATAGTTTTGTGGACCCTGTTTTGGGTAGTTTGGTGTATCAACTTCCTAGGGGCATAACTTTGGAATATGATCTCTATTTGGGGTGCACGATATCTCATTGGAAGGGTATCGTTGAGGAGATTCATTTTGGGGGCTCAATAAAATCCTTTGGATATATTTAAGGTACTCTATCCCAAAAAACCTTCATTTAGGCCCTCAAAATGGCCCCCGAAGTTTAGGAACCGAAAAAACTGCTAAAAATAATAAATTTTCAAAAGATTGTTTTGATCCAGTTGGAATAGGTGGGTGGCCACCGATATCCACCTGGATCAATCCTCCCTCCTTAGGAAGTAATGGTATCCATTGCATTGAGTTCCCGAGGGAGAGGGAAAAGCATTTTCTAAATCTGCATCTTGATGAGTTGCTTGCCTTATTGGAGAAGTTGTGTTGCTTAGCTTGTTGAAGGATGTCATGAACCTGTGGTTGGAAGGTTTGGAACTTTTGAACCAGTCTGGATACATGATATGATTGTGTTCAGAAGAAATCGTTGTTCTTTGCTTCAATCTTATCGACTTGCTTTCGTTGGACAAAAGGTGCTTGGACTAAGGCTCTAGTGGTTGCGATGTTATTCTATTCACCTTTTGAATAGAATGTGAAGAAGCTTAAATTTGTAGTATGAGATACTACCTTTCGACACTATTTAGGTGGGACAATAGTTGGAACTACCTCTGGTATCCTATAGAGATGCCCCCCAGAGTAACAATGACACTAAGGGGTCGAGACTCATAGATAGCATGGTGCTTCCACATATATGGTTGGCCCAAGAGAAAATCACATACATCCAGTGGGGAAACATCACATAATACCTCATCCTTGAAGGGTTGGATGCCATATGAAAATCGACATTGTTGGCTGACACGAAGATCTTGTCTCTGGCAAAGCTACCTAATGTTGTATGGATATGGGTGTGGTGTTTTCAAAAATCCCAACTGTTTGATGACCTCTATTGATATGAAGTTCTTCTAGATTCCACTATAAACGATGAAATGAAATGGGGTCCCCTTCACCCACATCTGTGAATGGAAGAGGCGTTCCCCCTCTTTAGGATCTGTTGGTTCTTCTGGTTGAATTGTTGTGGTCATGACAGTGGTAATGGGGTCTGCATCGATGATTTGTCTTCTACCAGTATTTTCTGAATCAAAATTATGAATCAGGGTTCGGCTCCTTGTCTTTGATATTGGCCACCAATGAATGTTTTGAGCGACATTCATCGGTGTTGTGCCAATGGATTTTGTGGAAATCGCATCATTTTCCAGTGTCCTTCGTCTTTTCGTTACCCTTCTTATCCTATGGCTTGGACTAGTTTTCTAAAGGATGGTTGTTAGGACCGGTTTTACCATACTTTAGATGTTTCATATTCGCATACTCGAACTCCCGCTTGTTCTGTTGCTTAAATTTTTTCTCGATTTTAACAACATATCGATAAGCAGCACCCAATGATGAGATGTCCAAAAAATCCATTTCAGCTTGGATGTATCTATGTAGAGCCCCACGGTATTTCAGAACCAGATGTCACTCAGAATATTTGATACCCAGCTTGGTATGCAAGGTATATAAGGTATTGGTGAACTTTGGCACTGCTTGGCCCCTCTCTTGATGCATCATGGTCCATCTCATATATTGGTCATCATAGTTACCAACAGGGTAATATTGTTCCTTAACCGCATCCACAAAAAAATCCCAAGTGGGTTCGGCCCCATATATTCCATAATCCTCTGTGGAACTTTACTCCAAGTAAGTTTCCCACCAATGTTTGACATGGGGGAGATCCTTAAGGAGTGAAAAGGTGATCTTTTCCCTGTCGAAAAATTTGTGAATAGAGAAATAACATTCTAGTATATTTAACCATTTCTCTAGGGCATCTGTATTTATCTGACTTTGAAATATGGGAATGTAAAAATTAACTTGTACCTTTAAAGGAGAGGTTCTCCCAGAGTGGTTGCTTGATGAAGATGCATCAGTTGTTATCGATAGACGTTGAAGGATGTGGGAAAAATTCTCTATCATTTTGTTCCTATGTCACGTGAGAGCTTGCTCAAGCAACATATTAATAGAATCGTCTACTCTATCATTTTTATTTTCTTCTGCCATGGAGTGTTTCTTGGGCGTGCGAGAGTGATTTTCCTCAATAGAGACAAGCTCGAGACCTAGCTTTCTATACTCATACCTCGTCGAGGACATGCATTGAAAAATGATCAAGAGCAGCCTGCTATGATACCATTGATCTAGATTATTTTTGGCACTAAATGAGAGAGGAGATATAATAAAGAAATGTATAGAGATATCTCATATATCAAATAATATAACATAAATTATCATAGATGCAACCATAAACACAGAGATATAGTAATACACAATTTCTATTAATGAACAAAATGTACAAAACTATAGAAATACAGAGTGAAAGACTAGCTAGAATGGTGGCATCTTATCTCTTAGAAGATATGTGATGAATACTCACATTCGCAAGAATATTATTACAATGAGGCTCTAAAGGCCTTTTTTAACATAAATAAATTCCAAAACCCTAACCCCGAAAGATGACAAGCCAACAGTTTTGTGGACCTTGTTTTGGGTAGTTTGGTGTGTCAACTTCTCGGGGGCGTAACTTTGTCATATGATCTCCATTTGGGGTGCACGATAGCTCGTTGGAAAGGTATTGTATAGGAGATTCATTTTTGGGGTTCAATTATATCATTCATATAATATTGAGTTGATCGATCCCAAAAAACCTTCATTTAGGCCCTCAAAATGGCCCCAGAAGTTTAGGAACCGAAAAACTGCTAAAAATAGTAAATTGCCAAAAGACTATTTTGAGCCAGTTGGAATAGGTGGGTGGCCACAGATATCCACTTGGATAAAACTTCTACCTAAGTATGATGGAGAGAAAACCATTCCAACTGAAGAACATATGAGCACTTTCCAAGACTTCACTGATAGCCTATTTGCGGAGCACGATGATGTCTTCATGACATTGTTTGTCCAAACTTTAGAATGGGATGTTAGAAAATGGTTTAGGGAGCTACATGTGGCCTCCATTAGTATCTAGAAAGACCTATAATATGTCTTTATGAACAATGGGGTGAAAAAGAGACAATATGTATTTCCTAACTGACTTTGGCTCACTCACGAAGAGAGATAATGAAGTTGTTGTTGACTTCAACAGAAGATTTAACAAACTTTACAATAAGATCCCTAGAGATATAAAACCTTCACATCCAACAACAAAAGTTACATATGTTGGAGAATTTTATGTTGATTTTGCAATGGTGTTGAGGGAAGTAAGATCCCCAACCTTGCTTGTCATGCAAGATGATGCAATAGATATTGAAGGAAACATGATTTCATTTGGAAAATTGAAACAAAATCTGGATCAAGTAGAAAAGAAAAAATCTATAGAAGAGTATGGAACCTCTTATCCAAATAAAGATTCACAATAAGAGAGGATTGAATAAATTTCTAGATTGATTAGGAATGTATCAAACAAGATGTCTAGATTTTAGATTGAGAATAACAATGAAAACATATCTCCTCAAGAAGGAGGCATGAGAAACCCTAATCAATTTGGAAGACCTTTCAATCCACAATTGATGAGAAGGGAAAGAAGAAATGAAGAATCTCCCATTCAACCCCCTATGAAAACCAACAATGATAATAACCTTGTTGAAGAAGTAACATATGAGGAATATGTTGAATACCCAGAATAAGTCCACCTGCCCCAGGAGGAAAATTATTATATCCATATAACCCATAATGATTATGAAAACTCATTGAATCCTAGGAAGTATATCCCAAAAAATGAGTTGAGACCGAAGGCTCTCTCCTCATTTTAATATAGGATGTTTGATGATGCATTACAAGCTTATATGCACAAAAAGTATGATCTTAGGCCTAGGAAGAAAGTAGTTGTATCAAACAATCAGCCTCAGCCCAAGAAGCCTAGTTCTAGTCAGCCCAAAGAAAAAGACAAAGAAGTTATAGATGTTAAAATGGAAGGTGAAGTTTTAGAACCTTTAAAAGGGGAAAAATAACCCATAGAAGTTGATAAATTATCTCCTTCTTTAAATATTGAGCATGAATTGTCAAAATTCAAGATCATTGTACCTTTAGTTGAATTGGCCAAGAATCCTTCATATAATACACAAATTGAGAAATTCATGTAGGGAGGGGGGCCCACAAATTATCTTAATACCTTAAATGTGTAAGATGAGTGCCCTAATATCGTATTTGGACCTCACATAGATGCGAATGAAGATTTTTTTGCACCATTTTATGTGACCTTAAATATTCATGTTAAAATGTTGCACAATTGTATGCTTGATTTTGGAGCCTCACATAACCTCATGCCCAAAGTAGTCATGGAAAAGTTGGGATTAAAAATGACTAGGCCATATCACAACCTATATTCCTTTGATTCTAACAAAGTGAAGTGTGATGGCCTAATCAGAGACATGGTGGTCACCTTGGCTCAACTACTTTTCAAAAGCATTATGATGGGCGTGGTAGTGGGTGATGTTCCTGCTAATTTTGGCATGCTACTGTTAAGAACATGGGAAGGAAAACTAGGGAGGACATTTTATATGGATATGACATATGCCACAGCACTATTATTTGAAGGGGAAAACAAAAGGTTGTACAGGGAGACAAAATTTGCTTATATGGTCAGTGATCAGAACAACCCCAAAAACCACCCCATTTATGTTGTTGATGAGGACCTAGGTTGTTGTATCTTGTCATTGAATGAAGAGTATAGTGAGGCCCCTACACCTGCATATACCTTTGTGAACCCTGCTATAGAGGTATATGGGATATCATGGAAGATGTTTTTTGATGGGTCGTATTCAAAATAAGGGGTGGGGATTAGTGTAGTGCTCATTTTTCCCACTAAGAAAGAAATCCCTTTGTCTTACAAGATAGAGTTTGAAGCTACCAACAATGTAGCTAAGTATGAGGCCCTAATTTTAGGCTTGGAAGATGAAAGAAAAATCAAATTACCAAGTTGGTGGCATTTGGATATTCAGAGTTATTGGTGCAACAAATGAAAGGCCTATACCATAAAAGGCATCCAAGAATGAGGTCATATAGAAATTAGGTATGGGACATGTTAGATAATTTTTATGAAGCCTTCAATATTATTGTTGTCTTAAGAGAATTCAATCAACAGGTTGATTGTTTAGCAGTGGTAGCCAACACTTTTAAGCCACCATCAATCCCCCAAGTTAAGTATGAAATCGAGATGAGATACAAACCATCCATCCCTGATAATATCAAATATTGATAAGTTTTTGAATATGACCAACAAATAAAGAATTTGCAAACACTCATATGGACTCACGGGATGAAGAAGAGATTGAATAAATGATTGGGAAAGAGACCGAGAAGTTCCTTTATTTCAGTAATTATATGGTTGAGCATAAATTCCTCCAACTAAAGAATAATTTCATTCCAAAGGGGTTGGTACCTATAGAAAAATTGTTTGAAAGAAATGATGTACCTATTAAGCCAATTGTCCTCCCAAAGGATGACAACATTGAGGATTGTATATTGGGACAGAAAAGGAGCCCAAGTATATCAATATGTCCACAGACATCCCTACTAAGCATATGATAGAATACTTACATATGTTCAAAGAATACATGGATTTTTTTTCCGGGAAGTATGAGGACTTAAATACTTATGATGCCAACATCATACAACATAGAATACCCCTCAAGATAGGTAATAAACAAGGAATAAAATAAGGAAATAAAATCCTCTTCTATTTCCTATCGTTAAGAAAGAAGTGAGAAAATTAGTACATTCCCATATTATAATTCCTCTTAGATACTCTAAATGGGTGTCCAACTTTGTTCCAATAAGAAAGTAGAGTGGAGAAATAAGTCTTTGTGTGGATTTTAGAAACCCAAATAAATTCTTATTGAAATATAACTACCTCTTTCTCAATATGGATCACATATTGCATAAGGTAGTGGGAGAAAATAGAATCTCCATGATGGATGGTTTCTTGGGATATAACCAAGTGGAAATGCACCTGGAAGATAGGGAGAAGACAACTTTTACAACACCTTTGGGGACTTTCATGTATGACAAAATGCCTTTTGGTTTGATAAATGCAGGAGAAACTTTTCAAAGAGCCATGGACATAGAATTTATGGGAGAGAAGGACATGTTCATTGTTATATACCTATATGACATGACTATATTCTCAAAGACAGATGAAGATCAGATTAAGCATTTAAGGAAGACCTTTGTGAAATATAGGAAATTTGTTTTTTCCTTGAATCCCAAAAATTCCCATTTTTCCATGAAAGAAGGAAAACTTTTGGGACATATAGTATTTAAGGAATGAGTGAGGATAGATTTAGAAAGGGTGGAGGTGATCAAATAAATTTTCTTTCTTAGAAACAAAATGGAAGTGCATCCTTTCCTAGGTAAAATCAATTTTCTGAGGAGGTTTATTCCAAATTTTGTTGAAATGGTGAAAAATATCACTGACATGTTGAAGAAAGATCATGAAGTTGGGTGGAATATTGAAGCTAAAGAGTATTTTCAGCAAATCAATGAAGCATTGGGAGAGTCCCATATTATGATCATTCCAAATTTTGATAAATAATTCATCATCTTCACTTTTTCCTTAGAGCGCACCATTGTTTTTGTATTATTGCAAAAAAATGAAGAGAATCAGCAGCATCCCATAGCCTTTTTTAGAAAATCCATGAGAGATGTTGAATTAAGGTACAACAACATGGAAAAACAAATATATTCCCTCGTTAAAGCATTGAAAGCATTCAAAGATTGCATATTGCACTATAAAATATTGGCTTATGTTCCTACCAGTTCTATAAAAGACATCCTTATACAACCTAACAGTGAGGGAAGAAGAGGTAAATGGATTGCTAAAATTCAGGATTATGATGTGGATATCAAGCCTGCCAAATTAGTGAAAATACAAGGGCTAGCCAAACTCTTGGTTGAATCCAATTATAGAGATCTAGGCATTAATACCATGTCAACAAACATCATAGAAGTAGAACTCGAAATGGATGAAACGCAATAACCATCCATGAAGGTGAACTCAAAATTTTCCCAGTCTGACTAGTATAAGGACATCATCTTCTATACACAAAATTCAATTTTCCCACCAATATGGACAAACAAAAGTCTAGATCTATCAAAATCAAGGATGTGAAATATTGCATCTTGGGAGAAAACCTATTTTGGAAAGATCCAGGGGGGATCTTGCTAAATTTTATCACTGAAGAGGAAACTAAAGGCATTATCATGTAATTTCATAAGGGAGTATGTGGTGTTCATTATGCTTGGATAGACATTGCCTACAAAATCATCAAAGTTGGTTATTATTGGCCCTCTCTATTTTATGATGTAAATTCCATGGTTAGGGCATGTGTAGAATGCCAGATGTTTGCAGGAAAGCTAAAGGTGTTGCCACTCCCACTAAGGCCTATCAAAGTTGAAATGCATTTTCAACAATGGTGATTGGATTTCATTGGTGAAATCAATTCAAATTCAAGTGGACAACACAAATGAATTTTGACATCTACTGATTACTTCACCAAATGGGTAGAATCCATTCCTACAAGCACAACAACTGACGCGGCCATCATAAAGTTCCTTGAAGAAAATATCTTGGCCATATTTGGGTTCCCAAGGAAGATTATCACTGATAATTCCCAATCCTTTAAGTCTTCTAAATTGGTTCAATTTTGTCAAAGTTATAATATAGATCTTGGACACTCTACTACTTACTACCCACGAGGCAATGGTTTAGTTGAATCCTCAAACAAGAACTTGATTCGGATTATCAAGAAGATTTTGTCACAAAACAAAAAGGCATGGGATTCTCACTTGAATTATGTAGTCTGGGAAGACAAAGTAAGCATTAAAATATCCATTGGAACTTCTCCTTTTCAGTTGGTATATGTCTTGGAAGTCATCTTCCCTATTCAACTCAGACTTCTATGATGAAACTATTATAGGATGAGGAGGCAGAATCAGACGACATGCAGAGGAGGATCAACCAATTGATTGAGGTCCAACAAATAAGAGAATAGGTGAAAATAAAATCTCAGGTTCACCAAGAAAAGATGAAGGAAATATTTGATAAAAATACCAAAGAAAGGAACTCCATGACAAGAGATCTAGTCCTAAAATGGGATGTCAAAGATAGGCTAAGGAAAAGCATGGAAAATTTGACAATATTTGGCTTGCACCATTTCAGGTTGTTACAAACTAGAATAACAACACTTATGAGTTGGCACAGCTGGATGGAGAATTGTTTGGGGATTTTTTAAAAGGGAGGTTCTTCAAACACTTCTTGCAGTATTGAACATTGCAGAACTTCTTACCATGTACATGAATAATTCACTTTCATTTCTTTCCATGTATTATTAATTTTACTTCATTCACCATTTGTTACATGATCAAATAGGTAGTGTTCTAATTTTGTAATTTGTTCATCATTTTTGTTTCACATATCAGATCAGTTTTTAGGAATAAGGAAAATTGGTCATTTGGGGGTAGACTCCATAACCCAACAGAAGATGGCACTTTATATACAATTCTTAGTAGATCACAAGGATATGTTGTGCCCGTTGGAGCCAATGTTAGTACATGATTTAATCATGTCATCAGTGTGGAGGTCATTGAGATCACGAGATATTAGTTGGACAGCTTAAGAGTAAAGAGGCCAAATTCTCATGGTCAATTGTAGAGAAAAGGATTTTAAAATCTCATGCAAAAGGGAGAAAATGGGATAAATTTACGGTTCCAATCCCTTAAGTTTATCCTGTGCACTTATCAAGATAAAATGGGGCCTATCGTGACTTGAAAGTCCTTAAATTAACTAGACGATAATTTTACCATGGGACCACGCACCAAGAATGAGTGATAATGAATTTGTGGGCCCCGATCTTCGGACGACTACAAGTGAGGTAGATCAATGACTTATTTTCAATGTTGCATCTTGAACATGCATGAAAAATAAGGAGCCTGAGCAATGTGACAATGGTCTAAGTGGAAACAGGTCACTTGATGTATGGTGTCACCTAACAAGAGAACAAAAGGAGAAAATCTTTTCGTTGAGTTGTGACAGTGGTATTGTGGTTTGACCAAACCACCCATCACCTCCAGTACAAATCATGCACCTATCTGCCAACTCAAAAACACGTGGAGATAACTCAACACTCCACTAGGGACACTCAGATGGATTGGTGACAAAGTGACATGCCAACAAGGCACTCACCTGCGAAAATCCACAGCTTCCACTTGGACAAGGTGGACCCATCGAAGACACAGAACAACACCTTGAGCCCAGTGACATGTAGCCCCCCCCCTTTCCACATAGGTGGCAACATGGACCAATACAAAGATGTCAAATTTCCATGGGACCATGTTGATGTTAACAATGATGTCACTCAAAATTTCACATCCTTTCGAAATAATTTTATAAGTTTGAGCAAAAGGGAAGATGACACATGGATTCAAATCACATAAAAGGTAGGTTTTGACCAATTGGGGATTATGTTGTGAATTCTATTGCACCAAATCGATTGAGGGATTAGACAACATGTAATAATACATATAGCCTCACGTATGAAGATCATTACCAATCATCATATTGTTAGGTTCATCCAACGAAGGACAAGAACCATTAGCCACATACACACACTCAAGCAAGCTGCAAATTTTAAAGTACCACTATTATATGTAAAAAACCATCCTTCCCACACTAACAACATCCCCAAATACATGTCAAATCATTATAATAGAAAATCCCAGAAGAAAAAAAAAACAAATTGTGAGAAGCTCAACTTCTAAAGGTGAGTTACTATGATTTCAGGTGTCACCAACCATCCTGGCTACAAATGCATGAGGAGATTTTTCTATCTTTGGAAAGGAGGGGGAGGTCCCTCTCTACTCGTAGTAACTCAAACATAAGAGCAGTAGGACGTCATGTAGTTCATCTTAAGGTGTAATTGTACTATATGACTAATGCCCGTCAAAGCTTGAGAAAAAAGACCCAGGGAATCGGTCAATTGCGCTCTTCATCATTGAGTGATGGTGGTTGAGAGGAAATGGTTAGACGTTCTTCCTGCCAGCCAAGGACCTCAATTGTTCAAATACTGAACACATCCAGTGCAACAGTCATATTCATTTGAGCCACTTAGAGGAATCCAGACAAAATCTCAATTGGACAAAAGAATTTCTCCTCACAAAACCTCAACAGGTTTTCACTCTCGTGGTAAAAACAATTTTTACCTAGTAAAAATCATTCAGAAAACTAGAGATGGTATCAGGAACTGAAAAGCGGTATCAAATTCAAGAAGCAATATTGGTTGGAATGGATGGTTTTCTCATGATTAAGGCATCTATAAAAAAGGAACGAGGCACTCATGTTTAAGGTCAACACTTTGGGGAATAAAAGAGTGTCTTATACTCAAAGTTGTTTGATCAAATACCTCAAGAACATACAAATGATGAAGCCATTAGGGATCAAGATATTCATCCCCTACATTATGTTTTAGTTTGTAAGTATTCTTCTTTTTGTGTCTGTCTTTTTGTAAAGCCACCTCTCCCATTTTGTCTTCTTGTATCATATCTGGTTAGTAAAACCTCAATCAGCATATTAAGCACCATATTCATTGTGATTTTATGATGTTTGATCATGGCATAGAAGTGATTTCCTCTTGACAAATGCCCATTTCTTGTCATTTCTTTGTTCATTTAAATGATGTGCAGAGGGTACCTCCATGTATTTGAATGTATGAATATGTATAACTGTTTTGAAGCACACTTTAATATATCTATATACATTTGTTAGAACTGTTGAATTTTTAATTGCTTTAGAAATCCTTATGCAAGTATTCAAAATAGGTATCCAAATACAAAATAGTCTTCAAAGAAGGTTGTGTGGTATTTTACTCTTGTAGTTTGTTAAATTCTTAAATAACAAGGGTTACAAGCAACTTATTCCATGCCTTTTAAAACAAAGAATTAAAACAAATGGGTAATGTCATTCAATCTCAAGTCTAAATGGGACAAAGAAAAGAATGTAATGCTTTGCAACATTAAATATTAGAGTTGAACAAAAATTATCTTTTGTATTATACACAGGGTGAGGACACAAACCTCCCTTTATAAGTAATTATACAAATATCAATTGTTTTTAATAAAATACATTTTAAAAACAATAATAAAAATTAGAAACACTAAAACTAATATGCAACTTCTCATCTACCATTTGAAAATACCATATATTTTTAACCTAAATAACCCCATTAATAATGACATAACACATTTATAGACTTGCCATGGAATACATTGACCATCATAATTAGATAGATAATTTTGTCCAGTTCATAATTATAGCTTAGAAATCAAAGTGTTTCGATATAAGGCAAACTGAAATACAATGAGAGACATAGTAAGCCTATAAAAGATCAACATCAATATCCCTCTGAAGTATAATAGTTGAATTATGGATACCCCATTATTATTATTATTATTATAAAAAAAGATAAATGGGAAAATAAAAATAGCAAACGGATAAGGAAGAAATTACAGACCCCCCAAAAAAGGAAATATTGCCTTCAAGATAGACACATAAAGTGTTTTTGACTTGCCAACACAAAATTAAAACACCATATTCATGGCCTCTAAAATAATGCATTCGATTTGAGCATTAAATTCATGAAAAGCATTGAAGAAAATTTGGAAGGTACAATGTAATTTAAAACTAAGGAAATTCATGCTGTCACTACTTGAATTAAGATATTTTTGTAACTAATGCAAAGAGGAGGTAGGAATTTTCAATTTATCATTTATCCCAAATTCTTGAAATTTAAACTCAGCCCATATAAGCTTCAAAGTGAATCATAATTAATGGTAATGCTCAAAATATGAATTTGCATAATCAAATGATTAAAACTAGCATGACTAAAACTAGTATGAGAATCTCAAACTCAAAGGGAAATCATTTAAAATATTTTCTATCATAACTTAAAGGGATAACATAAATCAAAATTCAATTTGGCATATAAAATGAGGTATATAACAAATTTGATCAATCAACAACAATTCAATTTTGGAGTATTTCAATCATTTTTTCCAACCACAAAGGACCAAGCTTCAACTCATAATTACTTGTCAATACATAATACATATGTTCCTTTCTATATATTTGCAATACTACATTAAAGGAGTTCACACGAGAAAATAATCATTTGTAAACAACACATAAAACTTGGGAATGTAATCCTTCTCTCAGTCAAATAATGAGATAAGCTCAAAAGGAAGATTCCTAAATAAGTTTCCCAAGAAAAACACATGCAAGCTAACTACTTAAAGGTTGTAAATCACTAGCTTATGACTAGCCAAAAATATGTCAAACAAAATGTTATGATCCAATGCCTTAAAAGTGACAAAAAGTCAATAATTGCAGTCCACTTCGAGCGGGAAACCTCCTTTTACAATATATCCATTTCATAATAAAATATGAGATGAGATAAGATGATCATAAAACTAGGTCTCCTTGGTGTGTGTAGAGAAAGGGTACAATCATAATGAAAGGGTGTGATCAATGGGTTCAAATCCTACATACAAATATAACACAATAAATGTAATAATTCAATAAGGGGCTTAGTAAGTGGTTTTATTACATAACATGGGCTTTGTATGGGGCTTTGTCTAGGGATTAACATCCCCCCCCCCCGCCCCCCCCGCCCCCCCACCCTTCAAACAAGTGTTGTCCTCAACACTTGACAACCATGGGTGTTTATGCATGAATAAATCATCTTCCCATCTTGCCTCTTCCACTAGTAGGTTCTTCCATTTGATGGGGTACTTCAAAATTGCTTGATTTTGCAGCTTCTTAATCCTTATTTCAAGGATTTTTTCTGGTTATATTATGATTTTCCCTTCTCCATTCATATTTGATAAAGTAGTTTGCATTGGGACCTTGTCATTGGTTATCTTCTTTATGCAAGAAACATGGAAGACTAGTTGTACACTTCCTTGTTGTCGATGAATAGTGTGGGCRTGATCTTGAGTAGGTGGAAGACCCTTAGGCATCTCCTCAAATACCTTGGAATGATTGTTGATAACTTTTTGGAGATCCATTGAAGTAGAGGATATAGATGTTTGAACATTTATTGAGCTCAAATGTGAAATTACACCATGGTTTCCCCTTTTGAGTAATTTTGTCATGTTGTTGGAGCTTATCACTTTAGAGGGTTTCCCTTGGATACCTCTAAGCTCAATTTTGTTTCCTTCTGAGGAAAACCTCATGAAAATATCTTGAAAATTAAGGGCCACTATTCCCAATGTTTATTATCATTGGACCCCTAATGCATCATCAACACCACCCATTTTTATGGCAATCATGGGACTATCCAAAAAATACTCCCTCATATTGAGCTTAATACTATGGCACTTCCAAGAATAATATATGGTACATCCATCTATAATCATTACTTGGAACTCTAGTGTTAGATATATAAAGCAATTGAGATCTTTTGTTAGTTATGAATTGATGAAGTTATGGGTACTACTAGAATCCATCAATATTGTTACCTTTTTCTTTTTGATATATATTTCTATCTTGAGGGTTTTTGGAGTATTGTTTTCGACCAATGCATGACAAGATATTGTTGGAGTAGTCTCTTCTAGCTCTAGATATTGTGATGGTTCCAATTCTTGATCTTCTTCCTCTTCATTGTCTATGTAGAATACTTTCTTCTCACTACATTTATGCCCCTTACTATACTTGTTGTCACAATTGAAACATAGTCCATTTTCTCTTGTTTCATCCATTTGTTGAGGTTTAAACCTTGTCGATTGAGATAGGATTTTCTTATGAGCCCCAAAATGATCTATTATTCCTGTGTATGCTCCACTGGTAGACTTGTGTGTAGCCTTATTCTTGGATTGAATATGACGAAAAGATTCCATAGCTTCCATTATATTTGTAGGGTGTCTTAAGAAAAGATCATGTTTAGTGTCCTCTTTTAATCCACCCATGTAATCTTGCAACAATTGTTCATCACTTATGCCATCCACCCTTGTGGCCAATACCTAAAATTCTAAATTTTAATCTTCAATATCACCTAAGTGTTTGATTCTTGTCGATTAACTGAAGTAGCCATGTTCCAAAACTTTCCCATATTGTTCTTTTAAGTCTCTTGTAAATAAACACCAAGTATAATGATAAAAGGGGGTTTCCTTTTAACTATCCATTGATATTATTGATATGTTTTCATCTCAAAGTTCAAGATTTCTATGTGAATCAATTTCTTATCATCCATAATATTATGTAGTTCGAAATATTAATCTATTTGGTTCACCCATGTAAATATCTGTGTTCCAACAAACTTCAATAATTCAATCTTGGGAAAGTTGGATTTAGGACCCCCATCGCAATTAATTCTACTATTAGAGTTAAATCCACAGGAAAATTACTTATTATCAACAGTTTGTTCAACCAGAATACTACCTTTATTTTCCCAAGATCCTTTCATTTTTATATTTCCTTTAGCGGTTCTTTTATATAGAGCTTGGAAGATCATGATAGACAATGAATTTTTCAATTCCTTCAAGGAATTTTGCAATTCCTTCATGGAATTTTGTATTTCTACTTTATTTTAATTCATCTTCCTATCTATCTTATTTTCTGTTTCATCCTTATTTATTTTCATCTTATTATTGTTCTCATTCATCTTCTTATCCATCTTGTTTTATATTTCCTCCATAATTTGTTCCATGTTTTCAGTGATCTTATTTTCTATTTGTCGATAAATCTCTTTGATTTAATCTTGAGTCATGTTTGAGGTCTCGGGAGGTTTAGTTGGTGAAGTGATTTTTGGAGGAGCCTTTGGATCTTGTTATAAAAAAATAATTCTCCTCTTTTTCCTCTTTATTACAAATTTTGAATCACCAAAAAATTGTTCTCCAATAAAGAGTTATGCCAATTGTAAGTTACGTACCTTTTAAGCCCTAAATTTGGAGTCTGTTATCCTAGTCGACCATCATTTTAATGTATTTATGCAATTTTATTCCTTACAAGTCTAAAATTTCATCCTGTAGTACTATGGTATGTCCTCTCTGCAATGCTTCAGTTCTGACCAAAATTTGATGTGCCAAGTGAAAGTTATGATAATTTTCCCAAACCTTGCTGATTTTTGGACTTTTCTAGAGAGCGAACTTGTACAGAATGCCATGTGTCCAATATTTAATACCTTAATTTGAAAATTGTACCATAAATACTATAGAATTTCCTCTTCCAAATGAAACTAGTCTCATTGAATTTGGATCCTCATTGAAGAAGATATGACGATTTTACACGAATACTTGTTTGAGAGTAGTAATAGGACTAGTAAAAAACCCTATCTTCCACAGGGTGTATCTCCGAAATTATAATGACCCAGAAGATGAAATTTCTACCACATATACCTTGCAATGTCATATAAATAACCTCTAAGTTTTGTTTTATGAATCATCTCCCAAAAAACGTTATAGCGAAAATTCTAAGATGATTTGATTGGAGAAGAAAAACCCTAGGATCAATGAACTCTCATACCAAATGTTATGATTCATCGGCTTAAAAATGACAAAAAGTCAATAATTATAGTCCACTTTGAGGGGGAAACCTCCTTTTATAATATATCCACTTTAGAATACAATATGGGATGAGATAATGCGATCCTAAGACTAGGTCTCCTTGGTGTATATATATATATATATATATATATATATATAGGAGACAAAGGGTACAATTATAATGAAAGGGTGTGATGAACAGGGATGATTTTAGGGGCTAAATTTTGCTCATGGGCTAATTTTCCATGCTTTTTCCAAAAACGAGATTCACTATTTTAAAAATGATTCGTCCAAATTCTATAGGATAAAATTATTTTATCTTTAAAATCACCAAACTTTTATAAAAACTATATAAAATCCTTCAAAATTTGAATATTTTTACGCCAATCATTTATAGTTGGCATATGAAGGATTAGTAATATTCTCCAAGGTTTCTACATTTTAAAATAAATTTCCATCCTTAAAATCGTCCCTGGTGATGAAGGGGTTTTGAGCCTACATACAAATATAACATAAGAAATGTAATAATTCAATAAGGGGATTAATAGTGGGTTTTATACATAACATGGGATTTGTATGGGAATTTGTCTAGGGATTAACACAAAATTCAATTCTAAAACCATATTACGCTTTCCAAGTTGTTCAAGAACTACCTATTGATATACAAACCCTCGATGCATAAACATAAATATGTGCATGGATTTGAGTTGGGTATACTCCCAATTGTTTTCCAAAAGTAAGCCCTAAAACACCTTGTCATAGATCACATTTGCAAGAAAAAAGGAAAACAAGTATCTCCCTAAATTCAGATAGGAGGGATTGGAATTCATTGCTTGAAAGTGTCTCCTTCTATAATAAGACCTATACTATCTTGTTCATTGTTGTTTGGTTGTTCCTTATGTGTATTTTAGCCATATTGCATACCTCATCTACAATACCCTTTACAACCTTTTAATAGATTCTTTGACATGGAATTCATTGCCATCATGTACAAAACAACATCGTTGCTTTGGACTATAGGATCCATTAAATCCCATTGATTGCTTTCAGACACCCCAAATGTTGTAACCACGATGAGTTACACAAGAGAATCGTGAATGTCTTGTCCAACATGCAACCATTATGATATAGAGGGAGGGGGGGAATATGGTTGACGCACCAATGCATATGAAGTTACTATGTGCATATGTATCTTATTTTGTAAAAAAATTACATAATTTTTATATCTGATGATTCCTAGTTTTTTCTTTTCAAGGAGATTATGAAAATTCCAAGGGATAAACAATTAGAAAATTGATACATACCAGTAGAGATGTCCAAAAAAGTGTAGAAGGAGATGGTAAAAGAAATGAACATAATTGTGTCACAAGAGGTGCCATCCCAACTACAATGTGCATCAAAGGTATGTAATCATTCATTTATTCTTTTATGTACATCAAATTTAATTATCGCATGAAATACTAATTTTCAATTGTTTTGTTGCATAAAATAAAAGAAAAAATAGAACCCATTCAACACATAAGATAGGATGACGAGGAATAAAAGGGTTGATCACGAACTCTGTGAGTATTTATGTTTTTTTCCTTACTTAAGATTTCATGTTTGTTGTGATCTTTATATTTAAATAATTAATTTACACTTGTCCATGGATGTATTCTAATATGTGTTAACATTCAAAGAGGAGCTAACCCATGAATTGATAGACATTGGGTTAAGTATGGGTTGTGAGTATATGTTGAAGTATGAAGGTTTGATTGAACAATTTGTAAGTAGCTATGTTGTTTAACTTCCCTTGCTTTATAATTACCGAAACAACAAGAAACCTTATATTAATTATATTGATTTTGCTTTGTCATGACATATTAAACATGTAGGAAACAAAGTATGGAATGCAATCAACAGAGGAGATTTTTAGAGAAGACATGAAGCAAGACTTCAAAAGAATGTGTATTTTTTTATGAAAGACTTGTTTCTAAGGTATGTTTTTTTATTTACGCAAGCACATATATTTTACTATATATTGTAAACATCGATATACTTATTACAATTTATTTCTATGTTTGTAGATGGAAGATGAAGAGGCAGAACATAAAAACAAGTTGATCAAGAAAACATTAGGTTAAATAACCAAAGCACAATATCACCTACAAATGATGAAGAAATGAGGCAGGCACGCAACTTGAGTGATGACAACAATTCAAGTGATGAATGACAATCAATATAATTGAATGTTACTGCAAGTTCTAGGTTTTGGAATATTTGTCTCTGAAAATCAAGGATTTTATTTAATGTATTCAGCATCCCAATTGCATGAGGACATGTTACCAATAAGTGTAAAAATTACATATTGGTTGAAATTTGATTATTGTAGACCTTTATGTTGTCCCTTTTTTGTATGACAATGGGTCTCTTATTCATATATAATAAAACAAGTTTATTATTTTATTGCATTGTCAAATGTTGTCAAATGTTGTGTTGTTGAATGATTAATATGTGGATGAATTACATTGTTACAAATAATAGAGGTGTAATTTGTTGGATAACACATTAATGCAATCATTATATCAAAATGAAATAACAAAAATATAAAACAATATTATTATAAAAAATATTTGATTTTGAGATGATTAAGAACATGTGTTTCCTCCTAAGAGGTCGCAAGTTCAAATACAGAGGGGGGAAGGGTATGTATACCTCCATAGACTTTACCAATCAAATCATTGGGCGAAGGGGGTCTCATTCACTAATTTGGTGTATGGCTTCGTCGTGACCTTAAAAATAGATTATTATTATTATTATTATTATTGAAAATTTGTAAAAAAAAAAAAACAATGAAGTAAAATATATACATATCAGTGCACTGTATTCTTATGAACTCACTAGATGGTGTGTGTCATAATATAGAAAGTGGTGCATTTTGAGGCGTCATATGCATCGATGCCCATTAATTATAAAAACACATCGGTGGGAACTATTGAGAAAAAAAAATTCCATAAACGACATAATGTACAATAATATTTATCATTTCAAAAATTTTCAATGCCCATGTTTAAAATACGCATTGGGGCTCTAACTATAATGCACGCACTAGTGATTTATTTTTAGTATACGCATCGGGGCTCTAACTATAATGGACACACCGGGGCTTTAAGTATAATATACGCTTCGACGCTTAGTAAAAATAATGGTGTCAACATCTCACCTTGAATATTTGAAATTTCACTATCCTTCGATGCACATGGTAATATAGGCACCGATGAGTACTAATTATACAAGCACCAGGGAACATTCTATCTCAAAAGCACTAAGGCACAAGATAAATTAAACACACCAGGGTGCACTATAACTTAAATGCACCAAGGCATGAAGAAATTAAAAATCATTGGTGCTTCATACACAAACAATGCAGAGTTGATGTGTAGAAATTATAAGAGCATTGATGCTTTGAATACAACAAAAAAGGTAAAATCAATGCATAATAATTATATGTACACCAATGTGTTTGTCTTATATGAGTGCACTGGGGTGGGTTGGTTAATAGTACACCAACGCATTTTGATAGTAAAATATATGAAAAAAAACTTCACTACAACCTCCACCTGCCCAAAAACTTTTAGTTATATGGAACATTCATTAAAACCTCCACTTCAAATACCAAAGGTTGTAGCGGAGGTTGTAGCGAAGTTGTTTTTGAAAAATTTTCCAAATCCTATAACACTAAAATCATCTGCAAAAACCTCTACTACAAGGTGTTTTCCTTGTAGTGTTATTCAATGCTCTATAGTCAATACACATTCTCCAAGTCCCATCCTTCTTGGGTGCTACGATGATAGGTGACCCACAAGGTGAGGTACTCAATCAAATTATTGCTTTCTCCAACAATTATTGCAACTATTTTTTCACTTCACTTGCTTCCAATATAGATTATTTATGAAATGTTATGTTTGATAATGGCGAGTTAAGTAACAATGGTATCTCATGCTCCACTTCCCTCTTAGGTGGTAACCCTTTAGTCTCTTGGAACACTTCTCTATGTTCTTGCAATAACTCCTCCAACTGGTGTTTATGCTCTTTAGTACATCCCTCCAAAGATTCCTTTGCCTTTATCGATTCATCTCCTTTCTTATTATGTCTTAAGAAGAGTAATACAAACTTCCTACTTGAACTAATTAGTTTCTTGACTTTCTTAACACTTACCAAAGAGATATTGGATTTACCTCTATTCACATCGATGATGAAGGACTTCCATCATTGATAAAGTAGTTTGGCCTACTCTCCTCATGAATATCGTGTCCCTCACGTACATGTAGGGGCTTCAAAACACTACACCACACACATAAAGTGGTACTACACATACCTCCACCTATCATATAGTTTGCATTTATAATAAATTTGGTCTTACATTGCTTAGTGACCTAAAGCTCTGGATGCTTATTTACCCATCCTAATGGGTATGGATGAGGATGGTCATGAACTTCCAATTCAAGATTTCTTACTAGGTCCTTTGTTATGAGGTTGTCATATGGATTGGAATAAAATAGAGCATCCACATTTTCCTTCTTGACTTGGATCTTGATATGGAATTTTTTAGCCATATCCTTCTCTTCCTTTGTATGGAGGCTATCTAGGTTCACCTCCTCCTGCATTGTAGTGCACACAATGTTTTCATCTACATTTGAGCTACTCTCTACTTGGCTTTCTAGATCCATGACTAACATGTTCTTCTTCTTGGTTTCCTTCTTTAATTTCTTTGGTTTTGGCTCTATATGTAGCATATAACACTTATATTTGATATGACCATAGATATTACAATGGTTTTAGTGGTTTCTTAGATCTTTGCACTGATGTGCAATGGATATTTCCTTCTTATTCTTTCCTTTTTGGTTCTTATTTCCCTCCTTGGAAGTGTCTTGGTGGTCTTTCTGTTTGGAACCATTCGGTTGTCCTTTATCCTTGTCCATATTCGCCAGATATTATATCTACACACATACCTCATTAACAGTCCCAGGTTTAAATAGCATCACTTTCCTTCTTAAATAAATTTGGATACCACCCAAATAATTGAGAAGTACGTCCAGGTTCTTGGGAGATATTCGCAACACAATGGCTTGTATTTTGAACTCAGTGATGTACTCTTCTACACGTTTCCCTTACTTTTTCCAGAAGTAATGTCAATGTATCTGTTGGTCCACTTTGTACCCAATAAGGAAGAATTGGGACTTAATGGGGGTTTTAAATGCCTCCCACTTATTTTCTAGGGGATCACCCTCCAACCTAAGTGTCTTTATGTGGATTTCCCACCAAGTTTGTCCATATTCCTCTAAATTAAGTCAAGCAAATGATGTATTTTTCTTTTCTCCTATGTTATGAGTACTAGAATAGACATCTAACTATTGCAACCACTAATTCAACATAACATCATCAATATCACATTAATAGGGTTTGATGTCCACTTTCTCTCCCACTTTAAATAGAGATTGGGAAGAAATGATGTTGGAACTTGGTGTCTCTTTCTTTGAATCCTTTTCTAGGTCTTCTTTATCTCTAGATTTCTCGTTTGAGCTAGTATGCAAGTTAGAGCTAACAAACTCTTTGAAAGGTCCAAACGTACTTGCTCTCTAGAGTTGTCATAAGGGGTGTCATATTGCGGGAGATGTTAGTGAATTATGCTTCTAGCTTTGAAAACATATCCTCCAAATCATCCCTTGGATTGTTATTATACTCATCCACTATGGATATGATTTTGAGGCTTATTCCTTATGTCAATTCCCAAATCCTATAATTTCCCACAAAAACCAAAATAAAATTGTTATGATACCAATATGATTTGTAAACTACCATGGATATTCCATTGGAATAGTTTATCACAAAAAATCTTACAAGGTTATCCAAATTCTTTGTTATGCATTGTTTAACTTAAGATTTAGATTTAATATTACTAGTTTGGCACACAAAATAATGAAATAAAATAAAGCTAAAAAAAATACAACACCATCCAATTAATAAACACAAGATGTACCCTAGGAAACCTAATATGGGAAAACCCAACTAGAATATCATAACTATGCATTTCTCTTTTCTTCTCACTAACATAATGCATACAAATAAATATGAACTCACTATGGAGTTGCCATGGACATTGTGGACTATATAGCTACTATAGGGTCTTCTACTTCCTATGTTATTCTCCAATATCCCAATCCCTTTCTCTGATTAACTATGGAATAGTAAATCAATACAACAAGAAAAAAAAACCTTTCTTTCCTAGTAGCCCAGTATTTAACATGTCTTGATAGTTGTTGAGTGTTGGATTAGGGTTTTTACATGCCTCAACTCCTATTTAGGCTTAGGGATTTGAACGCTCTATAATATTCTTGAAAGTCCACATGTGACTAGCTCCAGATGTGTGAGTAATGGGAGCAGACGTGACATCCACTTGATACCATGGTGGTTAACAACATAAGTCAACATGAAAAAGGCATAAATTTCTCATACAAATGTCAATTGAGGTGATTTTTATGTTGTTGGAAATATCTTGATATGTAGAACAATGTCTACAGGCTCAATTTTGTTTACAAATTTTTGGCTCAAAAAATTATTCTAGAAATTTCAAGACCCTAAATCACCAAAACATGACTTGCCCCTAAAATGGGCCCCAAAAACCTTTAGCTCCAATTTTTCAACCTAGAAAGTACCAAAATAGATAAAAAAATTATAAAGTGATCCATTTCAGGTCAATTGTAGGTTGAGACGTCCTTGAAATAAATGAAAGTGAAAACTACAGATGTAAAATTTATTGTAATTCTTTATATTTTATCTCATAGATCCTAGAGGCTCTTTTGTGGACATAAATACATTATTTTATTACATTTTATTCTATGATTATAAGTGACAAAAGGTTTTATATACTCTACCTCCACTTCAGGGTCTCGTAAAAAGTTGATCACCATTTTATCATTATCCTACTCCTTAAAATTTCAGTAATGATCTATGCTCAGATGCTCATACAATATTTTCGCAAATGTTCTTCTCCCTATTCTAGTAAGGTATTAGGAATTCATATCCAATCATGTTTTCTTCATATCATTCTTCCTCATTTTCCATATATGTGAGGGGGATATTATCGCATCAACCTGGGAACTTGCACCCTAAAGTCAACATCAAGATCGATAAAACTTTTAGTGTGGGTAATTCCTTATAAACCACATTTGTCTCACAATTCTTATGTGCATGGGATTATTCACAACACACATATAACTAGAGCTTTTGTTTTTAACATAAACTATAAAATTTATATTATAAAGATTTGCAACATGGTTGAATGGTGAAGAGTGCATACAAATAACGGTCATGATTTTCCCAAAAGCTAGACCATAAAATGCCAAAAACAGAGTTTTAAGTACATCCACAGTTGTAGCCTTCCAAAATTTCCCACTGGTATATATTCTAACAAAGACACCTATTATTATTATTGATTTCCAAAATGTAGAGACTAGTGAAAAACATGTTTATTGATGGCTTCATCTTTTCCAATGTTGGAGTCATGAGAATCCTAGTTGTCAGGTCCATATCCCCCATCATTCGATGGACAATGTATCCCTCCTTGAGGCCTTATTGAAATGAATTCACTAACATCTTGAGGTTAGAGGTTGTTGAATGAGAACCTTTACTTATGTTGCAGACCATATTTCTCAACATGAAGCTTTTTGCCTCCAAGAAATCAATTTGTTGCTTTTGTTGTACGAGGGTGTTCATGACCCTTACATTTTGAGAGGTACATTGGTGCTCATTTTCATGGACTTTGGTGGTCACATAAAATATTGAAGTTTTATTGCTATGAATGGAATCCCCGTGCCTTTAGATCACCCTATGGAATTCTTGTGTCTCTCTGTAATCCATAAATGGGGATTGATGTCCACACAAAGAAAAACCACACTATAAGTTCCAATACAACGTTTGATATTGCCTATTACACAAACTTGGCCACCAAAAGGTGAACCAAGAGGGGCGGAGTTGGGAAACAAGAGGTAGAAATCCAACTTCCAGAACAAAAATAAAATTTCCAACCCAAAGCGCCAAATACCAAAATGCCAGAAACCACCCATTGTCGCCAACAAGAAGGCCAAAATACCAAACACTAACAGCTCAATGTCACCAAAACCGAGAGTTTCAAAACAAAAAAACACTATGAAGAAACCAATGTTTCAAAAATACTAGGACACTAGACACCATATAGTCTTCAAATTTCCATAACAAAGGGAGGCACAACACTAGATGCCCACCAAGATATTTTTCACCATATGCAAGTTCCAATACTTAGACCAAAAACATAGAGAAGACCTTACCAGGATGAAAAATTGTTCTGGAGTATTCCACCACTAGATAATGTCACTCAAACCAACCACACAATGCACCATTATCCCACCTAATCCCTAATAATATACACAACATGATTTGAAATGCTTACCAAGAGTTAAGTCTTGCATGTGTGAAGTGAGGAGGCAAGTCCTTTTATATCTCATTCCTTCATGAAATTGTATATGGTGGTGAAGGTGTCATGGAATTTGTTGTTTGATAGAGTTAAAATGTGTCTCCATGACCTATGGCATATAAAGGATTAAGGTATGGCTTGATATAACATACCCCCATTTTTTCGAAGGAGCTCGATATTAAGCTTGGTTGTAATGTCCCCAACTAGGATGGATGGAAATATTATGTTTGTTTTCCAAATTATTGTTTCTCTTTATGTAGTTTTGTCAAACACTTTTTATTAGGGTTAATGGAAACTTCTTACAAACAGTTTTCATATGCCTCAAGGTTATGAATATTGCCAAACATATTACATGCACCTATTACACAAAGAATAGATAAGATAACCATGGCATCTTATTATGTCTTGAAAACCCAAATCACAACAATACAAAGATATTTATTGGTTGTAACAACAGTTGTTAGATCCCTCATAAACACTCAAATTTAATGACTTCTAGGCAGCTACAACATCTACTAATAGAAAATCTAAAAACCTGGTGATGATGCCAAAATCTCCCCAAGAAGTGATGCTTCCTCTTATGGACCGTCAAACCCTCTACAATGCAGCGTCGATTTTCTCCTCAGACACCTCCTGCAACACTTATGTCGCCCATACCAAAAAACTATGCACATCATATCGCAGAGGTCCTCACGAGACATGATTGAACAACATGTGAAGCCTTGTGTGACAAGGTTGGACAACCAACAGGGACTCATGAGACACCCTATGCTCAACCTGCGGGGGTGACTCATGGTATGAATTTCTCAAAACCCTCTACTACACATGCAAAAACTTGGGATAGACCTCCTCTGACAAGTTCCATAGAATATTTTTCGCAAACCGATCTTCCTCCTGTTGCAAACCAAACCCCAAAGTTGAAGATCCAATGGAAATCCTAGATGGATTCCCATCTTGTCTAGCTAGGGTGGATATTTCACCATCGAAACCAAACTAATAGTGGAATGGTTTTGCTAAACCCTAATGAAATAATGGCTCCAATATCACTTCCAAAATGAGATATTAAATCATAATCCAAAGTGAGGCTCTACCCCTCCTTTTATCCTTTTTCCATTCCTTCTATAACTTTCCCCTTTGACTAGATTAAATATAACTCATTTTTACTAAATCAAATATAACCCTTATCCCCCTTTTTACTTTCATTTTAATATTCAAAGTCACTTTTAATAATGGATAAGTAACTTATTAATCTTTATTTCCTTAATGTCACTTTAAATACATGACATCTGCTAATTAAGTGACATTAAAAAACCCCTTTTGACTCCCTTTTCTTCATTGACAAGCCACGAAATTCATTTCCACTGCCAAACAGGGGAATCCAAAAATGGGGACATGAAAAATACTCCCTTCCAAAATATTTCTTGTCCTAAAGAAATGCCATAATGACCTAACACTCCATCGACTGATCCATAATGAAATTGAAAATGATACCAGGATCCCAAACCACCCTATAAGATATGAAGCATCCTCTGCTCAAGGCATGGTCTAGTAATGTACTGACATGAGAGGTCTCCTGAAAACCACCCACAAGTAAGGCCACTCAGTGCTACAAAAACTCGATCCACCCATCAAGGAACTGCTCTGATAGGGAACCCATCTCATGATGAAAAACACTGGTTCTTGCCTCTGTGTAAATTGTTGCACAATCTCCTACTGAAATCCCATAGTCCCAAGCTATTCTCAGAAAGGAACCACCACGTTGATGTTGCACCACTTTGATCATAGTCATCCAAACATTGTGCCCACTCTGAATCCCTTGTCCTATAACTCCATGATGACATACCTATAAGGGTTGAACCTACTATCATGAATAGTAGTTGGCATATACATCCATGTGAAGTCACGACCTGTAAATCCATTTTCATACAAAGTCATGAACATTGGAAAAGGAAGGCTATCCTAGTCACTCACAATGACTCTGAGCTACTCATGGACTCTAGAGATCCCTCCACTAGATAGATATGTCATTTGGGTTGCCCCATACTCAGAAGATACCGCTAGAAAGTGTGTGAAATGGTCAATCACTGGAGACATACTATTGGTCCATTGTATCCTTCATAAATTTGCAGTGCAATCTGTCCATGTGCTCTCCCACTCTTGCCTAGAAATTTCCAAGGACTACATCCATCCTATGGAATGAGTATGCCCTGACCTACTCTTCTAACAAGTCGTATACTCCCCTACATCATCCATGAAGCCTCTCCATGTGAACCTCTCTCAGATTTTTTGGAAGTGCTCTCTGCTCCTAGTACTAATATGCAAGGTGTTGCTACAAGAACCCATCTTATTTTCCCTGATAAGACAAGCTATAATAAGATGCATAAACTCATTCAAATCCTCAGAATACCACTCCTCCAAGCAACCACTCCTAAGCCTCCAGAAGGTAAACTATGGAAATTCAAAACCCATGCTCACATCTCTAATACTATTTGAATTGTCAAGCAATGTAATCATAGGGTCCCAAACTAATCCTGGAATGGTACCACCATGCTGAAGTTGTACCACTATGATCATCACCCTCAAACTAATGTGTCGAGTATGCATCCTTCTCTCCTAGAACCCCATGTTGAACTCTCAGAAGGGATTTAAATCACTATCATGGATTCTCTCCTGGAAAGGTGTCTCAGTGAAGTCTAATCTTGCAAATCCATGATCGACCTTGAGTTTGTCTTTCCATATAGAGTAATTGTTGACCTCCCCTCTATTGTCGTCCAAAAAATAAAGCAAACCAATCATTTCATATCTATTTCAATCATCATCATCCCAATCAATCTATCACTTAGATGAATTCCTGGATCCCACCACCAAATCGAAATTCCACCACTCCCAATACTTGCTAGTTGTTGTTGTTCCATAATGGTAACTATTGGAGTCAAAATGAGCCAAGTCCCTGGTCTTCCATCATTTGGTGGAAACCAAGTACTAAGAATCAACTATGTGTATGCTAATCTACTATCAATGTACTCAAGTAATCTATAGAGTCTAAACACATCCCTGGAAAGTGGCCCTGTCACATATGGCGTCTCATACTCATATGAGTACCTAAAATTCCCTACCAAAGGTGAATCATGTGTATCCTTCATAATCTTCTCCGTAAGTTTTGACTCGTGGAATATATGTGTGCAATCTCCGTAGTGGATAATTCCATCCACCACTTTGTCAATTGAAATATATGTGGACTGATCTAATACAATTTGGGTCTCCTCTTGTGCTCTGACCACATAGCCCAAACGAAAGAACTCTAACATGGCTATAATCCTTCTTGCCTCACCCAATTGACTCATGTGAACCCTCCATGCCTTGTTTAATATATTGTTGGCATCGAAAGATAGCACTAGATTCCACTACCACTACATGCAAGACTAGAAAGTGTTAGGTGTGTTGGCTAACCCCAATGGTATGTCCAAGAACTCAAGGGAGTATTTGAGAGAAATATTTTGGGTATCCTGGTCTCTGTCCATGCTATGGTGATATCCCAATCGAAGATCAATCACTGAGGAATATTCCTCTCCATGAAGCTTGTCCATCCACTCATCGATTTTAGGTGAACCAAACTCAATTATTTGTCTGAACTCCCTGTCTGGAAGTCTCCTTGGGGGAAATGTCCCAAAAATCCATTGTACACCATTGTAAATAGTTGTATACTGCAGTATACTACTACACATTGTCGTATCATCATGTACCACCATGTATCCTATATGTGCCCCTGTGTTAATCACTCCACTAATATCAACTGAACCTGGATCCCATAGTTATGTATCCACAACTTTCCTATACTCGATCCCCTAATCAACTGGTGAATATACTTCCTTGTTGGTTGGTCCATAAGGAATTTTATCAACTGCCTCCTTTGTAGCTAATCCTTGAGCCATAAGAAATTACTCATGATCCCTGCAATGCAAAACAGTTGCACAGTCAAAAACTTGTGTCAAACATCTCCTCAAACACCTGCAACTATGAACATTCTTTGTGTGATATCGTCACAAGAGGCTCCACCCTCAAATCATGAGTGCCACTCCTGCTCTCATGTGTCATTGTTGCCAAATATGATGGAGTCTATGTTGTTTTCAACGATGAAGAGCATGTCAAACTAAGCTGGTAACAAATCTCCTCAATCTGATCCCTTTCCTTGTCTTCAACGAACTTAAGAGCAAGGTTCATATCCATGAACAACTACAAGTAATCAGATTTCATCTGGTCTAGTGCCTCTTTGATGATGTGAAATTGGGCACTAGTGACTCCACCTACAAGTCCATTTTTCCTCTCCTCCAACAGGGTTTTCCACATAAGGTCTTCAATAAATTTATGAGCATTGTTTTCCCTTGACAATACTTGTACACTATGCTCTTCCTTCACCAAAAATCAGTCCTTCGACTCTTACCATGTTAAGGGTATTTTCTTAATTTCATCATCATGTCAAGCTATAGTCACATCCTCCTCATCATCGGTGTATTTTTTCCAACCACCCCAGGTTGGGCCACATCACACAACCTCAACTTTTGTAGCCGAATCAACCATATTGTAACATCACCCAGATTCCTACTAAATATTGTCACAACAAAAATCCACTACGCAGATTCTATACTAAAAACTAGTCTTTGTAGTATCACTTGAAGTAGTGTGTTCAACCTCAATTGAGTCGTGTCACACTAAATTTCTCCTTTTAACACAACTTTAAGAAGTAGAAGTAAATAAAAACAACTATGCACGATTATATTGATCACACAACACTATCGTGCGCACAACCATCCTAGCATCACACACAAATTCTAATTCCTTATGTGCGTGGTCTTTTTCCCGATGTGCACACATGAGTTCTAGCCTCCTCTGCACACAAGATACTTTCATGTGCACTTGGCCATTTAAGCCTTGCCTCAGAGACTCATGACCAATATCAAAGGATCAACTTAACAATAAAATTAACAATAATTGGCATACTCATAAACGAATACAATTCCAGTCTATCAGCACCACACTCGTATGTGCAAGTAGCAATATACAAAATAACAAGAATTACTTATATGTGACAACATACAAGAAAATCATCCATTATCTAACTTTTGTGTGTGTGCGTTTGCATCTATGAAACCATAGCCCCTAGTTTGGAGTCATGTTTGCAGCCGCCATGGAGGAGGTAACCCCCAAGCCCCCTCCCATTTTTGAAGCTAAAATCGTTGCCTTTAAGCAAATGATAGGTTCTCTGGAAAACCCCTCGATACGCCCAATGCACACCCAATTTATCAAAAATATAGACATGATCCTTGAAGTTGTGATCCCTCAAGCAGCTAAATTCAGATCCTTCTCTTACACATCAAAAGGACTTACCAGCCAATTCACAGGACTTTGGCCATCTCAAAGATAGGTTGATCTTTGGATTGCACAAAACTAGCAACCATTAATCAATGTGTGAATGAGCCACTTCTTTTCCGGTAAGGGTTTATATATATATATATATATATATATATATATATATATATAATCTAAAAGAAGATCGAGATCTCATTTTTCTTAGTGGTCCTTATGTTTTCGGCACGAGGGGTTTATACCTAAATCGATGGACCTCGGATCTCAATCTAGAAAGAAACATACCCTCTACAGTTCCATTTTGGGTTTGCCTTCCCCATCTGCCTTCCCATTTCTAGGGGGATGACTCTTTAAAGAGCAATGGGGATACAGTAGGAAAAGATATTGATAGATTCAAACCCAAATCTGCATTATTCTCATGTGCTTGAATCTATGTTGAAGTAGATCTGGAAAAAGGTTTGCCTGAAGCTATAAAAATTTCTCTGGATAATTGGACCCACATCCAAAATCTAGACTATGAGGAAATTCCTTTCAAATCCAAAATGTGTCATGAATATGGAAATTTTGCAAGAAACTGCCCAAAGAACAAGCAAGGAGTCGATGAAACAGGAGAAGCACAAGATTAGGGATCACAACAAGTAAGGAAAAAAACCAATACTGGATGAAATGGAGGCTCAAAGACTGAAGAGGAAATCCCATCACAAAACACCAACTCTGGACCAGCGGATCATAGAGCCAAATCCTTTGAATCAAATCAAGGCCATGATCAGTCACCACACAAAGGGAAATCACCGACATCTACAAATTCATTCGAAGAAATTGGAGAATCCTTTGCATGATGAGAAAAGACCAATGAACCCATAACATCAATCTCCACTCATTAAAATTTAAATCCACTACATTCTGCATAAGTAATGGATCTGGTTGGGGAGGAATCAAGAGAAGAGAAAAATTTCTAGGAATAAAACATGGAATAAGTCCAAGGGACAGAGCCACCAGATCCCCCAGACTGAGCCAAAGCCAAAGGAACAATGTGGGTAGACATCGAGGAAGGTGAATTCATAATAGAAAAGACCATAAAATCAGGAAGGCACACAAACAAAGATGTAAGAGAAGACAATGTCAATAAAGAAAAAGTGTTTGGGAAGTAATGCTCCATTTAAAGCTCACTCAATAACATAGGGAATCGAAGAGGAATTAGGGGTGCATACATCTCATCCATAGTGGACAGACCCCCTCCATTCATCGTCAATGAAATTGCTCTCATGGAATTGCAGAGGCTTCGACAGTAACTCCAAGGTCGAAGCTCTTAAAGATCTTGTCAAAATAGAGAAGCCTTATGTAATTCTCCTCCAGGAAACTAAAATGGAGGATTCCTTGGCATTAGAACAAGCCAAAAAAGATCTTCAAATAGGTGAAGGAACAACCATAAGCTCAATAGGAACCTCAAGAGGTATCCTGACTCTATGGGATTCATAAATCTGGAAAGAAGAGGTAACCTTGTGTGCCAAGCATTGGATTCTCACTGTTTTAAAGAATAACAACATCAACTAAAAAATATCACTCAAAAATATCCCTCATAAATATTTACATGCCAAATGGATATTTAGATAAGACAGAATGTTGGTATTCTTTGTTTTCAATCCAAGATTACAAGTATATGACCTCAATAGTGGTGGATGGTGATCTTAACACCTACCTTTATAAGATAGAAAAGAGGGGCAGAAGTCGGGTGATAGTTCCTCAAAGTGAAAAATTTCCTAACCTCATTTCAGAATGGGATCTTTGGCATATTTGTCCCCTAAAAGGGAAATTCACTTGGAATGATCGTCAGGCTAGACTAAACCACATAGTAGCTCGGTTGGATAGATTCCTCATCAATAGTGAATTTCTCCTTTCTCCCTTTGACATTTTTTTATATATTATTCTCTCCACCATATCAGGCCATAAACCTATCTCTCTTCATTTTTGTCATCGTCAAAACTTTGGACCACTTCCCTTTAGATTCAACCCCCTTTGGCTCGACTCTCCTCTCATCCCTAACCTCATTCAACAAGCTTGATCATCTTCCATCAGCGGCTCAAGAAATTATGTTTGGGAAAATAAGCCTAAATCAGTCAACCAAGTGCTTAAGGAATGGGATAAATCTGCCTTTAGTCCCCCAAATAAAGAAAGGAAATCCAGACTATCAGAGTAAACAAATATTCAGTGAAAAATAGAAAATGAAGAAATAACTCAGGAAGCTCTAATAAGGGAAAAATAAGTCTATCAGAAACTCCACTCTGCAATGAGGAAAGAAGAGGAAAATTTGAGATTAAAATCTAGAAGCTTATGGTTAAAAGCGGGAGATTCAAACACCTCCTTCTTCCACAAATAGTCACAACAATGAAGGAAAAAGAATACAGTTTCAAAGATTCAATCAGAGTATGGGAAAGCCATTGATAATTTCAATAAAATCAAATTAGTAGCAAGTCAACACTTTGTAGATTTATACTCTCAAAATAACCAAGAAGAAAATGAAACAACCACTCAAGAGATGCTAGAGAATATTTCATAAAAAATAATAGTGGAAGACAATGAAATTCTTACTAAAGATATCTCAGAGGAATAAATGCTCCAATCTATAAGGATCCTTGATCAAGATAAAGCTTGGGGTCCAAATGGCTTCTCTATTAGATTCTACAAAAGATTATGGGGCCTTATCAAATATGACCTCCGACACATGTTAAACTACACCTTTCGAAAGAAGAAAGTAGGCGGAGCCACCAACTCAACCTTCTTGGATTTAATTCCAAACACTACTACATATTGAAAATTTTGTGATGACTACTTGCAACAAAGGTAACCTTTCGTCACACAATTGAAGATAAAGACTTGAATTTTTAAATGTTTTTTATAAATCCAGCCTGCATTTGTTGCTCTTCCGATGGAACCTTTGGCTATCATCGCAAGAGTGAAGAAACTAGATCTACATCGCAAGAGAAACGACCGTGTAGATAGTGGACTCCCATCTCTCTTGCGACGACCTTTGGAGATCGTTGCAAGAGAGACGATTCAATGATGACCGTTACACTATTTGACAAAGTCAACATTGACCATTACACTATTTGACAAAGTCAACATTGACTTGGTCAACTGTCGTCTCTCTTGTGACGAAAAATATGTCTATAAATATTTTTCAAATTAGAGATGTTGTGACAATCTAATTGATATAACAACGACGGTTCATAACTTCAGAAAGGGTATTTTTTTTGTGGAAGAATGTCACAGAATATTAGAGGTGGGAAAAAAAGTAAAGCGGGTGAAAAGGGTGATGGTAGATGTTATTTCCCTTGCAAAAAATATTTCCTTACACATCTCATAAGAATTTTAATAGAAACAACTACAAAACATTATAGGAAATATGGGCACATTGATGGGGGATCGAATGAATATCGTCCCGTGGTAATTAGCTACATATTCATTATTTGTTTTTATATTGTCAATTTTATATAAAATTATATATATCTATATATATTGTTTGAGTATTTGTTATAGTACACACTAATTTTGCATGATTGTTTGTAATTATAAAGTTAGAGTTTCCCTCTAACTTTATACAAAATATTGCACCAAGTAGTACTAGTAGAAATGATGTTGTACAAGTTGAGGAACATGATCAAGCAAATGAGGATCTCATGGAAGAAAATGATGGGACAAATAAAGTTAATGATCCCATGGAAGAAGATGATGGGACAAATCAAATGATCCAAGATTTGTTTTCTCAACCAGATGAGGATGGGGA
>ML801805.1:110738-122364 GCA_009831015.1 Picea engelmannii
TCCACAAACATCTTCAGTTACTGTATTACATCTTTTTGAGTTACATGACATGAGCATGGGGCATGCCCACCTCATTTGTACACAGTTTGATTTTTTCCACACCTTGGGAAATGCTTGGGTCCTACAGGTTCCCCTCTCTTTCCAATGAGTCGCTCTTAACACTCCCCACATCACTCTTTCTTACACAGGTACTCTCAGTAGAAGAAACATTGGTATATTTCAGCTATATGTATGCTCCTAACCTCACACATTAGGGGGCATATGTTATCACCAAAATTTTGTCCGCAAATGGTTACAATAATCCAGCATCTTCAAAACACTCATTAGTTCACTCATGGACCAAAAATGAATCTCCAAAAGGTCCAAAACTATACAACCAACAATAAAATCAGCATGCGCTAAAAATACACAAGGCGCACACACGTGCGACAGTCAGATAACGTCGGAAAAGCGCACATGCATTTGATGCGCGACTGTGGATGCAAAAAGTCGCGCACACCTCAAAACGATGCATTTATGATATTGGTCGACCTTCCACCCACTTCTGGTTCARCTTCCAAGTCGATTTGACATCCAAATCTCRGTTGAATCCAAATGGGGGGTTGGTYAAAGACCTAAAGGGCCCCTTATTCACACTAAGAACTKGTYGCATAATACCTCAAARCTATGCTATAAAAGGAAGCCATGGGTGCACTATATTWTCAAGGAATTCATTTGTATTGTTATGCTGYTGATATTCTCTTGGAGGATCCTCTGTCCTCAACAAGAGCATGCTAGCACCATTTCATTTAGCCAGTCATATCACCTCTAGATTGAATATGCTTTGGATTCTCTTCACCATTTCATTTTAGTTTCTTACTTGTAAGAAGAGCTCAATATTTGGGGGTCCAAGAGCCCTCCCTTGGAGGAAGAGGGGACCCAAAGTCTCCCTTTCTCTTTGGTGTTTTCTTTCCACTAATACAATCCTTTCCATTGGTGGCATGAGTCTTGTTTATTTCTTGTTCTAATGTCCTTATGCGCTCTAGTTTAATTTATTTTATTGTTCTTAGTTTAATTCTTTTCTTATCCTTTATGCTTTATACTTCTAACTCTTTCCTTTACTGTTGTCTTGCCTAGCTAACCCAACTGGGCTTGTAAGCACCCTTATTTTGCTCATTTAGGTGACAAAAGAGGTGCAACAGTTGGTTTTAGAATAGGCTTGCCGGAATTATTCTAAGGTTAGTGTTCTCGGGGGTGGCATATGTGAATGCCTATGGTTGGGTGACAATGATGTGACATTGTTTATGGTTAAACGAGCATACCAAAATTTCAACATGTTTTTAGAGCTGGTTTCCTTCATAACAGTCTAACCATTGGAAGGAAGATCCTCAATTTCCCTCATTTCCAAGATCTTTGAGCACTTACTAAACTCACTAAGAAGGTCGCCTAAGTAGGGTGCATCTCTTTCTCGGATCAGATCTACAAATTTTTGAAGTTGAGATATTAGGGTTTCCTCATAAAAAACTCTAGGTTTACAGTGCTAGTTCCTTCATGCCAATTCCTTCGTGCTAGTTGCGGCACTGGTAGAAGTAATAGTTGTAGTACTAGTTGCAATAAATTTTATGTGAAATGTTGGGCCTAATATTTGGTTGTTCTAGTGCACCTTGCCTTAGCACATCTCCAGTTACCTTTAGATTTCAAGTTGGATCACTTTGAAGTTTTGTGGTTCGTCATTGCTTGTCGCTGCTACTGGATGGTGCCACTGTATGTCGCTGCCTGTTGTTGTTGTCGAAGGTATGTACTTAGATATGTTTAAACTGTATTAGTATTTTGAGTGTGATTGAAGGAGAAGGGATATCTATTCCAAGCAACAATTGTAGATCCAAAGGGATCTCATATTCAACACATTTAGAGGAACAATGCACTCCAGGTTTGATTGTTTTCATATGCCTCTAGTTGTTATGCCATTATTGTGACCTTATGAACATCTAGTTGTTTTTTTACCTATTGAAATTATTATTATCATACTAACCTTTGTTCAAAGTTAAAGTTAGAAACTAACTTTATTCAAAGTATTAGATTGATTAAGGTTGAGACTTTAGAGTTTATTTGCACTATATTCTCTAACTCAGATTTTTGTCTAGAAATCATATTGTATTAAGTATAGGGTACAGGTTGAAGAGAATATTTGTCATCTTGAGTGAAGGAGACTCAAAAGAAAATCAACAACGCTTGTTCTTGAAGATAAGACTCCAGGTTCCAGGTTTGATTAAATTAATAAGTTTCCAATTTGCACATGTCAAGTTTGATAATTGTTACATCACTAGTTGTAACAACAATCCTTGAAAGGTTCTATTACTGCTAAATACAATGAATACTTGGCAGCATGTGAGTACCATTGATATAAATGCTTGCAAGATGAACTAACATCTCATCTAGGAGATATTTCTTATTACTGTATTTTTATTTTGGTTCTTGTTCCAAGCAGGTCACATGTAATAGATCTAAGAAGGAGGTACTGTGATTACTGTTCTCATTCTTGTTTTTATTATTATAAGAGTATTATTCGTGTCTACTATTTTTCCCTTTGTTTTCCTTGTTCTGGATAGGTCACATGTGATAAATCTAAGGGAAGATATAGTGACGGTTGCAGGAGACAACATATTAGATGGTCTCTAGTTTGAGACATGGAGTAGGCTATCCAAATAAGAAGTTGTATACACAACTGTATACAATCATGTACCAAAGAAGAAGAATATGAAGAAGGGTACTTTTGCGAGATACATAGTATCTCATATGGAGATTGATTGTAAGGATTAGAAGGCTCCAAAGATGACCAAACAAATCCCTCTAATGCAATTGATCACTCTTCATCTCATTAGGAAGAGTTAGTAGAGCTAGAAGGGCCTACCCAAAATCGTTGCAGTAACCAAGAAGATACCAACATGGTCCCATGAAACTTTGTAGGATTCAACATTAATGAGCCATATCATGAGGAGAAAATGACTTCGAAGATTATACATACTCAGAAGGAGTCAAGCTTCATAGGGAGAATGGAGACTAAAAGACTTTCATATTTAGATGGAAGAGAGAGACGTCTTTCAAAACTGATAGAAGGATGCCATGGGTTGAGAAGGCTATATTGAAGCTCCAAATACTTTGAGGAGATATGAGATCTTATGGGAAGATTCCCTTGCTTTAGTAGAATTTTCTACATTGACTGAGGAGGAAGCGAGTCAAAAGGACTGTGATACATATCTTTTCCTTAGGTCCGAGACCAAAAGGGAAGTAAGTGGTGACTTCCAAGTTGATTTACAAGATCAAGTATGTTGCAGATAAATATCCTATATATGTACAAATCTTGATTTGTGTCCATAAGATTCTTCCAGCAAGAAGGAGAAGACTGTGACGAGACACTTGATCCAGTATATTTTTACCAAAAAACATGTAGCAAATATGTTGACCAAGCCTCTGTCAGGGACAATCTTGGAGTGGTCCAAATGATTTTTTATCCAGTAGTGAGAAGTGATGTGTTTCATAGTAGAGGGAAGTGATGAGATCCCCAGTAATGGGAGCTACTCCAATGCAGGTTGGTATGCTACCCTAGCGCAGGTTGGTACTCCAACGTAGGATGGTATGCTACCCCAATGTAGGGTGGTAATCCAATGCAGGATGGTATGCTACTCCAATGCAGGTTGGTACTCCAACGCAAGCTAGTATGCTACCCCAACGCAAGTTGGTACTCCAATGCAGGATAGTATGCTACCCCAGCATAGGTTGGTACTCCAACACAGGCCGGTATCCTACCCCAGTGCAGGTTGGTACTCCAACGCAGGCTCGTATGCTACCCCAGCACAGGTTGGTACTCCATCACAAGCTGGTATGCTACCCCAACGCAGGATGGTATGCTACCCCAATGTAGGTTGGTACTCCAACGCAAGCTGGTATGCTACCCCAGTGCAGGTTGGTACTCCAACGTAGGCTGGTATGCTACCCCAGCATAGGTTGGTACTCCAACACAGGATGGTATGCTACCCCAACATAAGTTGGTATGCTACTCCAACATAGGCTGGTATATTACCCCAATGCATGTTAGTATGCTACTCCAACGAAGGATGGTACACTAATCCAATGAAAGTGCAGAACTTCCTATGACATATATATCTGTGATTGACAACAGGACAATGATTGAGGTGTGCAGAAGCACAAAAGAAGTGATGATGATCATGCCAAGAGGAATACCTTCCTCATTAAGAGGGACTGTTAAATTTTTGAGCCAGATTATGTGTGAGCTGATGAGTTACTAGTTATGTATGAACTAGATGCTGACATGTAGTGTCGGAAATGATTCCTAGTTAGAGTGTCAATCAATAACATCAGAGGTTACTAGATGGAGGGCCAACTAGTAGTGTTGGAGGTGTTTTCCAACTAGATGGCTAATGTGAAGTTATGATTGTGATACTTGTTACATGATCTATTTAATCATATGAGAACATGTGTGGCTATGGTGATGCTACATGTAGACTGGTCTGAAATACCATGTGAGTATTTCCCATGCCATGTGAGATGGATGGATGCGTTTGAGACCACTACATGAAGAACATCTTAGTTAATACCTCCCTAGCTAAGAGGGAGTGTTGATGTTTTGGTAGTTGTGGGAGGTATTAACCTCCACGTGTAACCTATGACTTAGAATATAATATTTTGGAAGCAAGTGAACCATTAAACAGATGTGTGGAAACCCTAGAAGACAATTCAGCCTAAAAGAATAAATAATATTAGAATATTATCTTCCAAAAATACAAGTCGACTCCACAGGAAAAAGATAAACATAAAACATAATTACCATAAAGTCAGGTTGGCCCAACTAGAAAATTCATTGGACAAATTAATATAAATAGAGGACGTTTTAGCTCATTTGTACACCCAGTTAGTGCGCAAGTCTTGTGGAGAGATGTAGTTGCAGCTGCAACTACAACTGCAAGGAGGAATAAGGGCACATGGTCATCTCTTGGTCTTAGTCTCTCTCTTGGTGATTCTCTTGGTGACATTCTTGGTGATTCTCTTGGTGCTATTCTTGTTAAGTATGGCGTAAGTTTGAGAGAGTAGTGCAGTTGCACCTACTGCAGTTGTGTATGGTACTTTTTATGTGGATATGGAGACTCTCTCTCTTGTGCACTACCCTTGGAGAAGGAGCGCTCTACTTGTCTTGAGTTGTTGTTGGAGTTAGCAACTAGGGTTTATATGTTGGTTCTGGAATAGGCTTGCTGAAATTATTCTAAGTAAATTTTAGTGTGCTCGGGAATGGCATATGTGAATGCCTATGGTTGGGTGACAATGATGTGAAATTATCTATGGTTAAATGAGCATACCAATATTTCAACAAGGAAGAATCTAGGAACACATGCAAGTGCAGCAGGAGAAAATTGCAACATCCAAAACTCAATTTGAACAGTAATCACGACAGTTACAGGCACATGAGAAACGCCAAAATGAATAATTTTCTCTAGTAATGCACGCGGTCAACAAAAATTTGTCCCTGATTTGCTCCATCCGTCGGTCTCAACATCGACAAAGCATCCAAGAGCATAATCATCAAGAAGTTTCGACAGAATCCAAAGCCTTAAATGAAGCTTTCCACCCGCAACTGCATCAAAATGCTCCTCAGGTCCCAACAATGGTATAGGAAGAATACTCAGGCCCAACAACAACTCAGGAGAATTAGGTTCACCAACAAAATTAGGTGGACACAAATCCACATTTGCTCTAGTTTACATGTTTAGAAAATTTTTGTATTTTCTCTATTCCTTTGTAGCCATCTTCCATTGGCATTTTTGTATAAATTGCAGTAGCTCAACTCAGAAATTGCAGATAGGCATAGGGACAAAGATATTAAGTTTTTTGATACACATTTGGCATATGGTCAGTTTGTAATTATGGCTTTTTTGGAGAAATCCAAACCTTTTCTAATACAATTATAATCATTTATGTTAAAAAAAAACATGTACAAGAATTAACCCATGTCAAACATAGATAAATAATCACACAGTAAATGAGACAAGCACATAAAGAACACTTATCTTTTATGAAAGTCACCAACTGCACGTAGAACTCAAACGTTCCTCCCAACCATAGACTCTGTCGCTCATAAGCTTTCAAAAATAGGTCACCCCCAAGATGGTGCTTAACTCCACCAAGGAAAAAAGTGTTCCTGGTGACAAGCTAAGGCCTGATTCTCAACATAATTGCTCATTCCATCGTGCTTGTTGCTGCAACTAGCCTACAATCTCTCATTCCCCACATGCCTACCAAACCCAAGGAAGTGTGCCCCTTCTCTGCTCAACAATCCCTCGGCAGCCCCACTTCCCTTCCAGGGTTACCAACAACAGGCCAGACAGGAAGTCTTTGAGCCCTGCAACTAATTCTCAACGCACCAGGGAACAATTCTCTGCAAAAATCTCACCTGGAGAGTATGCTCATGGACCTGGCAACCCGCCTCTTCGACAACAAAACACTAAATACAATCTAGAAAACATTAAATATATGACATCTCCTAATTAAGTGACATTAAATAACCCCTTTTGACTCCATTTTCTTCACTGACAAGCCACAAAAGTCATTTCCACTATCGATCAGGGGAATCCAAAAATGGAGACATGGCATTGGTTGCTTCATTAGCTAAGGCATTGACTAGTCGATAACATTCTCTTAAAACCTAGAAGAAAGAGAACTTTTGAAATATGCAAACCTCCTTTTTATCAAAGTGATTAGGGATGATAGCTTACTATCAACAAGAGTATTCTTTGAGGTCATTAGGATGATAATTATACTTGAGTCATCGATAGCAATCAGCGCCTTAGCTCTAGCTGCATTTATTGAAAGAAGACTTTGGAGGAGGGCATATGCCTCAACTTGATTATTTGTAGTGTTTCCTAGACCCCAAGCATAGGTAATTTCTAGATGTCCCTCGAGATCAAGAATAAGCCCCACTCGACACCTACCACCCTTGAAGGGGATTTTTTTTAATAAAAGGTTCCTTTAACTATTAATAAAACAACATGTACATGACTAACTTTTATACAAAGAAATGAGTTGTGAACACAACTATTACAAGCACTAACATGACTCAAAATTGGGTAGGGTAATTACCAAAACACCCATAAGGGTTGCATGTCATTATGCAAAGTTTAGCAAGAAATAAATAGAAAATCCAGAAAACATAATCATAAACATAAGGCCCAAGCAAAAACACAAAAGTATAAGGAGAGAGTTAATGTGGAAGGAAATCCCAACATAGGGATATGCCACTATAATACTAAGATTTGCAATTATTATGGACATCACATACATAACAACCACAAGCTAAAGAGGTCCCACAAGGCATGCTATTAGAATTATCGATGATTTTAGTATCAAAGTGAGGGAGAATGCTATCATGTCAGCCCGGGGACTTCCTATCGTAGTAATTAAAAAATTTAAAAGAAGTCTATAAAGATTTGTGTAAAATCACCTATTGATCATGTACACAAATGTAAATTGTCACATATTAATTTGATTATCATCAAGTTGGCCACTCTAACTACATTTTATTAAAGTTATAAATAACATACATAAAGGACAGTGAACCAAATTCCTCCTTTAGATATGTGAACAAACAAACAATTGGACTAAAGATGATAGATTTAACATATACTTTATTGTTCATGGTCCCAATATTATGTCAAAATCCCTAAGAAATTATTTTGTCTAATTGCATACCCTTAAATCCACATACATCAATATAGTTATTATATGCAAATTGTAATTTCCATTAAAATGATGTATATTGAATACCACATGGGTTGCAAATGAGCCCCAACCTCAACTATCCCTAAATCTCCTTTCATTAAGCTTTTTTCTTACTTGAACCTGCATAACCCATCATTTTCAAAATAGCTTGACTTAATTATACAAGCACATGATCAATACATATTCAAAGTTTTCTTCCCTTAATTTAGCTATTTATGCATTTACTAACAAAACTAAAAAGATGATGATTAATACATGTTTGAGAGTCTCTTATCCTAACTTAGCTATTTATTGCACTGAAATGCACTTTCTACAGCCCAATATGAGGGAGATGTGTAATTCCTTTCGTGCTCAACATGGAGTTGACATGTGGCATTTAAAAAAAGATTTCAATGTCGGCTGCAAATAAAATATTTCAATATACACCTTAAGTAAAATAATTATACATCAACTCTATATATAAAGAGAGTGAGAGAAAGAGACAAAAAGTAATTGAAAGGAAAAAAAATTATTTAGTTGATAGGCTTTTTCTACTTCCTAGAATCCACCTATTTTAACATGGTCTTTCTTTTTATATATATAACAATTGAAAGTAAAAAAAATTGTATTGTGCCAAAAGACATTTTCTATAGTAGAGTATGAAGGAGATGCCTAATTCCTTTTGTGCTCAACACGGGGTTGACAAGTGACATTTAAAAAAATATCAAGCTTAAGTAAAATAATTTTATATCAACTCTATGAGGAAGATGTGTAATTGTTTCAATGTTTAATATGGAGTTAACACATGTCACTTAAAAAAATATTAGTAAGTAAAATATTTCAATATTAAATGTGTAATTCCTTTTGTGCTCAACATGGAGTAGGCACGTGGCATTTAAAACAAATATTTCAATGTCCACCGTTAATAAAATATTTCTAACACTACTAAATCGGGCTATACTACTAACACTACATATTGATTTGAATTGTACTATTACATTCATGTTATATAGTGCTCATATCCATTAACATATAACTTTAGTCAATTGGGTTTAGCTTGGATGATTGTGAGGAATGGTTGCTATCCTCCCCATCTAGATTCAATTCCCATAAATGACATGTTAAGCTCATAATGAACATATTGTAATGACTTCGAACCTATATGTATTGGAAAGTTACCTTTGATTCAATTGAATAACAAGACAACTAATCCATCAACATATAACTTTGTCATATTCAATCATATTCTCATTTTTCTATACAAAAAATAAGATTTATCCTCATCCAACTTGAAACAAGACTCATATTTTTAAAAACTTCCCCTATATATAAAATGATATGAAAAAATAAAATTTATTCTCATCCAACTTGAAACAAGACTCATATTTTAAAAAACTTCATAATTGATACAAATCTCAAACAAAATAGTAATCTTCCTCCATTTAGACTTTAAGGTTTCCATGTTATAGTAATCTTCCTCCGTCTAGACCTTAAGGTTCCCATGTTATAATAATCTTCCGCCATTTAGACCTTAAGGTTTCCACGTTATAGTAAACTTTCATGACCTTAAGGTTCCCATGTTATAGTAATCTTCCTCCGTCTAGACCTTAAGGTTTCCATGTTACCTCAAACATTACGAGGCGACAAAAACAATAGACTTTTAACGATTGTAAACTCCTAATTATATCTCCAATCTTTAACAAAAACGGAACCGAATGAAAGAGCTTCTTATCTATATACCATAAAATCGTAGATATAAAATCTTCCTTGAACCCGACATTGTAGTAGTCCAATAAGCATTAAATCTCCCTGGAACCCCACATTGCAGTAGTCCAATAAGCATTAAATCTCCCTGGAACCCCACATTGCAGTCGTCCAATAAGCATCCATCCATCCCTCTGGTCCTATATGCTTCCAGTGAAAAAATAGGTTCATCGCTGTTGATGAATGGAAATGCATGAATTGAATCAGTCATGTACCATACATCCCTCGAGGCGAATATGGTTCCAGTGACAACATTGGTTCATCGCTGTCGATGAATGGAAATGCATGGATTGAATCACTCATGTATAAGAAATAGCATAAGTAAGGGTTTTGTCCATAGTGACTCATTTGGGCATCTCCAACTACAGCAACAGCTGATCTCAGAAATTGCCTGAAAGAGCAGGAGCAATAGAGATGGCGAGTCCCAACCAATTCACAGCTCAATCAGGTCAATTCTTTCCACCCTCTTTTACTTTGCCTTTGTGTGCTTCTCATCATCAGGTTTGTAATAGGCTTGCCAGGCAGACAGCAAAAACCCACACGAGTTCCTCATCTTTCCTACATTTTAGCAATTTGGGCATGATAGACAGAACTAGCGTAAAATACCTAAAAAGGAATAACCTTAACCCATCTCGGAGAGGATGGAGGATGAGGCCTGAGGTCTCTGCAGAGGCCACTGTACAGCAGGAAGATTTAGTAGGTAGAAACTGCAAAACCAATAATTTGGAACATTGGGAAGATACGGAAGAATTCATGAAGTCAATAGCTAAGGACCTGAAGCCAGACGTGGTGTTGGAGGTGCTGAACCAGCAAACAGACGCTCAAAAGGCCCTCAGGTTCTTCCAGTGGATGGAGAAACAGAATGGCTACGAGCACCACACGGATGCCTATAGCACTGTCATTGAAATTCTGGGGAAAGCAAAGATGTTCAGTGAAATACAGGCTCTTTTGCAGCAGATGAGGAGCAGCGGATGTGAAATAAGTGTCACCATACTCAATAGCTTGATCCAGTTATATGGTCTTGACTCCACCAAAGGAGCTCTGGAGGTCTTTGACTTTATTAAGATTGAGGGGCACATGCCCCCTGTATCTTCTTACAACGCGATCCTCAGTGTCTTGGTGAACAACAAAAAATTTAGCATGGCTGAAAACATGTTCACAGAGATGCGTGGCAATGGAGTTCGCCCGAATAAGGACACTTATACCCATATGATTCAATGTATGTGCCGGAAAGGCAATCTGGATGGTGCCATTGGTTTGCTGAATGATATGAATCAGAACGGATGCACAGTGGATGTGGTGAATTACACATTTGTGATCTCTAGACTATGTCGGAGAGGAAGGATGGAACAAGCCTCTGAAATTTTTGACATAATGCAGAAGAATGGGTGTGAGCCAAACATTGTGACTTACAATTCTATGATCATTGGTCTCTGTTTTGTTGGTAGAGTGGAAGAGGCCCTGGAGTGGTTGAGTATGATTAAAAGTAAGGGATGTAAGCCAAATATTTATACTTACACGTTGCTACTCGACAATTTCTGCAAAGTGGGTAGATTAGATGAGGCTAAAGATATTTTCAATGAAGCTTTGATGAGTGGAATAAAGCTAAATGTAGTGATCTATAATGCATTGATCAATGGATATTGCAAGGGAGGGAAATTTGATGAAGCTCTTCTTCTCCTTGAGGAAATGCCTCAGAATGACTGCATGCCTGACATAATTACTTACACTACCATCATTTATGGGCTTATCAAAGGGAACAGGATCTTAGAAGCTTTGAAGTTGCATGATCAGATGGCAGACAAGGGCTATGAACTATATATGAAGACAATGACCACCCTATTCCGAGTACTCTGCAGGGATGTTTACACCAAAGATGCAATTAGGTTATTTAGAAAAATGCAGAAGAGGGGCCATAGGCATAATGCCCTTGATTACTATTTATTGATACATGCTCATACTGCAGCAGGAGAGATAGATATGGCCTATACACTTTTTCATGAGATGCTGAGTAAGGGCTTATCCCCTATACTTATGACATACAATACAATAATTAGGGGGTTTTGTAGAGAGGAAAGATTAAGTGAGGCTACTAAGATGCTTGACATTATGATTG
>ML801805.1:154047-167964 GCA_009831015.1 Picea engelmannii
TGATGTATTTCTGCTGCTAGTATGTTGCATGTTCAGTGTGTGGTTAATTTATGATGAAAAATGTACTTAATATTATCATAAGAATTAATCATCAGATCTGGGCATGGAAAAACAACAGTATCTGCATGGATTAAAGTGGTGGACGGGCCAAATCATAGACTAGTTTGTGTATTACTTGAGATGTTTCCATCATCCCCAAAAAGTTAAAACCCTTAAGGAACCTCCCTCACCTCAATTTCTGGGGCCTCTCCCAACCTTTGTTGCTTGTCTCTTTCCTTTTCTTTTCTTTTTCCAGTTTTCTCCAAGTATCCCTAGCAATTTTCATGATTCCGGGTGCATTATTTGGACAAACAACTAGATTGTTGTTAGGAAGTGTAGACATGTGGTATACAAGCTGGTTTATACCCCCGGACTCCAGTGTATTTATCATTGCAACATTCACATCTTATCCAAGAACCCTCCAACTTTATCCCAAATTTCCAAGAGGTGCCTAAGGTTTTTTATGATGGTTTTGAAGCAATTTTCAAGCCTTAACCAAACCAACCTAGAAACCTAAGATTTGCACCTGGCCTTTTCCACACCCACACAAGAGGTTTTTAACCTGGATCTCCATGTTAATACAAGCCCAATCACCTCATTGATTGCTGCTACACCCCACAGCCATGCGCTGCACAGCCTCTCTTTTTACTGTCATACCCATCAAAACCCATTCTAAATGCCTTCAAATGCTCCAATGTTGGTTCTAGATGGCTCCTTGGCACTCCCAAGACACCCAAGCACTTGAAGAGAGAACCCCAAGATAAAGAACTTTAAGAAAATAAGAACTGATAGTTGACTGAATTCTTTTTCCAGCTGAAAATCACCTGAAGGCCAAAAGGTTACTGCTAGCCTGTTAAATCACTTAAAATTCTCCTTAAAACCCTGAAATCTGTTTGCAAATGGCCTACAAAAAATTCTCACAAAATGATGAATTTGTATTCAAGATTATGGGGTTTTAAACTATGTCACAGGGTTCGTCGAACCTAAAGCTTGAGGTTCGAACTTTGGCGAACCTCAAGGTTCATCGAACCTAATGCCGAACCTGAACGAACTTGAATGAGTGCCCGAATTCGAACCTTAGAACGAATTTGAAGGAGAATTTTATTGAGGTTTGGGATGAGGTTTCATTAGGGTTCAATATATATAGCCGAACCTAAAGTCGAACCTCATTCGAACCTTATTGGAAAATTCGAACCCGAATCGAACCTAATCGTTGTCGAACTCGAACTCGAACCCGAACCATGTGACTTAGGTTTTAAAGGAAAAAACAAGGTGAAAAACTGCCTCATTATCCCCAAAACTGCCAGCAACATAAAAAACTGGCAGACTCATTCAGGCTTGCCATTCTCCACTGTACTTGAGAGAACTTGCCAATACTCATGAGTAGAGCAAGTACTGACGGCGCAATGCTCGGTCAACGTGAATTTGACCCAAGTACTCGCCAAGCGGCCACACTTGGGAGAACTCCCAAGCAATACTCAGGGGTATGGCAACTATGGAACAAACAAAGATTAACTACCAAACTATCATGGTGATGAACACCATATTAACGATTTAATGATGCATGTAAAGAGGATATATGACCATCGTGGCTCTTTATGTCTCAAGCAACCTCAGAGGATTCTATTAGAATTTTGAATTTCATGATTTTCCTTGCCACTTTAAATGTGACATAATATTGAGGGGATATATTGTTCTATCAGGTAACTGTTAACAGGATTCCCATGGCATACCCCTTCTTTTCTATTTCTGCTTCCTTTATGGTTTATCTTTTTCGCCAGCAAACTATTCCCAAAAGATGGGAAAGGTTTCCCAGATTCCAAATCAAGGAAATCATCCAGGATTCAAAGCAACGCAACTCTCCCACATTTGTGAATCCTTATACCCAAAGCAATCTAGGTGCAGGTCCATTGGATTCAATAGACGGATCCATTAGCCAAAACAAATGTGGAAGTTTACGAGCCTGTTTTTTAACAAAAACATGCATTATGGTATTTAGTCTTACTTTCTTGAAATTTTTTAAAGTCCTGTGTTTTCTGATATATAAGCAAGGACTAAAAGATTTAAAAACATGTACAAGACAACATCATATTGTTTACCAATATTTCTCATAAATGAGAACAACGTTTTTCTTACCTTCTAGTGCCATAGCATCACAAAGATTCGGTGCCTTCCCATAAGAACCAGAAATTACCTAATGATGAAGTAAACCAAGAACAAAGAGACAAGTTGCCTGTATGTTCACAACTTCACACCAAAAATAGAGATCTTTTTCTACTTATCTGTTCTAGAACCTGTCAATTTAGTAAATCGTATAGGTTCAACAAACTTGAATCAGGGACTGAACATCTAGAATTTATTAATTTCTACTCCCATCATCAGAACTATTGCTACACAACTGCAAAGTTGTGCTTCAGCTTGAATACCAAGCATCAGATTCTTATCACCTCTTTACAATTATCAGTTGCAGTTTCCATTTAAGAAACCATTTTATCTGATTTGTACAGTACACATTATAATCTTTTACACACATCATATAAATCACACTTTGCGAATGGTGCATTATACCATGAATTGAATAGATGTACTATATAAACCATCAATGTTCTACAATTTCAGTTTGTCCTCAGCATCACAAAATAGTATCAGATCATTTAGACTCTGCTGTCAAAATTTTGCGTGGTTGAAGAATGGACATCACTCCAGTGTGAGAAATGGAATCAATAAGCAAATGACTTCATAAGAAAAGACAACTAGAAAATTAATGGGAAGAATGGACAAAGATGAGAATTGGTTGTTCAAGCAGAAACTTCACTATCAGATTTCAGCATAGTTTAGTCAAGGCCTGTGCAGGAAACTCTATTTCAGTGCACTTTAGGCAAGGCCTGTCCAGGAAACTCCATTCAATCAAACAAATGAGAAAGACATTTTTCAATTATACTATAGGCTATTCTCATTTCTTCTCCATTGTTATGTTTCTTGTCACGAATCATCATCCAAGAGCTTACAAAACTGACTTCTCTCTGGCAGGAAGAAAGGGCAAGCTGGGAGGATGAATTTAGAAACCAATCCATCAAAGCCCCAGTGAATCACCATTTATCTCTGGTGTTTGAAGAGTAACTTCAAGACAAAAGCTCTAATTTTTTACTAGGAATCACACCTCTCTTTATGGCTGCTGAATAAAGCTGTTTTGCACCTTCTGTCATGCCCAGCTTGTGGTATTCTTTAATCAAAATATTGTAAGACATAGTATTTGGATCCATGCCATTTGCAATCATAATGTCAAGCATCTTAGTAGCCTCACTTAATCTTTCCTCTCTACAAAACCCCCTAATTATTGTATTGTATGTCATAAGTATAGGGGATAAGCCCTTACTCAGCATCTCATGAAAAAGTGTATAGGCCATATCTATCTCTCCTGCTGCAGTATGAGCATGTATCAATAAATAGTAATCAAGGGCATTATGCCTATGGCCCCTCTTCTGCATTTTTCTAAATAACCTAATTGCATCTTTGGTGTAAACATCCCTGCAGAGTACTCGGAATAGGGTGGTCATTGTCTTCATATATAGTTCATAGCCCTTGTCTGCCATCTGATCATGCAACTTCAAAGCTTCTAAGATCCTGTTCCCTTTGATAAGCCCATAAATGATGGTAGTGTAAGTAATTATGTCAGGCATGCAGTCATTCTGAGGCATTTCCTCAAGGAGAAGAAGAGCTTCATCAAATTTCCCTCCCTTGCAATATCCATTGATCAATGCATTATAGATCACTACATTTAGCTTTATTCCACTCATCAAAGCTTCATTGAAAATATCTTTAGCCTCATCTAATCTACCCACTTTGCAGAAATTGTCGAGTAGCAACGTGTAAGTATAAATATTTGGCTTACATCCCTTACTTTTAATCATACTCAACCACTCCAGGGCCTCTTCCACTCTACCAACAAAACAGAGACCAATGATCATAGAATTGTAAGTCACAATGTTTGGCTCACACCCATTCTTCTGCATTATGTCAAAAATTTCAGAGGCTTGTTCCATCCTTCCTCTCCGACATAGTCTAGAGATCACAAATGTGTAATTCACCACATCCACTGTGCATCCGTTCTGATTCATATCATTCAGCAAACCAATGGCACCATCCAGATTGCCTTTCCGGCACATACATTGAATCATATGGGTATAAGTGTCCTTATTCGGGCGAACTCCATTGCCACGCATCTCTGTGAACATGTTTTCAGCCATGCTAAATTTTTTGTTGTTCACCAAGACACTGAGGATCGCGTTGTAAGAAGATACAGGGGGCATGTGCCCCTCAATCTTAATAAAGTCAAAGACCTCCAGAGCTCCTTTGGTGGAGTCAAGACCATATAACTGGATCAAGCTATTGAGTATGGTGACACTTATTTCACATCCGCTGCTCCTCATCTGCTGCAAAAGAGCCTGTATTTCACTGAACATCTTTGCTTTCCCCAGAATTTCAATGACAGTGCTATAGGCATCCGTGTGGTGCTCGTAGCCATTCTGTTTCTCCATCCACTGGAAGAACCTGAGGGCCTTTTGAGCGTCTGTTTGCTGGTTCAGCACCTCCAACACCACGTCTGGCTTCAGGTCCTTAGCTATTGACTTCATGAATTCTTCCGTATCTTCCCAATGTTCCAAATTATTGGTTTTGCAGTTTCTACCTACTAAATCTTCCTGCTGTACAGTGGCCTCTGCAGAGACCTCAGGCCTCATCCTCCATCCTCTCCGAGATGGGTTAAGGTTATTCCTTTTTAGGTATTTTACGCTAGTTCTGTCTATCATGCCCAAATTGCTAAAATGTAGGAAAGATGAGGAACTCGTGTGGGTTTTTGCTGTCTGCCTGGCAAGCCTATTACAAACCTGATGATGAGAAGCACACAAAGGCAAAGTAAAAGAGGGTGGAAAGAATTGACCTGATTGAGCTGTGAATTGGTTGGGACTCGCCATCTCTATTGCTCCTGCTCTTTCAGGCAATTTCTGAGATCAGCTGTTGCTGTAGTTGGAGATGCCCAAATGAGTCACTATGGACAAAACCCTTACTTATGCTATTTCTTATACATGAGTGATTCAATCCATGCATTTCCATTCATCGACAGCGATGAACCAATGTTGTCACTGGAACCATATTCGCCTCGAGGGATGTATGGTACATGACTGATTCAATTCATGCATTTCCATTCATCAACAGCGATGAACCTATTTTTTCACTGGAAGCATATAGGACCAGAGGGATGGATGGATGCTTATTGGACGACTGCAATGTGGGGTTCCAGGGAGATTTAATGCTTATTGGACTACTGCAATGTGGGGTTCCAGGGAGATTTAATGCTTATTGGACTACTACAATGTCGGGTTCAAGGAAGATTTTATATCTACGATTTTATGGTATATAGATAAGAAGCTCTTTCATTCGGTTCCGTTTTTGTTAAAGATTGGAGATATAATTAGGAGTTTACAATCGTTAAAAGTCTATTGTTTTTGTCGCCTCGTAATGTTTGAGGTAACATGGAAACCTTAAGGTCTAGACGGAGGAAGATTACTATAACATGGGAACCTTAAGGTCATGAAAGTTTACTATAACGTGGAAACCTTAAGGTCTAAATGGCGGAAGATTATTATAACATGGGAACCTTAAGGTCTAGACGGAGGAAGATTACTATAACATGGAAACCTTAAAGTCTAAATGGAGGAAGATTACTATTTTGTTTGAGATTTGTATCAATTATGAAGTTTTTTAAAATATGAGTCTTGTTTCAAGTTGGATGAGAATAAATTTTATTTTTTCATATCATTTTATATATAGGGGAAGTTTTTAAAAATATGAGTCTTGTTTCAAGTTGGATGAGGATAAATCTTATTTTTTGTATAGAAAAATGAGAATATGATTGAATATGACAAAGTTATATGTTGATGGATTAGTTGTCTTGTTATTCAATTGAATCAAAGGTAACTTTCCAATACATATAGGTTCGAAGTCATTACAATATGTTCATTATGAGCTTAACATGTCATTTATGGGAATTGAATCTAGATGGGGAGGATAGCAACCATTCCTCACAATCATCCAAGCTAAACCCAATTGACTAAAGTTATATGTTAATGGATATGAGCACTATATAACATGAATGTAATAGTACAATTCAAATCAATATGTAGTGTTAGTAGTATAGCCCGATTTAGTAGTGTTAGAAATATTTTATTAACGGTGGACATTGAAATATTTGTTTTAAATGCCACGTGCCTACTCCATGTTGAGCACAAAAGGAATTACACATTTAATATTGAAATATTTTACTTACTAATATTTTTTTAAGTGACATGTGTTAACTCCATATTAAACATTGAAACAATTACACATCTTCCTCATAGAGTTGATATAAAATTATTTTACTTAAGCTTGATATTTTTTTAAATGTCACTTGTCAACCCCGTGTTGAGCACAAAAGGAATTAGGCATCTCCTTCATACTCTACTATAGAAAATGTCTTTTGGCACAATACAATTTTTTTTACTTTCAATTGTTATATATATAAAAAGAAAGACCATGTTAAAATAGGTGGATTCTAGGAAGTAGAAAAAGCCTATCAACTAAATAATTTTTTTTCCTTTCAATTACTTTTTGTCTCTTTCTCTCACTCTCTTTATATATAGAGTTGATGTATAATTATTTTACTTAAGGTGTATATTGAAATATTTTATTTGCAGCCGACATTGAAATCTTTTTTTAAATGCCACATGTCAACTCCATGTTGAGCACGAAAGGAATTACACATCTCCCTCATATTGGGCTGTAGAAAGTGCATTTCAGTGCAATAAATAGCTAAGTTAGGATAAGAGACTCTCAAACATGTATTAATCATCATCTTTTTAGTTTTGTTAGTAAATGCATAAATAGCTAAATTAAGGGAAGAAAACTTTGAATATGTATTGATCATGTGCTTGTATAATTAAGTCAAGCTATTTTGAAAATGATGGGTTATGCAGGTTCAAGTAAGAAAAAAGCTTAATGAAAGGAGATTTAGGGATAGTTGAGGTTGGGGCTCATTTGCAACCCATGTGGTATTCAATATACATCATTTTAATGGAAATTACAATTTGCATATAATAACTATATTGATGTATGTGGATTTAAGGGTATGCAATTAGACAAAATAATTTCTTAGGGATTTTGACATAATATTGGGACCATGAACAATAAAGTATATGTTAAATCTATCATCTTTAGTCCAATTGTTTGTTTGTTCACATATCTAAAGGAGGAATTTGGTTCACTGTCCTTTATGTATGTTATTTATAACTTTAATAAAATGTAGTTAGAGTGGCCAACTTGATGATAATCAAATTAATATGTGACAATTTACATTTGTGTACATGATCAATAGGTGATTTTACACAAATCTTTATAGACTTCTTTTAAATTTTTTAATTACTACGATAGGAAGTCCCCGGGCTGACATGATAGCATTCTCCCTCACTTTGATACTAAAATCATCGATAATTCTAATAGCATGCCTTGTGGGACCTCTTTAGCTTGTGGTTGTTATGTATGTGATGTCCATAATAATTGCAAATCTTAGTATTATAGTGGCATATCCCTATGTTGGGATTTCCTTCCACATTAACTCTCTCCTTATACTTTTGTGTTTTTGCTTGGGCCTTATGTTTATGATTATGTTTTCTGGATTTTCTATTTATTTCTTGCTAAACTTTGCATAATGACATGCAACCCTTATGGGTGTTTTGGTAATTACCCTACCCAATTTTGAGTCATGTTAGTGCTTGTAATAGTTGTGTTCACAACTCATTTCTTTGTATAAAAGTTAGTCATGTACATGTTGTTTTATTAATAGTTAAAGGAACCTTTTATTAAAAAAAATCCCCTTCAAGGGTGGTAGGTGTCGAGTGGGGCTTATTCTTGATCTCGAGGGACATCTAGAAATTACCTATGCTTGGGGTCTAGGAAACACTACAAATAATCAAGTTGAGGCATATGCCCTCCTCCAAAGTCTTCTTTCAATAAATGCAGCTAGAGCTAAGGCGCTGATTGCTATCGATGACTCAAGTATAATTATCATCCTAATGACCTCAAAGAATACTCTTGTTGATAGTAAGCTATCATCCCTAATCACTTTGATAAAAAGGAGGTTTGCATATTTCAAAAGTTCTCTTTCTTCTAGGTTTTAAGAGAATGTTATCGACTAGTCAATGCCTTAGCTAATGAAGCAACCAATGCCATGTCTCCATTTTTGGATTCCCCTGATCGATAGTGGAAATGACTTTTGTGGCTTGTCAGTGAAGAAAATGGAGTCAAAAGGGGTTATTTAATGTCACTTAATTAGGAGATGTCATATATTTAATGTTTTCTAGATTGTATTTAGTGTTTTGTTGTCGAAGAGGCGGGTTGCCAGGTCCATGAGCATACTCTCCAGGTGAGATTTTTGCAGAGAATTGTTCCCTGGTGCGTTGAGAATTAGTTGCAGGGCTCAAAGACTTCCTGTCTGGCCTGTTGTTGGTAACCCTGGAAGGGAAGTGGGGCTGCCGAGGGATTGTTGAGCAGAGAAGGGGCACACTTCCTTGGGTTTGGTAGGCATGTGGGGAATGAGAGATTGTAGGCTAGTTGCAGCAACAAGCACGATGGAATGAGCAATTATGTTGAGAATCAGGCCTTAGCTTGTCACCAGGAACACTTTTTTCCTTGGTGGAGTTAAGCACCATCTTGGGGGTGACCTATTTTTGAAAGCTTATGAGCGACAGAGTCTATGGTTGGGAGGAACGTTTGAGTTCTACGTGCAGTTGGTGACTTTCATAAAAGATAAGTGTTCTTTATGTGCTTGTCTCATTTACTGTGTGATTATTTATCTATGTTTGACATGGGTTAATTCTTGTACATGTTTTTTTTTAACATAAATGATTATAATTGTATTAGAAAAGGTTTGGATTTCTCCAAAAAAGCCATAATTACAAACTGACCATATGCCAAATGTGTATCAAAAAACTTAATATCTTTGTCCCTATGCCTATCTGCAATTTCTGAGTTGAGCTACTGCAATTTATACAAAAATGCCAATGGAAGATGGCTACAAAGGAATAGAGAAAATACAAAAATTTTCTAAACATGTAAACTAGAGCAAATGTGGATTTGTGTCCACCTAATTTTGTTGGTGAACCTAATTCTCCTGAGTTGTTGTTGGGCCTGAGTATTCTTCCTATACCATTGTTGGGACCTGAGGAGCATTTTGATGCAGTTGCGGGTGGAAAGCTTCATTTAAGGCTTTGGATTCTGTCGAAACTTCTTGATGATTATGCTCTTGGATGCTTTGTCGATGTTGAGACCGACGGATGGAGCAAATCAGGGACAAATTTTTGTTGACCGCGTGCATTACTAGAGAAAATTATTCATTTTGGCGTTTCTCATGTGCCTGTAACTGTCGTGATTACTGTTCAAATTGAGTTTTGGATGTTGCAATTTTCTCCTGCTGCACTTGCATGTGTTCCTAGATTCTTCCTTGTTGAAATATTGGTATGCTCATTTAACCATAGATAATTTCACATCATTGTCACCCAACCATAGGCATTCACATATGCCATTCCCGAGCACACTAAAATTTACTTAGAATAATTTCAGCAAGCCTATTCCAGAACCAACATATAAACCCTAGTTGCTAACTCCAACAACAACTCAAGACAAGTAGAGCGCTCCTTCTCCAAGGGTAGTGCACAAGAGAGAGAGTCTCCATATCCACATAAAAAGTACCATACACAACTGCAGTAGGTGCAACTGCACTACTCTCTCAAACTTACGCCATACTTAACAAGAATAGCACCAAGAGAATCACCAAGAATGTCACCAAGAGAATCACCAAGAGAGAGACTAAGACCAAGAGATGACCATGTGCCCTTATTCCTCCTTGCAGTTGTAGTTGCAGCTGCAACTACATCTCTCCACAAGACTTGCGCACTAACTGGGTGTACAAATGAGCTAAAACGTCCTCTATTTATATTAATTTGTCCAATGAATTTTCTAGTTGGGCCAACCTGACTTTATGGTAATTATGTTTTATGTTTATCTTTTTCCTGTGGAGTCGACTTGTATTTTTGGAAGATAATATTCTAATATTATTTATTCTTTTAGGCTGAATTGTCTTCTAGGGTTTCCACACATCTGTTTAATGGTTCACTTGCTTCCAAAATATTATATTCTAAGTCATAGGTTACACGTGGAGGTTAATACCTCCCACAACTACCAAAACATCAACACTCCCTCTTAGCTAGGGAGGTATTAACTAAGATGTTCTTCATGTAGTGGTCTCAAACGCATCCATCCATCTCACATGGCATGGGAAATACTCACATGGTATTTCAGACCAGTCTACATGTAGCATCACCATAGCCACACATGTTCTCATATGATTAAATAGATCATGTAACAAGTATCACAATCATAACTTCACATTAGCCATCTAGTTGGAAAACACCTCCAACACTACTAGTTGGCCCTCCATCTAGTAACCTCTGATGTTATTGATTGACACTCTAACTAGGAATCATTTCCGACACTACATGTCAGCATCTAGTTCATACATAACTAGTAACTCATCAGCTCACACATAATCTGGCTCAAAAATTTAACAGTCCCTCTTAATGAGGAAGGTATTCCTCTTGGCATGATCATCATCACTTCTTTTGTGCTTCTGCACACCTCAATCATTGTCCTGTTGTCAATCACAGATATATATGTCATAGGAAGTTCTGCACTTTCATTGGATTAGTGTACCATCCTTCGTTGGAGTAGCATACTAACATGCATTGGGGTAATATACCAGCCTATGTTGGAGTAGCATACCAACTTATGTTGGGGTAGCATACCATCCTGTGTTGGAGTACCAACCTATGCTGGGGTAGCATACCAGCCTACGTTGGAGTACCAACCTGCACTGGGGTAGCATACCAGCTTGCGTTGGAGTACCAACCTACATTGGGGTAGCATACCATCCTGCGTTGGGGTAGCATACCAGCTTGTGATGGAGTACCAACCTGTGCTGGGGTAGCATACGAGCCTGCGTTGGAGTACCAACCTGCACTGGGGTAGGATACCGGCCTGTGTTGGAGTACCAACCTATGCTGGGGTAGCATACTATCCTGCATTGGAGTACCAACTTGCGTTGGGGTAGCATACTAGCTTGCGTTGGAGTACCAACCTGCATTGGAGTAGCATACCATCCTGCATTGGATTACCACCCTACATTGGGGTAGCATACCATCCTACGTTGGAGTACCAACCTGCGCTAGGGTAGCATACCAACCTGCATTGGAGTAGCTCCCATTACTGGGGATCTCATCACTTCCCTCTACTATGAAACACATCACTTCTCACTACTGGATAAAAAATCATTTGGACCACTCCAAGATTGTCCCTGACAGAGGCTTGGTCAACATATTTGCTACATGTTTTTTGGTAAAAATATACTGGATCAAGTGTCTCGTCACAGTCTTCTCCTTCTTGCTGGAAGAATCTTATGGACACAAATCAAGATTTGTACATATATAGGATATTTATCTGCAACATACTTGATCTTGTAAATCAACTTGGAAGTCACCACTTACTTCCCTTTTGGTCTCGGACCTAAGGAAAAGATATGTATCACAGTCCTTTTGACTCGCTTCCTCCTCAGTCAATGTAGAAAATTCTACTAAAGCAAGGGAATCTTCCCATAAGATCTCATATCTCCTCAAAGTATTTGGAGCTTCAATATAGCCTTCTCAACCCATGGCATCCTTCTATCAGTTTTGAAAGACGTCTCTCTCTTCCATCTAAATATGAAAGTCTTTTAGTCTCCATTCTCCCTATGAAGCTTGACTCCTTCTGAGTATGTATAATCTTCGAAGTCATTTTCTCCTCATGATATGGCTCATTAATGTTGAATCCTACAAAGTTTCATGGGACCATGTTGGTATCTTCTTGGTTACTGCAACGATTTTGGGTAGGCCCTTCTAGCTCTACTAACTCTTCCTAATGAGATGAAGAGTGATCAATTGCATTAGAGGGATTTGTTTGGTCATCTTTGGAGCCTTCTAATCCTTACAATCAATCTCCATATGAGATACTATGTATCTCGCAAAAGTACCCTTCTTCATATTCTTCTTCTTTGGTACATGATTGTATACAGTTGTGTATACAACTTCTTATTTGGATAGCCTACTCCATGTCTCAAACTAGAGACCATCTAATATGTTGTCTCCTGCAACCGTCACTATATCTTCCCTTAGATTTATCACATGTGACCTATCCAGAACAAGGAAAACAAAGGGAAAAATAGTAGACACGAATAATACTCTTATAATAATAAAAACAAGAATGAGAACAGTAATCACAGTACCTCCTTCTTAGATCTATTACATGTGACCTGCTTGGAACAAGAACCAAAATAAAAATACAGTAATAAGAAATATCTCCTAGATGAGATGTTAGTTCATCTTGCAAGCATTTATATCAATGGTACTCACATGCTGCCAAGTATTCATTGTATTTAGCAGTAATAGAACCTTTCAAGGATTGTTGTTACAACTAGTGATGTAACAATTATCAAACTTGACATGTGCAAATTGGAAACTTATTAATTTAATCAAACCTGGAACCTGGAGTCTTATCTTCAAGAACAAGCGTTGTTGATTTTCTTTTGAGTCTCCTTCACTCAAGATGACAAATATTCTCTTCAACCTGTACCCTATACTTAATACAATATGATTTCTAGACAAAAATCTGAGTTAGAGAATATAGTGCAAATAAACTCTAAAGTCTCAACCTTAATCAATCTAATACTTTGAATAAAGTTAGTTTCTAACTTTAACTTTGAACAAAGGTTAGTATGATAATAATAATTTCAATAGGTAAAAAAACAACTAGATGTTCATAAGGTCACAATAATGGCATAACAACTAGAGGCATATGAAAACAATCAAACCTGGAGTGCATTGTTCCTCTAAATGTGTTGAATATGAGATCCCTTTGGATCTACAATTGTTGCTTGGAATAGATATCCCTTCTCCTTCAATCACACTCAAAATACTAATACAGTTTAAACATATCTAAGTACATACCTTCGACAACAACAACAGGCAGCGACATACAGTGGCACCATCCAGTAGCAGCGACAAGCAATGACGAACCACAAAACTTCAAAGTGATCCAACTTGAAATCTAAAGGTAACTGGAGATGTGCTAAGGCAAGGTGCACTAGAACAACCAAATATTAGGCCCAACATTTCACATAAAATTTATTGCAACTAGTACTACAACTATTACTTCTACCGGTGCCGCAACTAGCACGAAGGAATTGGCATGAAGGAACTAGCACTGTAAACCTAGATTTTTTTACGAGGAAACCCTAATATCTCAACTTCAAAAATTTGTAGATCTGATCCGAGAAAGAGATGCACCCTACTTAGGCAACCTTCTTAGTGAGTTTAGTAAGTGCTCAAATATCTTGGAAATGGGGGAAATTGAGGATCTTCCTTCCAATGGTTAGACTGTTATGAAGGAAACCAGCTCTAAAAACATGTTGAAATTTTGGTATGCTCGTTTAACCATAAACAATGTCACATCATTGTCACCCAACCATAGGCATTCACATATGCCACCCCCGAGAACACTAACCTTAGAATAATTCCGGCAAGCCTATTCTAAAACCAACTGTTGCACCTCTTTTGTCACCTAAATGAGCAAAATAAGGGTGCTTACAAGCCCAGTTGGGTTAGCTAGGCAAGACAACAGTAAAGGAAAGAGTTAGAAGTATAAAGCATAAAGGATAAGAAAAGAATTAAACTAAGAACAATAAAATAAATTAAACTAGAG
>ML801806.1:0-21940 GCA_009831015.1 Picea engelmannii
TTCTCCGATCCCCGATGTGCTCATTCCCGAGCCTTAGCCCCTTCTGGCTACATAAAGGTCCATGTGACCGGCTATCATGTGACCGCTACTATACCTCTCGTCGGGGTTTCAGGGTTTACAATGATAGTGTGCATACACCCCCTAGAGTTGTGATATACCGATTCCCGACCTCCTCTCTTCTCCTTACACCTGTCCTACATTAACTTCTGGGTGGCCCACAGCCTATTCCTCATATCGGGAAATCGCGTATCGCGATTTCGCGATGTCTGATGTTCAAAGTTCTTCGCAATACCAAAACCCGAACCCCGAAACTCAAAACGGGGCTATGATCAACGGATCAGATTCATTCTTATCCAACGGCTTTGATCACTTCGCGAAATCGCATTTCACGATTTCGAAGTTCTTGATGCATTGTGTTCCTGATATATCAAATCCCGATCTCCGAAACTCCGATGCCACCTGTCCTCTGCACTGGTTGTGCCACGTGTCGCTTAGCTTACGTCACACGTGGTTTGACACGTGTTAGGTCCTGCCACGTGTCACTTTGATTCATGAATTGCATGAGCCGAAAGTGTTAGATCTGCCTGACACCTGTCATCCTCTGATTGTGCCATGTGTCCCTTGCTGACGTGGACTGCTGACGTGAATTAGATCGACGGTCTAGATCGCATGTTGATCTGACGGTTGCGATTATATCGCGATTTCGCGTCTCGCGATTTCGGGGTTTTTATTGACATTGTTCATGGACTCATGGACCTCCGATTCCTGATTTGCCGATGAGCATATCTCCGACAGGGCTCGATCTTATGCCACCTGTCCTTGCGAATGGACGGTTCCTAATCCTTCAGGATTTCACCTCTGCACAGTAGGACTTAACCACTGCGTTTAACCTCTGCGCAGCTTCTGAAGATCTGACGGATCTCGTTCTTTCGGAAAATTTGTATGGGATCTAATGGTCACCATCTTCCTTCTTCTCAACAAACTTCTGTATCTCGAGCTTTTGTGGGCATATTCTTCCATGCTGTTCCTCCTGAGCTTTACATTCAAATTTCTTATTCTGCTATCCTCACGGTTGTCATCAATGACAAGTATTCACTGCATTCTGTCCACTGAATTTGCCAACAGTTTTTTTGTTTTATGCTTCAAAACAAGAATTTGAAGATGAAATCTTTTCTTTTCTTCTAAAGAAAAAAGGGAAAAATGACGACAAGTCAAGACCAAGAAATGAATTCAGGCCTAATCGTAGATCGTAGGGAGTCACTGACAATACCAAACAGGAAGATCAAAGCAGACTCACAAACTTGTCTAAAAACCATATTAAAGAAAACACAAGAAATCTTTTAATAAGAAAAAATCTATACTGAAGTCAAACCTAGGCTTAAAGACTGTAAAAATAGAGATGATGACTAGATCAATAAGACCCGTGAGAAGTCATACTTTAATCAGGGAAGAGGATGACTGCCTCTTCTTGAAAAATGATTTTCCTGACACAGGCATGCAACTGACACTTCAACAGCCAACATATGACGTGGGCTATCCAAAGGCAGGGTGTGTATGTACGTGTGAAGGCCCACTACAGGACGCATACACCTCTGTAACTCCTAAAAAAAAATGAAAACCAACAGTCAAGCACAGGTAGGGAATACTGGTATGGAAGACTAGAATCCCTTAAAGACATAGAAGCTTACAGAAACTAAAAAAAAAAGAATAAACTGATTCAAAAACACCCAAAGAAATATCCCCAAAGACCCTAGAAGCTTCCCCAGTATGGTCGCCAGTTCTTCTATAGCGGAAAAACCCCTCTACGGACTGCACCAGGGTTCTAAAATGTAGGAATATCTAACCATCTAAAGTCCCCTACTTTTAATCACTATCCCGACATTACCCCACAATCATACATAAAAGACAAGAAAGAGGGATTTGGTAGGCCTAACTTAAACTCCGCGTCCGATGTCGATACCTATGCACTTGGTTGTTTCCTGACTACACATCTCCTCCCAAGGATGACCTACATTCATCAAAAGACAAACAATAAACTAAAAGAATGAACTTTATATATGGATTATTGGGTTAGACATCATAAATAAGAAATGAAAACAAATCATAAAGATTTAAGACATCATTTGGTAGGACGGAAAAAGTACTTCTTTATATTAATATCACAAAAGTCACTTACAACATGAGACCGACTCTGCTCCTCGAACTTGGTACTAGGATCCTCTTCACCATGCACCAACTACTTCCACACATTCTTCTCCTCTTCAGTTCTCTTTAGGGAAAAGGCAAGGATTTGCAAAGGAGGAAGAAGGAATTTTTGCTCAAAACTCACAATGTGGTTGCAAAATATTGGGGCAAAGGGGGAATATAAAAATGGGTAGAATTTATTTTCTCTTATGCTTCTATTTTGAATGGGACCCCAACCCATTATTTTATAGGCCAAAAGGGACTAGGTATTCAGTTGGGTGACCGGTTATGGGCGGTCAAACGGTTTAGGAAACTTGCCCGAACGTTTGTATTCTTTTGTCACTTTCTATTTTTCATGCTTTTGTGAATGTACGCAGGTTGTAGTGGCTCAATAGGCATCTGTTCGTGGGAAGTAGTGGTGCAGGGCACCTACACCTTCAAAAATATGGTTTTTAGAAGAGTTGTTTAGTAATGGATTGGGAAAGATAGCAAGTAAGAAGGCCTGATGCCATGTATGCATGTCTGGTGCAATTTAGGGTTATCACACACCTTCAAAAATAATATGTCACAAAGGAATCTAATGAATTTAATTCATTCATTTTTAAAAAGAGAATTGTTGTTTGATTGATCTTGAAGATTGTTGGTATTGTGTTTCCCAAATCTATCAAATTATTTGATAGATTCCTATTTAAATGAATCAAATAAATCAAATGGGAAAAATTATATAAATTGGAAATTTATGTTGCAGACATTAATGGAAGGGTTCAATGTTTGGTCAATTGTGTGTGGATATGAAGCTAAGCCAATAGCCTTGGAAACCTCAGTTCAAGATTGGGAAAGAAGATAAAACAAGGAAAAGGTTCTCTTAAGAATGTCCATAAAAGATAACAATATTCCCCATATAAGGGAGCACAAGACATCCCAATAAACATGAGAGGTACTTAAAGGTTTATATGAGATAGTCAATACAAATAGGGTATTTTTTTTAAAGAAATATTCTCTCAATAAAAATGGAAGAAAATGAAAATATTAGTAATTTTCTATCTAGAATTAAAGAATTGAAGGATAAACTAAGTGATATTGGTGAGACGATATCAAACACTCATTTGGTTACTGTTATGTTGAATGATATGTTAGATGAATATTATATATTTATCACCAACCTTGTAGAAAGAGAGAAATCACCTTCGTATGATGATTTGGCATGTATCCTATTGCAAGAAGAGAAATGGAGGAAGAATCTTAACGATGGGTTTCAGAGTTCAAATTTGGCATTGATGGCCAAAGCCAAAAATCCATACAAAGGAAAGCCACGGGAAATGAATGTTCGAGGCAATTTTAATGTAAAAGTGAATCAAGGTGTGGCATCACTAAGGACAAAAACAAGTGTGAATAAGATTGACTCATGTTACTATTGTGGTAAGTTAGTACATTATGCTAAGGATTGTAGGAAAAACAATTTTCATGAGTCCAAATATAGAAGACATGCAGACAATGCTATTGATAGAGAAGCAACAATAAGTGATGATCTCAAAAATCTCAAGTTATTTATTTCAGATGCAAGTTTATCATTAGAAACATATGATTGTAATGCATCGTTCATAGAGTCATGTGCTTCTATTCATATGCCTTGTCATAGAGATTGGTTTGAAACTTATCTTGAAAAAACTAATGGTGCTAAAATATATCTAGGTGATGATAGGTGTCATGAAATAAAATGTTTTGTGATGTATTTGTAACTTTTCTTAGTGGTCATTTGAAACAAATCAAGAATGTAATGTATGTTCCATGGTTTAAAAAAAATTTAATCTCATTTTCAAAAATTATATATTAAGGCTTAAAAATTGAATTTGTGAAGTTAGGTTTTCTTGTGAAGGACATATATGATCACAACAAAGTTATAGAAGAAGGAATTAGAGTGCAGGGCCTTTACAAACTTGATTTTACTGTTAAGGATCATCAAGAATTTTCATCAAAAACTATTTCTGCAGAAGAATTATGGCATCTAACATATGGTCATCTAAATTTTAAAGGTCTAGTTTTACTACAAAATAAAGAGATCGTGGAAGGCTACCAATCTTTAAGAATGAACATACTGAATGTGATGGTTGTGCATTGGGAAAAAAACATAGGAATGAGTTTCCTACAAGTACATATAAAGGGAAAAGGGAGAATGTTGAATTAGTGGATATTGATGTGTGTGGGCCAATGCAACCTATATCACTTGGGGGAGCTTCTTATTTTCTTATCTTCATTGACGATAGAACAAGTTTTACATGGATTTATTTCACAAGAAAGAAAAGTATGTGTTTGAATATTTCAAAGAGTTTAAAAACATGGTTGAAAAGAAGACATGAAAACACATCAAGATCCTTATATCATATCAATGAGGAGAATACACATCAGGAGATTTCATCAAATCCTGCAGGGACAATGGGATTCATAAAAAATGTGTTATAACCCTATTTTTCATAGGATCAACTAGTGACTGGAAAATTTTCACTCCTGGTGTAATTTGGTTGTAAATAATATTTCATTTTGCAAATTATTTTCAAAAGAAAGAAAAAAGAAAGAAAGAAAAATAAAGAAAGAAAAGAAAATGAAAGAAAAAAGAAAGAAAAGAAAAAAGAATGAAAGAGGGCATAAAATAAAATGGTTAAAGCACCATGCAATAATAATGACTTGATCCATATAGTTCAACCATGGACAAGTATTTTTTAACTTATGCTGATAGTGTTAGTGAATAAGCTTGGCTAAACTGTTTAATATTATCCAAGTAGTTAGGTTAGTTAGTGAATAAATTTGATCAAACTGTTTAATCTTGATCAAATAGCCCCAGGATAGAATAATTTCTTAGCCCAATATTGTAATCTAGGCTAAATGTGTTAGGTAAATAGGTTAGAACATAGGTTAGATGGCTTTCCTTCAATAAAACAAGCATGATGTTGGATGAAATTCTTTGTTTGACATTAGAAGGCTGTGTTCTAACCCCTTGGTGGAAAAAAATGAAAAGAAACAACGCAAAAGACCCACAAAATGCCACTATCCTAAGTTTCAACAATAAAATGTGTTGCATGCTTCATGATTAAAGAGTGCACCAAGATCTATGGCTGAGCAAATGATGCTCAGATCGATGGCTGACAAGCAATATCGGACCCCCCCAACCATTATCCCTTTAATGGCGGGGGGGTTCTGAGTTGGTGGTTTTCCCTGACAGTCCCCATCCTAATGTGTCACCATTGTGTTAACTCAGAACCCCCTTGCTCCAAATCGGTTACCACCTACCCCCCCCTCTGAGTAAACCACCATACTAGATTCTCATACCACCACCGCCTCGTGACATCACACTCCACTACCTTCGTCGTCCCCTGATGTCATACTCCACTACTATCTACTATAAGTCATGTCTCATTACTCTGCTCGTATATTCTCCTCCACTCACCTATCATATGTCAGATCCCATTCACTTATCATCCAATCATAGCTTTCCACATCATTCTCACACACCCGTCACCCATTCTTTTATTTCCACCTCATTCCCGAGACATCCATTGGCCCTTAAATGCGGCTAAACATATCTGTTTAGCCTGCTGATGTGTTCCCCGCGCCCAACGGATACCCATTTCACCCAATTTAATCCCATCTCCACCATTATCTCATTATGCATATCTTCAATAAACCAAAGCTCTCGTCCCCCTCCATTTGTTGTTAGTGACCAAGCTAAAGATGATAACCAACTAACGTTTTTGTTTCAAATTTGTGGGTACCAGTTGAATTGATGGTGCCAAAGTATAAACATTAAGAGGTCGAGGAAAATCCATTCCTCCCACCACCCATCGACCTCGACCAAATTCCTCTAGCTGACAAAGACTACCTATTCTCATAAACCAGATGCTAATTCAATTTTGTTGAGCTACACTCGTGGTTCAGAGACACTTTCTCAGACCAAAGTGATGAGATCGGGCTTTGGCAGTCCAATCTCCCACAATACCTTTTTACCCAAATTCATCATGTCCCCAAATTCACCCTCAAGTGTCAAGCTCATTACCTTCCCGATCAGAGAGCCATTGTTTCATCCTCTGGAGAGACCCTGTTCACTGTCACACCCGAAGCCATTGACCAGATGTTACAAATAACCAGATCCGAATCCTTCTCTCCTCTTACCATTGAGATCCTAACTGAAATCTATCAAAAATTGTATTTTCCCAAGAGAGCACAGATTTTTGAACTTTTTCTCCCTGAGAGCAACCCATTACCCAAAGCAAATCCCCCCTATCAATCATCGATTTTCTCAGTAAAGGGAAATCAAATTATCTCCTCCCATTGCAAACTACTTGGATACTACTCAGATGAATGGGTAGATGAGACATTCTTGGGTTATCCATCTATTTTCTCTGTCAAGGAAAGCTCCACCGTGCAGTTCGACTATAGCAGTTTTCTGGCCAAGAATATTCATGAACAACTGTTCAAATTCCCCACATAAGGCATGTTCTGATATTCTTCAATACTGGCATATTTGTTCGTATTTTTCCAAGAAGACAAGTTCCTATTCCCCATGCAGAAGCTGGACCAGTATGGAAAACCACGGCTGGTCACATCATGGATGTCACTGTTGAGAAGGAATTCACCAGAATTCACTTTCAATCAGTTCATAGATCAATTCTACCATCCCCTGGTTAGCATTCTCAGTGACAGACAAGAAGCAAGGATAAACGAAGAAATCCAATGGATTCTACATATCTCATATCTAGCCAAGACCGGAGATGGGCACCTTTACCAGAACCACACAGAGATCAATATTTATGTATGCGAGATAGCCCCTTACAAACTGCCTAGATATTTGCCCATGCAGATATTTTCCTTGGAATATACTAGGCAAATTATTAACTCAGATGATATTCATTTTGTAGCCTTCAAGAAGAAACAACAATTAAGGATCAAAGGACAGATAGGACCATTCATCTATAGCAATAGAGCTGCAGGGGAAATGTCCGATATGATTTTGAAGGAGATAAAGTTCAACACCACTTTTCAGTGGCATTATGATCCTTGTGGGATTATAGAAGAAACAAGATTAATGAATAAAATCTCTGCATACGCTCATGTTCCTAAACCAGAAATTGAGAAGTTTATGAATCAAAAAGAATGGGAAGTGAACACTTTGGAAGATTTAGAACAACAACCTCCTTCAGACATTGTTTCACATGCCACTACACCATATATACCCAAGGATAAAAGACCCAGAAAGGATGTCTCTCCTTCAGTCACTGAAGTGTCAACAAAAGATTTCCAGGTTTATAACAAAAGGCCAAAAACAAGTCATGCAACTGATAGGTTAGGAGAGGAAGAAACCCAGTCCACCACAGTAGTCGAGGGAGAACACTCACCATTGTTCTAAAGCAATCAATATATAATTTCTACTTCCTCTTCAAAGTAGCAGACAGATACCACTTTTACTTCTCAACCATCTCAAGGATCTGCAAAACTGAGTATTCTTGAAAAATATGATTTGATTAAGAAGAAGAATGAGATGCTAACCAACAAAACCTATGCTCAATTCTGGAAGCAAACATCCACAACACAATATAGGTTTCTCTCTACTTTTGATACAGAAAAAGGGAGAATGCATATGAATTTTTTTTAGGAATAAGTGCCCCATCCAAAGGAAATCACTGATTACAAAAGGCCAACATTTGAATTTGACACCAGGGAAGTACATCCAACTGATCAGATGGATTTGCATAGGCAGACTGGAGAAATGGTTTTCTCAACATTGGCAAACGCTTCCACAACTACTGCAAAGTTGCAGGTTTCCCTAAATAATGTTCAAACTCAATTAAAGCCGGATAAAGTGTCTTCTTTTGCGAAAGACAACATGATCAAGTCTTTGGAAGAGATGGTACTAAAGATTGGGTATGACCCCTCCAATGTAAAGGTAGTTGAAGAACTACTAAAGAAAAACTACGATGAGATAGCATCCTTGAGGAAAAAATTAAAATTGCTAGCTACTTAAGACTCATAGGCCAAAGAGATGGCTGAGACAGAGGGCCAAAAATAAGAAATGCTAAAGTTAATCATGGAACAAAATGCTTAGATCAAGGAGATGGAACTAGAGTTGGAAAAGATGGTAAAAGAAAATGAACAGATAGAGCTCATGGAAGTCATTCCACTGAGTGCAGTTCCCCTCACAGGAGTTAGTATAATGACATCATCAACTACTGCCACAACAAAACTTCCATCAGTTTCCCCAGTGACAGTTCTAGAAACATCTGAAACTCTAGCAAAGTCAATGGAGGAGATGACCCTACAAGGAGAAGAAATTAAAAAATTGCATCTCAAAATAGAGAATCTCCAGAAAATTAAATCTTCTTTCCAGGCAAGTTACAATACTAATAGGCACACATTAGAAAATCTTAAGCAGGAAATAAAGCAGCTGCAAAATAAAACAGTAGTGGGAAAAACACTAGTAGAAGCCAAAGAGAACATTTGGATGGATATCTCAAAATCCATGATAGAAATATGGCCACTCATGCAGATCATGTTTGAACAACACGAATTGGTGTTAAGGAGAAGGCAGACCATTGACAGGATCAAATGTGAGTTGGGAGAAATGCCCACAGAAGCAAATGAAATCATCAGGTTCCTAAATTCAAAGAATAAGGATGAACTCGAAAGTCTGGAAATTGAGGATGGGACTGAGACTATCCCCGAGGTTAAGAAATTCCTAACCAAGAGAGGACTAATGTTACATTTGGATGAGAGAGCCCAAAAAATGGATATCGAAGTTCGAATATTCTTTAGAAAGATTGATGCTTTGCAGAAGAAAGACCTTCCCAATTTACTGGTTTTAAATGACAAACTGATGACATTGTCAGACTACAAGCAAAAGACTGCCATGGTGGAAAAGGATAGCTCAAATTTTTCAGGGATAACGGGTAGAATAATAGGTAAGGCATTTTTAGAGACTCAAAAGTTGGATCTCAATATCCAACATGAAATCAAGTATATTTTCATCACCAAGCCAACTTTCGCCAAATATACAGAAATGGATGAAGTCTACAGAAGATTGTTGAAAGTCTCCATTCCCAATCAAAAGATATGGGAGGATCTGTGCACTCTGATCGAGTGAGTGATGAGGTGTACAATCCAAGTTAGCTTGAAGAATAGTCAAAGTCAAGTTGATGACTCGCCAACAACCTTCCCCAAAATCAACACAAAGAATCCAACAACTCATTAGCAGTTCCTACAATTTTGTATTATGTTATCTAGTTAGTTAGCTTTGGATTTTGGCATGTCCTGATCATTAACGACATGATCGATTGTAATGTTTTCTATAAATACTTCAAGTTTCGAAGTATTGAGGGTTGATCTTTACACCCAAGCAAGTTGTAAGCATTGTAATCTTTCTCAAGAGATCTACCAGTAATAAAAAGGAAGTTTTATAGGATTCCTGCATGTTAATTGTCGGTGATGTTTACTCCTCTTCGTTGAATGTTTTTTCTGTCTTCATAATCATTTATGTTTTCTATATCTGATCATTTAAAAGAAGTTAAAGTTACAAAATTTATCTTTGTATACTCTGTTTCTGGCTTTTAAAGATCAAAGTTTTTGTATTATGATGTTATGATAAATAAATTCTTAATTGCTTCTTTATTTTAACTGATAATCTTATATTTTCTGCTATCCATCACTTTTACTCTAAAGGATCCAACAGTTGCATTATCCTGCCCTGTGAAAAGACCTTATAAAATTTGTTTGGCCTCAAGCTTTATAAAACAGACCCCATATCCCAATGGATGCGTAAGCAATATTTCAGCCATTTTATAAAACAAACAACACAGTCTTGTTTATTTAACTAGCCTAATATCTGAAACTTGAAACATAGTTAAATATTACATAGAGATCCCTCTTTGAAACTAGCAGGGCTAGATCCCAGTTTTGAAGTGGTTGGATAAAGTTACCTCTGATAAGTTTATTCTACCTCTCGACAACCTCTGGGAATTTACAAAGTGATAACGCAATGCACAATTGCAAATACCCCTCTGCAGAATTGTGTGGCTAAGAGGAAAAATATAACCTTGGTTAAATGTGTTCAAAGCATGATTAAAGGTAAGAATGTTCCTGATTTGTTTTGGGCTGAAGCAATAAGTACTGATCCCATTACTCATAAAATTTTTAGAAGTAGAGACATTATATTTCATGAGTATACAAATGAGGTACAAAATAAGATGATCAAGTTGTATAGAAAATTCCTAAAGAAGGCATTGAAACTGAAAAAGTAGAAGAAATTGAAGATCAACAAGATGGTGTTGAATATCAAAATAACATTGAATCTACAAGTAGCCAAAGTACACCAAGAAAGAGTGGAGAAACTCCACATAGTAGTGAGGCACTACAAATATCAACAAGGAAAATTCAGACACCTATCATGTATAAATATTATTCTTTGATGACTCAAGTTATGAGTGTAGAAGAACCTTTGAATTTTAAGCACGAAAAAGATCGTAAGGAATGAATGAATGCTATGAAAGAGGAATATGATTCCATAATGAAAAATGAAACTTGGGAACTTATGGAATTGCCTAGAAACAAAATTCCTATAGGTTCAAAATGGTTGTTCAAATTGATGGTAGTATATACAAGTTTAAAGCTATATTGGTTGCAAAAGGATATTCACAAAAAGAAGGAATAAATTATGGGGACGCATTTTCACTTGTAGCTAAAATGAATAACATTATATTAATGATTGCATTAGCTACTAAGTACAACTAGAAATTACATTAGTTGGATGTTAAGTCAACATTTTTGAATGGTGAATCAAAAGAAGAAGTGTATCTTGTTAAACCAGAAGATTTTGTAAAGTAGGGACACAAACATCTTGTATGAAAGTTAAAGAAGGAACTATGTGGTCTCAAACATGATCCTAGGGAATGGTATGTGAAAATTGACACTTTATTCTTCTAGCAAGGTTTCATCAAAAGTTAGATTGATCCAAATATTTACATAAAGAAAGATGGAAATGGGAATGTTGCTTTGATTTCATTTCATCTCGATGATTTACTCATAACATGTAGTGCTACAAAATTGATTGATGAGATCAAAAGGAAATGTTGAGGGGTCAAAATTCTCTTTAACTCAATGGTAGGAATCACACCTAGAGATGAGGACCAATTAGACTCTTCCCTGCTTGGGATGATGTGATTCTTCGGATTGATGGTCCAACAATTTTCGATGGGCTTTGCTATGTTATCGAATGGATCGTTATAGACTATTTTTTTGTTTCTTTATAAGATCATTTATTAAGTATTCAACTAATGAATTCTTAAGAAGGTTTATTTTAGGATAACCTCTTACCAAAAACATGTATATGACACCTTCCTTCAACCAATATCAAACAATATTATTCCTTATTGATCAAGCAACAAACTTCATCTAAGAAAACAAAGATATATGCACAAGCGACAAATAACTGAAAATAATTCTAGTTACTATATAAAAAACAACTTCATAACACCATCGTATTCATGCCAATGTATATTTAGCAACTGAAACGATTCAATTTAACTTAAACACAATTATTGTCTTACTAAATCACTTGTAGTAGTCAACAACAAAGAAGAATAATCCACAAATTATGCTACTCCACAAGCTTTGGCAAAAAATTGACTTCGGCTCTACATGAGCTTCTAAATTAGAATTCAAAATAATCCTTTGTCTGATTCATTCACTTATTACAAAAAATGTTGACCCTACAAGACGAGGTCAACCTCTTTATTTATACGAAAAATTCCATGCAAAATTAGCAACAACGTTTTTTTAACTCAAGAAAAAAAAATGAAGTGGTTCATATCCACATGAAAATCATTAGCGAGCTCCATTTATCTCATAGGATTTTCCTTTCCATACTCAGAAAAATGGGAGAAAATATCTCCACAAGTATGTAGGTATGGAAATCGATGTTGATCCATCGACATGCTGAGCTTACCCTTCATTTCCATTACTCAGTTTCTGAACTGATCTATCTCGAAGCTTAGCTATCGTAGGTCCCACGTTGCTCCTATTGGTTTGTCAGCAATTCTCTTCACCTATCCCATTTAAATCATTCAAATTTCCTGAATATTCACTCAAAAATATGCATCGAGTTCTCCAAACCACTGGACTATAATGTGCAAATTGACGAAGTCATCAGGAGCACCAAATTCTGGGAATTGAAGGTCTATCATTCTCTAGTTTATGTTGTTCCAATTCCTAAGACACTCATCGCATATTTCCTGCATTTTCTATTGTGGTTCCATTCCCAATTGTACCCAATATTTTGTCACTATTATGATCCTAACTAAACTCTCTTCTGCAAGCATCCTAATGACATGTTCCTAATCTCATCAGCCTTTCTGTATCTCTCTGATATACTCGATTTGTGCCAAAACTTGATGATATTTATCTATCCATCTCATCATTTCCTTATACGCTATGAGGCCAAACAAAGTCTCCTCTTGGTAACTTACGATCATGGTCATAAAAATCTCACTATCTAATTTGAACTGATTATAAATATCCCCGAGTTCAATTCTCATGAACCTAACTACTTGGGTGGTGTACTGATAGTATTCCACTTGATTCTTGAGATGCACCAACTCTACTCTCATAGAATCGACTTCTCCTTCATATTCTCTCACCCTGTCTATAGTGGCACTAGATATAGCCATACTTTCCCCCAATAACTCACTTATCCAGGACTGTCCAACATCCACTAGGGTTTCTTCTGTGGTGATCATTACCGTACTATCCAAAGTCAGTCTCCTCTTTTTTCCAATTATTTTCACAATCAATTTCATTTTCATGCCATAAGTTATGGCCTGAACATCAACTACCTCTTCCACCAACTCTGGGATTTGCTAGTCCCTCCATGAGAGAGAATTTCCTAAACATCCTAGTGTATGAAAATTTTCAAGTACCATCTCTTTGTCTCTGTTGACACCGGGCTTCCTATGACTAGTTCCTTTATCTTGTTCTCGAGCCCTTTGAGACTACCCAAAATCTCATGTTGTCCCCATCCCCGTCCTAATAGATAAATCTTTGATTTTCTCTGTACATGGGTCATTTCCCATGATCTCTACTACTGCTTTTTCTACTAGGATTCCTGGCCTTGGAAGTGTGGAATGTGTTGAAGGATCTGTAGTGATTTTATCAAGTTCTTTGTTGCCTTTGAGACATGCATTCTCTTCTTCTTTGTTGGTATTACCTCCTGATGAATATTTAGCATCCAGGTTCCCTTGATCTTTTCATTTCATAGGTGCATCACTTCTCCTGATGGAAGCTTCATTTTTGTTCTCATTTTTATCTCTTGGTTCCACATGGCTTTTGATGATGCTTTCCTATTTATCGAATGGTTGTAGTGTTCGGTTTTGGGTTAATTAATCACCTTCAATTGTATTCAACTCATTTTCCTAGACTGAATATTTTGGTCCTTGGGACATCATATCTAACACCTTTATTTGTTGGAGATATTACACACTCACCTATAATTATTTTCCTAAGTTTTATAGTCCAATGTTGAGAACTCTTCCTTCGATGAGAATATTCTCTCTAGAGAATATTCCCCTACAAAATAGGTTGTTCCTATTTAGTTTAGAGTCAGTTACACTTACTTATACTAGTGGAAGTCATGACTTAGTTAACTGATGAATACATGGATCAATTAACTAGGACTAGGTGGAAGTTCACTCCAATTTCTCTTAGTGAGTGTCTCATGTAGCATATATCTATTATAAGTTATTCACTCTTTGAGTGTGGAATACAGTTAATGATAATTATTCCATTCTTTCTCTCCTGCTTCTCTTTTCTCATATTTTCTTTGCAACTATGCATGCCAATTCTTAGCTAGATCTATTATCTGTAGGTTCAAAACATTTACACGGTATCAGAACCGATGGATTGCTAGGAAAAATAAACACCAGACTCTTTTTGAAGGTACTGAAGATTGAAGAATGGATAAAAGATGGATTATTCATTGGAAATACTTCTCACACCTCATAATTATTTGGAATGGAAGCCAAATTTTTTGACTCAGATCATATGCAAAGGCTTGTACCAAATAACTATGGCAATGGAAGTAGAGCCTGATTCCTTTGATGAGAAAAATGACTTTCTCAATAGACAAGATATGGCCATAAGATGTATCCTATAGTTTATTTCTCCTGAAATTCTCCACCAAGTATATGATAACTCACAAGACTCAACTCCAAACGAATTATGGAGAATATTGGATGTTTTATTTTGGAATAAGGAATATTTCATGCAGGAGATTCAAAATATAGATCCAGAAGAGAAACCATCAGAAGATCAAGCCTCTTATTCCAAGAAGAGTATTCTACACAAGTATCTGCACAAATTTGTATTCCATTAATTGTAGATGATGTCTACTCCATTTCACATCTGTTTTCTGAATTTCATGTGGAAGATATTGTCAGATAGTTGGATTAGGTTGATGGATAGTTGGTTTTCATTGATGTCAACCATTGGAGAGTGATATTGTATATTGATGTCAACCCTTAGTGATTGATGTCAACCCTTGGAGAAAGTCCGGTAGCACAAAGGTTTGGGTAATGGAGCCAAGGTTGTTTCATGTATAATGGTATGCGTTTTAATATATTTGAAGGTAAGAATATTCTATATGGATATTACATGTCATTCCATTTCCGGTGGTACATGGAACATCACATAACTCCTAACGGTTAGAGAGTTATGGTCGTGAGAAGTTGGAGAACCCAGGTTTGGGTAATGAACCCAAGTTTTTTTGATGGATAATGGTATGAGTTTTGATATATTTTCAAGTAATACTATTCTATAGTTATATTACATGTCATTCCATTTTTGGTGGTATGTGGAACGTCACATAACTCCTCACGGTTTGAGAGTTATGGCCTTACGAAGTTGGAGGACCCTCATATGTCATCTAGAATCCCCAAAAGGTCAAAGTAGTCAAAGTGGTTTAAGAGATTTTAGAAGGTAAATAATAAAGTGAAGTGATGAGTGTACTATAATTCAAAGTGAATACAAAATAAATTATTTAAATAATAGATTTAATGGAGAAATTAGAAGTGGGTTAACCCTAAAATAAGGAAAGTGGGCAAAGTGACCTAGAAGATGCTTTTAAGGAAGCTACTTGGAGAGTATAAATAAGAGGCAAGTCTCTCTCATTTTAAATAAATCTTGAGAATATTGAATATCTATAGGTGTTTGAGGTAACCAAAGGATATCTAATCCGAATTTTTGAGGGAAGGTGAAGAAAAGAAGGCCAAAATTCAAGGAAGGATAAATTCTTTTGATGATGCTTTCTAAGGTATGTTATTTACAGGTCATCTCACCATTTTTGCAATAATTTTTTTTCTATAATGATTCAGACCATGAAATTTCTATTCTATTGAGGAAACATATCCAAGTATCTATGGTAAAAAATTGTGCTTGTGGGTCATTGTATTTTTGGAGTTACACTCTATGGAAAATAGTGTTTGTGGCTAGTCATGAAACTAGTCTAAAACAAGTGTTTCGGGTAAAAATGTCATAACTTCTTCATAATAGATCCAAATTTAGTAAGACCAAATGCGTTGGTTATAGTACAGTTTGTAGTATGTTTTGTAATAGTTTCAGATCGATTCAACAAATATTACGTGCGGGGCACACTCTACAAGGGCACTCTCTAGAATAATCCAGAATTCATCAAGGTATGCCATTTTTGCTATAAATCCTTTTTTGAGAGGTTACAAGTAGTGAGACCTAGAGGAATTGCATTAAAAACATTGAAGAATTTTTTTTTTCATTTTCATATATTTATTCATTACGGGTACAAAGTTATGATTATTTCAAGTTAGGGTTGTTGACTAATCCAAAACTAGTCATGTGAGACTAAAGAAAAGTTTGATGAAAATGCTAGTCTCTTGTTGTTAAAGTTAAGGAAAGTTTGTAGGTATGTGATCATATAAACCAACTATATTACAGAGTTACAAATCATATTTGGATTATGAAATTGATGATGGAATTTGGTTGAGGTACATGTCGGGTACATGGTTGAGACAAGTAGTTGATGAGTTGGCACATACATGAGGTGTATAGTTCATGATGTTGGTACATATTGATGAGTCATAGTTGATGAGTAGTTGATACATGATTGGTACATACTTGGTACATGGTTGGAGGCACTTGTTAGTAGTATTGTTGACACATGATTTATGGATGATGTAGCATACTTGTATTATTAGAAGCACATATTGATCTTGGTGATGATTATGAGTTGTTGAATTATGCTTGGTTGATGCACACATTTGAGAGTTGTCTTGGTGATTGATATTGGCGAGTAGATCTGATTTGGTTGATAATATTGATGAGATAGGTTGTTTGGAAAATTTGTTCTGACAGGTTATTTATACAGGTTTGGTGCATGGTTGATGCACTTATTCATAGTACAGGTTGAGGTACAGGTTGGTGCATGGTTGATGCACTTTTTTATGGTGCAAGTTGATTACAAGTTGTTTGGTATAGGTTGGTGCATGGTTGATGCACTTGTTTATGGTACAAGTTGATTACAGGTTGAGGTACAGGTTGATGCATGGTTCAGGTTATTAGTATAGGTTGTTTGGTGTAGGTTGATTGGTACAGGTTTACAACAGTATATCTCACAGTGATAGTATGAAAGTGGTTCCATCATTCTACTATACGTCAGGGTGGTTGGATAGGGCAAGGACATGTGGTTGTATCCACCTTCTAGTTGTAGCCAGAGAACATAGGGGGATGTAGCCTCCTTCTGGTTGTAGCTAGATAATTGGGGAGTTGGAGCTTCTCTCAAGTTGCAGCCTGAGAAACTAGGGGGTTGGAGCCTCCTTTCAGTTTCAGCAGGAAAACAAAGGAATTTGGTGCTTCCAATGAATGTAATTCTTCAAGACATATAAGAAAAATAATTTTTCAGTTTTCTCCCGCTTTGGGTTTCCACGTAAAACACTGGTGTACTGTGTATGTGTATGAATTTTCATTTGTTCATTTCTTATTTACTATGCAACTATTGGATGATAATGATACATTGATATAACACTTGGATTATATGGTTAAAACGGATTAAATATTTCTATTACTAATTCATCCCCCCTCTCAATAATCCAACAATTGGTATCAGAGCGAGGTTCCTTCAGGAAACAATTTAACCACTGGAAGGAGATCATGGATTATTCTAATAATGTAGTACCAATGTTTAATGGTCAGAATGGTTTTAATTATGAGATGTGGAGCATAAGGACGAAAGTATTTTTATAGGCACAGGGACATTATATTTGGCTATCAGTTGTTACAGGATATGATAGTTCAAAAAGGGAAAAGACTACAACCAAGAAGGAATTGAGGAAGAATAACAAAATAGCAATGGATTTCATCTGGGAAAGATTACCTAATCTGGTAAGAGAAAATGCTGGTAAATTTTCATAATCAAAAGAACATTGCGATAAGTTACATGACATATATTCTTCACCCATCACAGATTCAAAAAATGTCAAAGAAGATGCAAATACAAATCAAGAAGAATTATGTTCATCATGTCAAGCAGATTCAGAAGATGAAGAGTACATAATCACTAGAGGTATGTTGTTTTGTTTTAATTGTGAAAAATGTGGACATATTGAAATAGAATTCCATGAAGGAAATGAGACAGAAAAACTTATTGAAAAGGAAGAAAATTATGAAGAAGAATTGATTAGTGCTTTAGATGAACTAAGAGAAGAAAACAATTCACTCAAGAAAGAATTGATGAAACAAAATGAAAGTGTTCACATTTTTGAAGAATCCCAATAGGTCATCAAGAAATTAAGAACTCAACTAGAAGAATCGAGAAAGATTGAAGAAAATATTGAATATCAAAAGTAGTGTTTGGAAACCAACATAGAAGCACATAAGGAAGAAGAAGAAATTAGAGAGAATAAATTAACAAATCATCTTAAGGAAACAACTAACGATCTAAACCAGCTTGAGGCAGAGTCTGGTCAAGAAGAGAAAGGACTTGAAGAAGAAATAATCACATTAAAAATTAAGCTTGAAGAAGTGACGCTGTAACACCCTGTTTCCCCCAAATTTGTAATTAATCCTAATATAGGAATTACCATGCTAAATCATGATGAAAATGTGAATGTATGATGTGAATGGACCTTATGAAGAAGGTCAATGAATGTAAATAACATTATGAATTTATATTGCAGAACTGCTGAGAGGGGATGTGCTGAAAAAAAGACCACGATGGCGGTGGAAGGCACTTGGAAAGGTGGCGTTAACTTCCACCGAGAATTAATACCGTATTTGGACTCCACTGGCTCGGAGAAACAAAAGTGGCTCGTTGGCCCTGAATTAAATATCTCGCAGGCTGGTGGGTAGATGGTTTAATGAGGGATGGGAGGGGAGCCTCCCATCCGTAGAGCCATCAGGCCTGATCAGCGCGAGGGTAATCGCACCACACGAAACCTCGCAATAGGATAAGGCATGGGGGTAGAAGTGATTATGAGGGAGACGCGAGGGGAGAACTCTGGCAATATGCAGAGTAAGTGATAGCAGAGAGGAAGGATTGTAACCTTCACTCCTGGTCACTGGAAAATGGAGACGCAGTCTCACAGCATTGTGGTCTCAGCTCGGGGGTGGCTAGTGGTAAATCTGCTGGGAGTCGCTAAGCCTACGGTTGGGTGGAAACGAGCACCCCTCTTAGCAGTTGCACTCACTCCTGGTGTTATTTATGATAAGTTTTTTACATATTGCATCTTGAAATTCATATGCTGACATATATGCTCATAAACTGTGAAATTGTGAACGATTGGAGTAAAGAATGTCTGTGCAGTGTTTTGATAAGAAAGGGTAGATATATGCTTATAATAGAAAATGAATGAATTGGTTTATGATTGATAAATGAATTTAATTATGCATAAGTTGAACCAAGTCAGACTTCCAGTTCGTTCTCAGGAATTTTCTTCCCCTTATCTATCTCCAGGAGTGCCTCGGAATAGATCTCTTCATAGAGATTCCCTCCTGGGAAAGGTTTACCAAGAACCTAGAAAAATGACTTGAATGTGAAAGCCCTAACAACCCTGTACGAGGAGGAATGACCCTCTTAAAATCCTGAAGTAACAGCGTAGGGATAAGTATCAATCGATGGATGAGATCCCGTCAAAAGATTCTTGGGTCATTCACGACCGTTAGATTGATGAAAGAAATAAGGGCGTTACATACCTTTCCCCTTTTCCTCTACCTTTGTGAATAGCAAGGAAAATCGGTACCATAGGTCCCCAAGTTCTGTGGGAGTATCTGGATCATTGGTTTCTTTTTCCATCCAGAGAGAAGTGAGAGATTACATGGCGTGGGACTGATCTGAGTCATTGGATCTTAGCTAGAGAGCCCGATAGCCGTTGGATCCGTTAGGAGGTGCATGAGGGTTAAGCCCTCGTGAACAAGGGCGAAAGTAACGAGAGATAAGTTGGTATCGGGTATTCGGAGTTCAGGGTTTCGAGAGTCCTGATGAAAAAAGATCGGGACACTCCTTGGTAAAAATCTCGATATATATCTAGACCATCCATCCATGAAGGACATGCGGCAGAGATTGAGAGTCCATCGATATTTTGGATACCGGGGATTCGAGTTGAAAAAGTGGTATCAGAGTGGATATCGGGGATATCGAGGATGTGAGGAGAGTCACTCGACACCAGGAACCCCGAATCAACGAGATTTGATCTGGACTGTTCGTTTGGGAGCGAACACATGTCACGAGACTACCCACATCTGGGACTCAGGCATCGAAGGTTGGAAGAGGAAGTCTTTTGACTTCACAAATGGTGAAAGGGCAAGAGCTCTGTGTTGTGGGCCTAGCTGACGTCACATCGAGATATCGACACTCGAAATATTGGAGTTCTCGAGGTCAAGGAAGTTGGGACACTTCAAGTCTCGAAACAACGAGATTGGATCAGGGTCGTCCATTAGTTGGGGATACGTGGCGGAGATCCAGACTATCGGGGGAAGTATCGATAGAGAACAAATCGGTGCATCAGAGTTTGATGTTTCACAAGTCCCGAGGAAAAGACTTCCGGAGCATTCGAAGTCACAAAACAACGAGAGGCGATCAGGACCGTCCATCTTGAGGGGACGCGTGGCAGTGATCGGGGCCTCCAGGAAAAGTCCCAAAAGGAGAATTGTCAATCGGGAAATTGTGAGTTGGGATATCGAGAATCTCGTGGACAAGAAGTCCTTGCAACGTGGAACCACAAAGTCTGAAACCCTGACTAGGGGGAGAAAGCTCCGTTGTTGTGGGGCCTAGCTGACGTCAAGTCGGACAATCAGGGATCAGGATATCGAGAATCCTATGGACAAGGTGTCCTTGCGGTTCGGCATTGTAATGTCCAAAAACCTGATAGGCGATAGGGCTGTGGTCACGAGGATAGTGGTCACGTGGACCAAGAATCTAGCCAGAAGGGGCTAAGGGCCAAAGATGGGGAGTTGGCTCATTGGAGTTTAGGAGATCGAGAGGTCAAGAACTCTTGGCATCAAAAAAGAAGAAACTCCAAAACCCAAATTTGACTCTGGGAAATACACGGTCATGTGCGGAAGGTCGATCTCCCTTGGGAGGGAAACTTTGGAGTGTTAAATTTTTCAAAATCCCACCCAGTTTCAGTCTCACTGAATTTTCTACCAAATTTAAATGCCAAACTCAGTTTCAGCACTATTTCAACATATGCTACAGCGGTGTTTCAGCATCTTCTCACAGTGGTGTTTCAGCATCAGCATATGCTACAGCCTGGTGTTTCAGCATCCGCTCACAGCGTTGTTTCAGCATCAGCATATGCAAAAGCCTGGTGTTTCAGCATATACTCAACACTATGTTTCAGCATATACTACAGCGGTGTTTCAGCATAAGCTACAACGGTGTTTCAGCATAAGCTACATCGGTGTTTCAGCATCTAAAAACTTAACAGAAAATAAATTTCTGAACAGAAAATAAATTTCAGAATTGAAACATGAGGATTATGAACATCGTTTTCAAAGCAGAAATTAAATATCAGCAATATGAAAAACTCAGAAAATATTAGACACAAATATTTTCGGTCTAACTTCAACCCTAGAAAAACCCACAAGGGGAAAACCAGTTAGAGAGGGATTTGTATTATTTATGAGCTTCTGAGAAATTATTTTACAACATTTTCATCTTCAGATATTTACACAAACTTATCTGGACATTCCTGTAGCTTTGCTTCTCAATTTCTGAACCAGAAATTCGTACAACTGTACGGCAATTTATGTTGTACGGACTGTCACGAAATTTGTGCCAAAACTCTGCTAAGATTCAATTTCTATGCCACTCAATGCTATTCGGCAACCTTGGAATGCATGCCAGTGCAAATTGCTGCTGCTGTCTCTTTTCTTCAGCTCGACCTCTCTCTTGCTCTCTCTTGTTTTCTCAACAAGAATTCTTCAGCTCCTCTCTTGTTCTCTCAACAAAACTGCTGTTTCTTCCTCTTGCTCTTGGCATCTCACCAAAAGTCCTCTTGGCTTCTCACCAAGATTTCTTCAACTCTTGAACAACCAAGAATGGGTGCGCCCATTTGCCTTAATCAACCTCATGAGGGAAGGTGAGGAGTTTTCTAATATAACGACTGAGTTTAGATTAGATGGGTGGCTGAGATTTGGTGTCTCTTCACTCACCCTCACTTCAATCATAAAGTTATCTTTTAATTTGCATCTCACAAAT
>ML801806.1:33916-48591 GCA_009831015.1 Picea engelmannii
TCACATTTGGAATCTCCTCCTTTTTGATGGGACCAATGCTCGTTGCATTTCCTGTGAGCATACTGTGGAGCCAAAAAAACACATGTTTTGTATGAAAATGTTTATGATAAAATATGACAAAATACTCGACACTCATAAACCTGTCATTTATCAAAGATGAAAAAATAAAAACCACTTTTATCTATCCCCTAAACCTTGTACCTTCAAGGTGTTAGAACATGCACACAAAATCTCCATATTTCCTTTATTGGCAGAGATATTTAAAAAAATGAGATGAAATTTGGTGAATAAAATTATTTATAAAAAAGTTTTTGCAAATACATAAATTCATTTCACTTTGAGCGGGACTTTGGAGGGTCCAATTCATGGTAATTTATGGTGGCAATGGTGGTCTGTTCTCCTTGCTAGTGGTTGCATTGCCACTTTCTCCTAGATATTATTTAGTTAGCTACATTTAATATTAAATTGTTGCATTGAATGTAATTAGTTTCATTTCACTTAATCCCATGAAAAACCTAAATTACAATAGTTGAAAAACCTAAAATATCTTCTCTACAGGTTGTTCTCTTTCACTCCTAAATATCTTGTCTATAGGTTGTTCTTATAGGAGGGATAAAATATTATGGTCAATGTTCGTCGCAAGAGTGATGACTGTAGTTTGTCCGTCGCAAGAGCGACGACTCACCTAACCTTAATATTGACCGTCAAAATGAACTAAAATAAATAGGTGGAAAAAGAAATATTTTTAGGTCAATATCATCGCAATTGCGACAATAGTGACCTAAAATTGGACTATAAATATTTGACGATTTAAATATGTTGTGACAAACTTGATATAACAATGATGGTTCCGAAAGGGTATTTTTGTGTGGAAAAATGTCGCAGAATGTTGTTAGAGGTGGGGAAAAAAGTAAAGCGGGTGAAAAGGGTGATGGTATATGTTACTGCCCTTGTAAAAAATGTTTCCTCAGATGTCCCGTAAGATTTTTAATAGCAACAACTACAAAACATTGTAGGAAATATGGTCACATTGATGGTGGATCGAATGGATATCATCCCATGGTAATTAGCTATATATTCATTATCTTTTTTTATTTTTTCAATTTTATATAAAATTATATATATATGCATATATATTGTTTAAATGTTTGTTATAGTATACACTAATTTTGCATGATTGTTTGTAATTATAAAGTTAGAGTTTCCCTCTAACTTTCTGCAGAATACTGCACCAAGTATTAGTAGAAATGATGTTGTACAAGCTAAGGAACATCATCATGACCAAGAAAATGAGGATCTCATGGAAGAAGATGATGGGACAAATCAAGTTAATGATCCCATGGAAGAAGATGATGGGACAAATCAAATGATCCAAGATTTGTTTTCGCAGCTGGATGAGGATGGGGAAAATGCTGGTATTTATGATGAACCTCTATTAGAAAAGGAAAATAAATGACTTTATGAAGGATCAAGAGAAAATCTTCTCTCCGCTACATTGTTGTTGGTGAACTTAAAGGTTATGAATAATTTTTCTCGAACACTTGTATGACACAGATACTAAGGTATGTAATATGTTTCATCTCATACTATACATAAATGTTGATTTTTTTATATTTTGTTTTAGTGTTAATTAATATGTAAAATAATAATGCAATTTTTACGATTAATATTCTTACATTAACTAGTTGTTTGTTATGTTGTAGATTGTTAGGTTAATTTTTGTTACCAACGTCAAATATTGTACCTCACACATATCAAGGTTTTCATGCCATTATGAAAGACATTGGAACGGATTATCAAACTACAAATTCATGTCCTAATGACCATATTATATATTATGGACAACATGCTTCGAAAAATGAATGTTTGCAATGTATTATTAGTAGATATCGAACCGATCAAGTAACAAAAAGGGTGCCTCGAAAGGTTCTTCATCATATTCCCATAATTCCACGTTTGCAGCGATTGTTCAGGTGTGAAAGCATAGCACAATTTATGGATTACCATGCACATAAAAAAAGTGGATATGGTGTTCTTCGAATGCCTGTCAATGGTTCTTCATTTAGGGAAATTGAGGAAAAATGGGCAGATTTCAAAGATGAAACTCATAATATTAGGATTTCATTGACAACCGATGGTGTTAATCCATTCAGAGAGCTTAGGTTTATTTACTCAGTGTGGCCTATTTTTGTTATCAACAATAACATTCATCCTTGGATGTCAATAAAGAGGGAGCACATAATGTTGATAGTGATTGTTCCAGGTATTTGTTTACATTAATTTTTTGAATTTAACATTTTCATTTGTTTCAATTTTTGCATAATATCTTTTTTATTTATTTATTTAATTATATATATTACATGATATCATTCCTTTAGTAATTATGTGTAATTTCAAACAATTAGGTAAGTACCAAGTTAAATATATGAATGTATATATCGAGCCTCTTATCGACGAGCTACTAAAGTTATGGGTTGGCATCACAATGTATGACATATGTAAACCAATCGAGGAGAAGAAATTTAAATTTCGTGGAATACTTTTATGGACAATTCATGATGCCCCTAGACTAACACATTTTTGTGGTATGTATAAGCATTCTAATATTGCTCTTTAATACTATATAATATTTTAATGTTATCATGGTGCAAGTTTACTTTTTAAATATTCTCATCGTATAATTGACATTAATCCATTTGTTGCAGGTATTCAAACAAAGGGTAAATTTGCATGTCCAATTTGTGGCCCTAAGATGAAGTATTGTCATTCAAAAAGTTTAGGAAAGATGGTGTTTGATGAGTATAGGCACCTTCTTCCTAAGAACCATAGGTATCATACTACTGAAAAACAAATTTTCAATGGGAAATAAGAGACTAGTTTAAAACTATGAAGAATGACACCTCACCTATGGAGGTTGGAGTATAATGGAAATCGTCAAGGTACTCAATTTCATAAATATGTATCGTAGATCATGTAATGTTTTGAATGTTTATTTTAATCATTGAATTTATTTTACTGTATTTGATAATTATTTTTGTGATTTCTTTTATGCTTCATGAAGGCTGCAATAATCATGAAGGTATTAATAATGGGCTTCCATGAGGAATGAAATCTTATCCCAATCAATTCATGAGGTTGATATACTATGAGGAGATAAAACTAGCTCATTTGTTCGATACAATGCATATCAGGAAGAATGTGACTGAAACATTAAGGTGAATCATAGATGGTAGGAGGGACAAAGAAAAAATTGTCAAAATTTGTACTGACATTCAGGAAGCCAATCATGCAATGCGAAGTGTGATCCGATATTCAAATAGATTAGATGGAGTACTAGACTGAAATAAAATTCCATGGTTATTGACAGAGAAACAAAGCAATGATGTAAAAGAGGTCATTCAAAGAATTAAATTCTTACGGGTTTTGCTTCAAACATAAAAAATATCTTAACGAAGAAAGGTGAATTTGGTGGGGTAAAAACACATGATTGGCATACCTTCATTAAGGTAATAATTTTGGTATACATATTTATATATATTGGCCTTATAGATCTTTTATTTTTTTAATTTTTGCTTGTCTACTTTGGTCGAAACAAATAACTATTCATTTTGTTGTTATAGTATGTTCTACCGCTATCTCTCCCAAATGACTTTGACAACAACGTCAAACAAGTTATATATGATCTTGGAAAATACATGAGGTAAGAGGTAGTTGTGATTTATATGCAAAATGTTCTTTCAAATTATTATTGTACTTAATGACACGTATTTTACTTGTAATGTAATGTAATATATTATATTATGTTATGTTGAAATATGTTATTTTATTGTGTCACGATCTCATGTAGATGGTTGTCATTGAAAGAAATCCATGAAGATGATATAAAGTATTGGAAGAGAGAAATTCCTCATCTAATGTGTGAAATGCAAAAGTATATACCTCCTACATTTTTCAATTCACAAGAACACTACCTCATACACCAAGTTGAGGAGAATGAAATTTGTGGACCTATTCACACAAGGTCAATGTGGATGGTGGAGAGTGATGCAGGAGCATCTCAAGTGAGCCAGCGCGGAAACAAAAGACAACTGGAAAGGCGCCCAACGCAAATTTTGAAAATGTCTTGAAACATTAATGAAGTCATCAAGTGGAGGCACACTTGTAAAAATGTAAACGGACCTTGAGCGATCCGCTCTCGTCCCTAGTAGGTGGAAAGGCATTTATGATAGTTAATGCAAGTAGATACAATTTAATGCATGAATTAGACAGTTTAGGATGAGAGAGGGAAACGGGATATAGACACCCTCATTGTGTAATTGTATGATAGTGAAGAACATTACCAAAAAAATACCATACAGAGATGGAACAAAAAACCTGTGTTTGAAAAACATCCATGTATAGAGATTTGAGTTAATAGAAGAAGTCTTAATTTAGATTCATGGCGTTGTATTTGTTTCTTGTATGTGTATGTTGAATGGTATGTTCATGGTTTTACTCTTTCTATTATAAATTTGCTTTCTATGCTGTGTATGAATGATTTCAGGGTTATGTTTGAAGTCTGAGAGAGAAAGAGTTAGGAAATGAGTTTCAATTGTTTCTCTTTCTGAGCGAGAGTTCCTATAAGGAGTGCAGTTGAATTGTCCGCAAGGAGTGCATTGACAAAGGGTTCAGGGGTTTGTTTCTAAAAGCTCAGATAGGATAGATTTTGTCCTCATTTCCTCAAAGGTGAAGTTAGGCACAGGAGCCATGCAGAGTGTGCGCAGGCCAAGTGAAGCTTCAGGGGTTTGTAACTTGAATGAAATGTTGAGAGACTGCTGTTGCAGGGAGTACGCAAAGTCGAAAGGAGTTCAACACTTGAAAGTGTTTGAAGGTCTGCCGCAAGGAGTGCTAGCATGAGTTTTTCTGAAAGACTTGAAGTCGGGAAAACCCTCAGAAGGGTTCGAACCTTTGAAGTTGTCGAAGGGAAGCAAGAGGTTAACTGCCTTGAAGAATTGAAAGGAGGTTTAGTGACATCATGCTGCAGGGGGATAAGTTCCACACAAAGAAATATTTTATTTAAATTTCATGGAGGTTCTTAAGGAAAGAGACGAATGGTTGAAATTCTTTGTAGAGAATTTGTGAAGTCCCGCCAACTGTCCGATCTAATAGAGAAGCAAGGGGGTTACGACTGTTTCCCTAGTTTCAAGCTCATGAGTTCATGAGCTATTCGCCCTCACTTAGATATCTGTCAGTGGTAGGATCTGATAGGAGTTACATGGGGTTTAAACCCTCATAAGCAGAGTGAAAGTCCCGAAAGGCATCGGGATATCGGGACTTCGGAGTTCAGGATATCGAAGTCTCGAGGGCAGGAGATCGGGTCACTTCACAGTGAAAACCCCAAAACATATCTGAGCCATCCATTGGTTGGGACATGTGGTGGATATCGGGAGCCATCAACATATCGGGATTCAGCATTTCACGAACCCTGAAGACAAGATGTCCAGAGAGTTTGATTTCAAAAAATTGCGAAATGATTGAGGACCGTCCATCATAGGAGGACGCATGGCGGAAATCCTTGTGTTCAAGGAAACTCCCGATAGAAAATTCCATCGGCTTATCGAGGTTCAACATTTTGTGAATCCTGGAGACAAGAAGCACGCACATTCCAGAAATGTGAAGTCTGAAATCCCGGCAAGGTGGAAAGCTTCGTTGTGGAGCCAGCTGACGTTATTTCATCATATAAGAGGTCGGATATTGGAACTTTTGGAGTTTTGATGGAAAGAACCCATAGGTATTTGATTTCCCGAAATCGCGAAGCGATGAGGACCATCCACCTTGAGGGGATGCATGGCAACAATCTAGGGTTTCAGGGAAAAAAAATCCTGAAAGGCAAGGTCATTTTGGCACTTCGGGAATCGACACTTTGGGAGTCGAGAGACCAAGAGGTCGAGCGCTTGAGTCGTGAAAACCTGAAAAGGACTACAATCATATAAGGTAAGGTCATGTGGACCAAAGGTATAGCCCAGGGGGCTAAGTGATGTTAAAGCCATTTCGGAAATCGGCATATCGAAGATCGAAAGATTGAGAAGATTGAGGTTCTTGACAACGGGAATCAGAAAATCTCGAAACTCGAAATTTCTGTTGGGGAGAGATCAGGTATGTGCAGAAGCCGTGACAGGGGAAAAGGAAGGACTTGTGGACCAGGTTTTTAATAGATATTCCAGTGAGGAATCAAAAGAGACACTCCAACTTGAAGGTGAAATTAGAACGATCCATTAAGACCGGGAGGTCAGCGCAGAGACTCTGGCTGAGGTAGAGGCTTAGTCTATGTCAGGTGTGGTATCAGAGTGCATAAATGTTTATTTGCTTTCTGTATCAGGGAAAAGGATAATTCACCATGCCATCGAGAAGAAGGGACAGGAAAACACCCGATCCACCAGAGGAAAGGGAAATACCAAGAAGAAGAGGTAGGTAGATGCCCGACCCAGCCATGGCAAGAGAAATGCATAATCTATGGGCCAGACTTGAGGACATGGAGACAACACAGAGGTGCACAATCAGTGTTGGGGATATTAGTGATTCTGAAAGTGAAAATGAAGTTGAACATGAAGAAGAAGAAATTTCAGTGGAAGATGCTGCAAATGAACGCTTGATTAGAGCTGTCGCAAGGATGGGTGCCAGGGAAAAAATGGACATCCCAGTTTATGAGGGAAACTTGGATGCTGAAGAGATTCTAGACCGGATTAGAGCTCTGGACACTTATTTTGACTATGAAGATGTCGAGGAATACAAGAAGGTCAGACATGTTGTCCCAAGATTGAAAGGACATGCAACATTGTGGTGGGATGAACTACAAGCTGACAGACGCTGCAAAGGCAAGCAGAAGATTAAGAGTTGGGATAGGATGATCATGAAGATGAAGGAGAAATTCATCCCTAGATATTACCAGATTACTCTATCTTGAAGAATGTAAAACTTGAGACAGAAATTGATGACAGTGAAAGAATACACTGAAGAATTCTACAAGCTAAACATCAGGGCAGGTCATCGAGAAAGCGATTATGAAAAAGTTGCCAGATACATGAATGGCCTGAGATATGACATTTAGGATGAGATGAGCATGATAACCATCTGAATGGTGGAAGATTCTTATCAAATGGATCTAAAGGCGGAAGAGAAGATGAGTTGAAAGCAGGGTCAAAGAGGGTGAGGAAGAAGTCAGCCTAAGGGAAAATCAGTTGCCCAGGATAAAAATAAGAAACCTAAGGAGGACTGGAAAAAACCTCAGACTCAGACTGAGAGAGGTGGAAGTTCGCAGAGAGGGTAGCATACCGAATAGAGAGGTCAGTATGCAAATGGAAACATTTTTCCTCGTTTAGAGGTAGAGGAAGAAGAAGAGGTGGATTAATAAAATGCTTCACGTGTGGAAAGAATGGACACAAATCTTATGAATGTCCAGATAAGAAGAAAGAAGGTGGTGAGACTCACATTTCCAAAGCGTAGAGGTGGAATGTTGTGACAGAAGATGCTGAAGGCAGAAGATCGCTGATGATGCGAAAAGTCCTCTTAACACCAGAGAAGGAGGTGGAGAGTTCAGTCCAAAGAAACAGTCTTTTTCAGACTTCTTGCAAAACCAAGGACAGGGTATGCAAGGTCATTGTGGACAGTGGTAGCATGGATAATCTCGTTTCAACAGAGATGGTAGAAAAGATGGAGCTGGAGACGATTGAACATCCAAGTCCATATAGAGTTTCATGGCTACAAAAAGGACATCAGGTAAATGTCACTAAACAATGTTTAGTTGAATTTAAGATTGGAAGGTATAATGATAAGATACTCTGTGATGTTATTCCCATGGATGTTTGTCATCTATTTCTGGGTATACCATGGAAATATGACAGAAATATGGTTCATGATGGGAGGATGAACACATACACCCTAGAGAAGAATGGGAGAACTCACATGTTGCTTCCAATCAAAGATAAGGAAGTGAAACCTGAAGTAAGTAACACTGCACTTCTCATGAGTGGGAAGGAACTCCTTACCGAGGTTAAGAAGAAGGAGGATCCACAATTCATTATGGTCAGGAAGCCTAGAATTGTTTTGACCATCACAAGGGTAGATGATTTACTAGAAGAGGTTCAGGAACTGCTGGAAGAGTTCGCTGACATAGTAGTGGACAAACTACCTCATTCGTTGCCATCGATTAGAAGTGTGATTCATCACATTGATCTCATACGAAGAGCTATTTTTCCAAACAAAGATGCGTACAGATTGATGCCGCAGGAGAATGAAGAGGTCAAAAGACAAGTCCAGGATTTGTTGGACAAAGGTTTGGTCAGGGAAAGCTTGAGTCTGTGTGTTGTTCCGACAATACTCAGTCTGAAGAAAGACGGAGGCTGGAGGATGTGTACTGACTTGAGAGAAATTAAAAAAATAACCATCATGTACAGATTCCCATTGCCAAGGATGGATGATCTGATGGATTGCTTGAGTGGAGCAAATTATTTTTTGAAGATTGATTTGAAAAGCGGTTATCATCAAATCCGCATGAGAGAAGGTGACGAATGGAAGACAGCATTCAAAACCAACGAAGGGTTGTATGAATGGCTTGTTATGCCATTTGGCTTAACAAATGCGTCGAGTACCTTCATGAGGTTGATGAACGAAGTCCTGAGGGAGTTCATCGGAATTTTTTTTATCGTATATCTGGATGATATACTGATTTTCAGCAAAACAGAAGCTGAACATCTAAAACATTTGGCTAGAGTGATGGAGAGGTTACAATAGGAGAAGCTGCTGATAAACATGAAAAAATCCTCATTCATGAAGACAAAGCTCATTTATTTGGGTTTTTTTATTTCTGTAGATAAATTGAGGATGGATCCAGATAAAGTGGAAGTGATCAAGAATTTGCCATCACTGAAGAGTATATTTGAGGTGAGATTTTTTCATGGATTGGCTAGTTTCTACCGAAAATTCATTAGGAATTTCAGTGGAATTAGTGCACCGATGATGGATACCATGAAGAAGAGACATAAGTCTTTTCACTGGACAGAAGAGGTTGAGAAGAGTTTTAATCTGTTGAAGAGGAAAATCACGGAACAACCAATCCTGGTGTTGCCTGATTTCCAAAAGACATTTCAAGTGAAATGCGATGCAAGTGGATTTGCAATAGGGGCAGTCTTGAGTCAAGAAGAAAGGTTGATAGCATACTTCAGTGAGAAGATGAATGAAGCGAAGATGAAATACTCCACGTATGACAAGGAGTTTTATGCTATTATTCAGGCATTAAATAAATGGAGACATTACTTGATTCCGAAGGAGTTTGTCTTATACAGTGACAATCATGCACTGCAGTTTGTGACTCAACAGGAAAAGTTGAATCAAAGACATGTAAAATGGGTTGAATACATGCAGAACTTTACTTTTGTAACTAAGCATATTTCTGGAACTACTAATAAGGTTGCTGATGCTTTGAGCAGGAAATGTTTGCTATTGCAGGAGTTCAGAGTCAAAACATTGGGTTTTGATGATCTCAGAGACATGTACAGAGATGATTCAGATTTTAAGGAGGCGTATGAAGCAAATGAGAATCAAAATCTCAGGGACAGAAGTCAATGGAAAGAATACATGATCCAGGAAGGATTACTATTTAAAGGAAATCAACTTTGTATTCCAAAATGCTCCATGAGGGAGAATTTGTTGAAGGAGAAACATAGTGGAGGATTGGACGGACATTTCGGTCACGACAAGACGTTCACAAAATTGAATGAGTCATATTTTTGGCCGAGAATGTGAGCAGATGTCAAGAGATTCTTGGAAAGATGTAGAATTTGCCAGCATTCGAAGGGAAAGAGACAGAATGCAGGATTTTATCAACCATTGCCCATACCTGAGAGGCCGTGGGATGCAGTCAGCATGGATTTCATATTGGGGTTGCCAAGAACACGAAGAGGGTTTGACTCAATATTTGTGGTGGTGGATAGATTTTCCAAGATGGCACACTTCATTCCATGTCAGAAGACCAGTGACACAACTCACATTGCGAATCTGTTTTTCAAAGAAGTCATTCGACTTCACGGCTTACCAAGGAGCATAGTTTTGGGTTAAGACACTAAGTTCGTAGGAAACTTTTGGAGGACCTTATGGAAGAAGTTGGGAACTAACTTATCATTTAGTTCATCTTATCATCCTCAGATGGATGGATAGACAGAAGTGGTAAACCAAAGTCTGGGAGACTTGCTGAGAAGCTTGGTGACAAAAAACCACAGCCAATGGGACAACATATTACCACAGACAGAGTTTTCTTATAATGACTCAGTTAATAGAAGCATAGGGCAGAGTCCATTTCAGATTGTCTATGGCATACAACTGAGAGGAATTTTTGAGTTGAGAGATTCAGAACAAATTGCAACTAGGAGCGCTAGTGCAGAAGATTTCACAGAGGCGATGAAGGAACTTCACAGCTAGATGAAGGAATGTTTACAAAAATCGAGCAAGGAATATAAGCACAGAGCAGATCAACACAAGAGACAACTTCAATTTGAGGTTGGTGATTTGATTCTGGCACATTTGAGAAAGGAAAGGTTCCCGAGAGGAACATATAATAAACTGAAGATGAAGAAAATCGAACCATGTAAGGTCTTGAAGAAATTTGGGGCGAATGCTTACGAGATTGAATTACCCGATGGGATTGGAATTTCTTCGATATTCAATATCTCATATTTGTACCCATATAAAGCTGAGGAAGTAGGAATGAGAAATGAACAGTCAGAGGTCCAGTGGACAAAACAGATGCCAATTGTAGAAAATCCATAGATGGAGCGTATACTGGAAAAACGGGTCGGCAAGAAGACCAGGCGAAAGCAATACTTTGAATATTTGGTCAAGTGGAAGGGAAATCCAGTTGAAGATGCTAGCTGGGAGAATGAGTCAGAGATCCATAGGCATGGACAGACCGTGCGTGAGCTCATGGATAGGAGCCCATGAAAATTTTCAAGCAAGGGAGTATGATGCAGGAGCATCTCAAGCGAGCCAGCATGGAGACAAAAGACAGCTGGAAAGGTGCCCAACGCAAATTTTGAAAATGTCTTGAAAAATTAATGAAGTCATCAAGTGGAGAGACACTTGTAAAAATGTTAACGGACCTTCAATGGTCTGCTCTCATCCTTAGTAGCTGGAAAGGCATTTATGATAGTTAATGCAAGTAGATAGAATTTAATGCATGAATTAGACAGTTTAGGATGAGAGAGGGAAACGTGATATAGACACCCTCATTATGTAATTGTATGATAGTGAAGAACATTACCAAGAAAAGAGCATACAAAGCTGGAACAAAAAACCTGTGTTTGAAAAACACCCATGTACAGAGATTTGAGTTAATAGAAGAAGTCTTAATTTAGATTCATGGCATTGTATTTGTTTCTTGTATGTGTATGCTGAATGGTATGTTCATGGTTTTACTCTTTCTGTTATACATTTGCTTTCTATGATGTGTATGAATGATTTTAGGGTTATGTTTGAATTCTGAGAGAGAAAGAGTTAGGAAATAAGTTTCAATTGTTTCTCTGTCTGAGCGAGAGTTCCTGTAAGGAGTGCAGTTGAATTGTTCACAAGGAGTGCGTTGAAAAAGGGTTCAGGGGTTTGTCTCTGAAAGCTCAGATAGGATAGCCTTTATCCTCATTTCCTCAAAGGTGCAGTTAGGCACAGGAGCCGTGCAGAGTGTGCACAGGCTGAGTGAAGCTTCAGGGGTTTGTAACCTGAATGAATTGTTGAGAGACTGCTATTGCAGGGAGTGCGCAGAGTCGAAAGGATTTCAACACTTGAAAGTGTTTGAAGGTCTGCCACAAGGAGTGCTAGCAGGAGTTTTTGTGAAAGACTTGAAGTCGAGAAAACCCTAAGAAGGGTTTGAACCTTCGAAGTTGTCGAAGGGAAGCAAGAGGTTAAGTTCCTTGAAGAATTGAAAGGAGGGGCAGTGACATCGTGCTACAGGGGGACAAGTTCCACGCAAAGAAATATTTTATTTAAATTTCACGGAGGTTCTCAAGGAAAGAGACAAACGGTTGAAATTCTCCATAGAGAATTTGTGAAGTCCCGCCAACCATATGATTTGACAGAGAAGTAAGGGGGTTACGACTGTTTCCCCAGTTTCAAGCTCAGAAGATCGTGAGCCGTCTGCCCTCACTTATATACCCATCATTTGTAGGATTTGACAGGAGTTTCACGGGGTTTAAACCCTCGCAAGCAGAGTGAAAGTCCCGAAAGGCGTCGGGATATCAGGACTTCAGAGTTCGGGATATCAAAGTCTTGAGGGCAGAAGATTGGGTCACTTCATAGTGAAAACCCCAAAATGGATCTGACCCATCCATCAGTTGGGACACGTGGTGAAGATCGGGAGCCATCGACATATCGGGATTCAACATTTTGCGAATCCTGAAGACGATATGTCCGGAGAATTTGATTTTGCAAAATCACGAAATGATTGAGGACCGTCCATCATAGGAGGATGCGTGGCAGAAATCCTTGAGTTCGGGGAAAATCCCAATAGAAAATTCCATCGGCTTATCGGGGTTCAACGTTTCACGAATCCTGGAGACAAGAAGCATGCACATTCCAGAAACGCAAAGTCCGAAATCCCGACAAGGTGGAAAGTGTTGGACAACTGAGAGGGGGGGCGTTGAATAAATTGTTACTGTGCTTAAACAATTATGCTTCTTTTAATTTTTTTACAGAAACACTGAATGATGATCACAATAATGCAGGGAAATAAACAGTGGCACATTCAACATCAGTCACATATATGAGAAACACAAAGACATATATTTCCCAAGGAAACCCATACAGGGTAAAAACCTCTTTTTCTTTATATGATAAGTAATAGTTACATTCTTTACATTATCATACATATGAGCATCAACTCATAATGAGGCTACAACCTCTGTTTTGCAAGCTGCAACTTGCTGAGAGCACCAACTCTCTATTTTCTCTAGCACCCACTAGAAGGAAGCACCAACTTCTTGGTTTCTCTAGCACCAACTAGAAGGAAGCACCAACTCCCTGAGTGTTTCCAACACCAACTGGATGGAAGCACCAACTTCCAATCATACAGGCACCAACCTGTATAACAGAGAAAAAGAGTTCTCCCTTGCACCACCCTGCCACCCTGGTTTCTCTGGCTGCCACCAGATGGAAGCTACAACTCCCTGTGTTCAAGCACCCACTTGAACCTCTGAGGAAAAAATTCCTCCCTAGCACCTCCCAACCTCCCTAAAATATAAATTCCTTGTTACTAAAACTTATTACAGCAGTATAAATCTATTCAATGGCTTACCAGCCTTGTCGCTATTCTGTTACAATGCTCTTCCCTATCTGCATCAGTGTCTTCTGCACACCCCTTGCACTTTCTGTTCTTCTGCATTTTATGCTCTTTTCACCATATCCTTTCAATGCAACATTCCTCTACTGTGCATTTCTTCTCCCGCGCTTTGCCTCCTTGTACACACCTCAATTCTTCCTCCACAGTGACAACACCTATCTCTTCTTTTTTCTTCATTCTTATAGTCTCTGTTGTCTTTGTGCATGCAATATTCGCAATGCCTCTGCATGCTCACTCCACGCCAAATTCCTCCACAACTCGAGTACTTTGTATGATCATCATCGTGACTCTTCATCTTCTCTGGTGGTTCCCACCACGTGCCTAGAATCACTGGGTGTTCTGCTGAGATTCCTCAACCTCTCTGGCACTTGAGACTCCTCGTCTTCTTTGGAAGTCGAGCTCACCTTCTCTATTTCAGTTACAGGCCTCAATGCTCATCTAGCTATCAATCACCTCCATGAAAATCTTCATCCCTCTTGAAGATTCCCAAAGGCTCTTCACCTTCTCTGTCAATCATGCCCAAGTATCTTCGAGTCCTCTGGCTGAAACCATCAGTGGTTTCTGGTAGTTAAACTATGTCGTGCTACAGTAGCCCTCCGATCTTGTTCAAATTCACCTGCACCATTGGATTGATTCCATGGGATCTTTCATTCATTTCGGCATTTCAACATTCGACAATTCGACATTTGTGTGACTATGTGTCTCGACCTCCCCAGTCGTGATCCCCGAAAAGGAGCTTGGTTGCTCTAGCTCTTTCCTCCATCTCTCGCTGATGTAACCAAAGGATGTGACCACAGCCTTATGCATAAGGCGCTTTCATGATTTATCATTTCGTGAGTCTGGAGATGAGGCATCTCGACTCACCAAGTCGCGATCCCCAATACCCTGAAATGGCGTGGGATCAACGATCCCGATCAACACTTGATCTGACAGTTCAGATCATTTCGCAATTTCGCATATCGCGATTTCTACATTCCTGTGGTGAATGTTCTTGTTACTTCCAAATCTCGATCCATGAAAATCCATAAAGAAGTCGTATCAACGGTCCAGATCACATCTTGATTTGACGGTTGCAATTACGTCGCGATTTCACATATCGCGATCTCGGGTAATATTCTTTGTCATGTTCAACACTCGATCCTCGAAACCCCGAAAGGGACTTGGATCAATGGTCTATATTATATCTTGATTCAATGGCTATGATTAAGTCGTGATTTTGCATATCGCTAAATCGGGATTCCTGTGGATGATATTACTTGACATCTCCAACTCTCGATCTGCGAAACTCCGAAATGGACTGAGATCAACGGTCTAGATC
>ML801806.1:66050-87477 GCA_009831015.1 Picea engelmannii
CCCAACCCTAAAATAAGGAAAGTGGGCCAAGTGACCTAGAAGATGTTTTTAAGGAAGCTACTTGGAGAGTATAAATAAGAGGAAAGGCTCTCTCATTTGAATCACACTTGAGAATATTGAATATATATATGTGTCTGAGGTAAACAAGGATATATAAATGGGAATTCTGAGTGAATTTGAAGAAAAGAATGCCAAAATGCAAGGGAGGATAAATTCTTTTGATGGTGCTTTCTAAGCTATGTTATTTACAGGTCATCTCACCATTTTCGCTATACCTTTGTTTCTATAATGACTCAGAACATGAAATTTCTATACAGGTGAGAAAACATATCCAAGTATCTGTGGTAAAAAATTCAGCTTGTGGGTCGTTGCATTTTTGGAGTTACACTCCGTGGAAAATAGGGTTTGTGGCCAGTCCTGAAACTAGTCAAAATCAGGTGTTTCGGGTAAAAATGTCATAACTTCTTCATAACAGATCCAAATTTAGTGAGACCAAATGTTTTGGTTAGGGAAAAATATTTAGTATGTTGTTTAACCATTTCATAAAAATTCATCAAACATTTTGTGTGGGGCACGCTCTACAAGGTCTCTCTCTAGAAGAAGCCAGAATTTAGCAAGGTATGCCATTTTTGCTATAACTCCTTTTCTGAGAGGTTCCAAGTAGTGACACTTGGAGGAATTGCATGAAATAAACTGAAGAACATTTTATATCAGTTTCATATCTTTATACATTACATGTTCAAAGTTATGATTACTTCAAGTTAGGGTTGTTGACTAATCCAAAACTAGGCATGTGAGACTAAAGAAAAGTTTGATGAAAATGCTAGTCTCTTGTTTTTAAAGTTAAGGAAGGTTTGTAGGAATGCGATCATATACACCAGGTATATTATAGAGCTACAAATCAGATTTGGATGATGAAATTGATGAAGGATTTTGGTTGTGGTACATGTTGAGTACATGGTTGAGACAAGTAGTTGATGAGTTGGTGCACATACATGAGGTGTATAGTTGATGATGTTGGTACATATTGATGAGTCATAGTTGATGAGTAGTTGAAAATTGATTGGTACATACTTGGTACATGGTTGGATGCACTTGTTTATGGTACAGTTTGATTACAGGTTGGTGCATGGTTGATGCACTTGTTTATGGTACAGGTTGATGCATGGTTCAGATTTATTGGTACAGGTTTACAGTGGTATATCTCACAGTGATAGTGTGATAGTGGTTCCATAATTTTACTTCTACTTCAAAGTGGTAGGACGGGGCAAGGACAGGTGGTTGTAGCCACCTTTCGGTTGTAGCCGGAGAACTTTGGGGGTTGTAGCCTCCTTCTGGTTGTAGCCAGAGAATTGGGGAGTTGGATCTTCCCTCAGGTTGTAGCCTAAGAAACTAGGGAGTTGTAGCCTCCTTCCAGTTGCAGATGGAAAAGAAAGGAAGTTGGTGCTTCCAATGAATGTAATTCTTTAAGACATATAAGAAAAAACATTATGTGGTTTTCTCCCGATTTGGGTTTCCACATAAAACACTGGTGTATTGTGTATGCGTGTGATTGTTTATTTCTTACTGCTCATTATTGGATAATAATTCTACATTGATATAACATTTGAAGAAAAAGGATTATAATCACGCTATTACCAATTCACCCCCCCTCTCAGTAATCCAACACAAACCTCAAAATGGATAGTACCATATCTTGTTCATAAGAAAAATATTCTTGGTATGTTTCCTTTGTGGATATGGTGGCTCAAGCCCTCAGTACACATGATGCCAAAAAATGAAACATAAACAATTTTACTATTGAATGATAGTGTTATGTCACCCATGGTTAAGGAAATAAGTTAAGGTTATTAGGTCCTATTTGAATCTTCTTAGAATTGATATCCGTTACATAGTCCTTGAAAAAAGACAAAAGACTTATGTAGCGGATATTAATTTGGTCTTTGTGTGGGACATTTTATGCCATTAGTATGTAATTTTGTACAAAAATAATGGATCTTGGGGACTACACCATGGTCAAGGAACGAGGAATGAGGAACTAGGAACGAGGAACACATAACACGGAACAAGGAATGGAAGTTGTACTAGGACTAGACACTGAAAACAATGACGTGTGAATGGGGACAACACTGAAATTTTTTCAAACAGTTTCTGTATGCACTGAAATTTGTAATGGATATACTATTTTCATGCCTTAACTATATGGGAGGTTTTCTTGAATCAAATTTCACTCACACACCTACTTTCTTCCATCATCATGAATTCATCATGTAAACCGTAAACATTAATTTTCTTTCAGAGTACCCAATTTGGTTGACGCAAGTTTTAAGATTTCGTTGGTTTTTCTTCATTTTCATTTCAAGTTCTACATTAATGTATATAAAATGTATCTGCGTCATCGTTGTGATGAAAATTTCCTCTATTTCAATGATTTCTTAATCAACACCATCAAGATACTAGAGGCGTGCAACATGGACCTGCAAATGGGGCCAACGTTGAAATTTTTTCAAACAGTTTTTTTATGCACTGAAAGTTTAGATGGATAGACTATTCACATGCCTTAATGATATAGGAGGGTTTCTGGACTCAAATTTGACTGACACACCCACTTTCTTCCATCATCAATTCATCATGTAAACCATAAACCCTATTTTTCATATGTTCTAGTAGATATGTTAATGATTCCAAGTTTCAAATTTGTATTTGACTGAAGGTCCATCTATCTTGAAAAGTATCAAATTGAGATTTCAAGTTGATAAACCAAATATGAAATGAATCCAAGCATCATTTGATATTGTCGCAAGAGAGATGAATGTAAATAATCTTGAGATGAATTTGCTATACTATTGACGAAAAAAGTTCGTGAATAATTTTATGCCATTAGTATGTAATTTTGTACAAAAATAATTGATCTTGGGGACTACACCATGGTAAAGGAACGAGGAACGAAAATTTCACGAGGACTAGACACCGACAACAGGGACCTGCGAATGGGGCCAACGCTAAAAATTTTCAAACAGTTTTTGTATGCACTGAAATTTGTCATGGATAGAATATTGGCATGCATTAATGATATGGGAGGGTTTCTAGACTCAAATTTGAGTGACACACCCACTTTATTCCATCATCAATTCATCATGTAAACCATAAACCCTAATTTTCTTTCAGAGTACCCAATTTGGTTGATGCAAGTTTTAGGATTTCGTCGGTCTTTCTTCATTTTGATTTCAGTATCTACATTAATGTATATACAATATATATATGTCATTTTTGTGATAAAAAATCCCTCTATTTCGTTGATTTCTTAATCAACACCATCAAGATACTAGAGGCGGGAAACATGGACCGGCGAATGGGGCCAACGTTGAAATGTTTTCAAACAGTTTCTGTATGCACTGAAATTTGTCATGGATAGACTATTGGAATTCCTTAATGGTATGGGAGGGTTTCTAGACTCAAATTTGACTGACACACCCACTTTCTTCCATCATCAATTCATCATGTAAACCATAAACCCTAATTTTCTTTCAAAGTACCCAATTTGGTTGATGCAAGTTTTAGGCTTTCGTCGGTATTTCTTCATTTTGATTTCAAGTTCTACATTAATGTATATACAATGTATCTGCATCATATTTGTGATGAAAAATCCATCTATTTCATTGATTTATTAATCAACACCATCAAGATACTAGAGGCGGGTAACAATGACATGTGAATGGGGCCAACGTTGATTTTTTTTCAAACTGTATCTGTATGCATTGAAATTTGACATGGATAGGCTATTCACATGCCTTAATGATATGGGATGGTTTATGGACTCAAATTTCACTCACACACCCACTTTATTCCATCATCATATAATCATGGAAACCATCCATAGGCACAAAGACATATAAATTATTTTAATAGTATGTATGTCCATCCCTGTCCTACTAGTCAACTTAGGGTTTCCTACTAGCTATGATGGTAGCATTAATTCCCTATGGTGAAAACGAGAACATAAATTATTTTAACAATATGTATGTCCATCCTTCTCCTACTAGTTAACTTAGGGTTTCCTACTAACTATGATGGTAACATTAATTCTTGGCCCAAGGAAATTTTGATCCAAAGGATTTGTAAAAAAATTGCAAGAAAACCATGTTATTGTCTAGTGACTGTTTCTCTTCTAGGATAGTAAGGAAGGAGTCATATAAAAATTTTCCATTTGCAAGCCTCATATAATCCACCAAAACAATTTTTTTTTGGATGAGGTAGTTAAGGGTTTCAATAACCATCACATAAAAGGTTAGTGCAAAAGGGAATCCTCGACTACTAGAGTGGAAAGTAGTCTCGTGTGAGAAATTGATCATCAACCATCTCTTTGAGGGTAGTCATTAATTCAACCAAAATTATAAGCTGACACAGACGTCACCTTTGCCTTGGAAAATCCTTTATGCTGAACTCCTAGTCTTAACGGATCGTTCTAACTTCACCTTCGAACCAAAGTGGCTCTTTTGATTCCTCACTAGAATCTTTGTTAAAAACCCAATTCATAGGTCCTCCCTTTTCCCCTGTCACAGCTTCTGCGCATACCTGGTCTCTTCCCGATAGGAATTTCGAGTTTCGAGATTTCGCGATCCCTATTGTTGAGAACCTCAACCTTCTCGATCCCCCCGATCTCCGATATGCCGATATACCAAAACGACTCTAACTTCGACTGGCCCCCTGGGCTATACCTTTGGTCCACATGACCTTCCCTTATATGACCGTGGTCCCTTTCGGGGTTTCAAGACTCAAGTGCCCGACCTCTAGATCTCTCGACTCCTGAATTACCAAGTCCCGAAGTGCTGAGATGCCCTTCCCTTTCGGGATCCTCCCCCAGACTCCTAGGTTGTTGCCATGCATCTCCTCGAGATGGAAGGTCCTCGTCACTTCACGGTTTTGGGAACCAAAAGGCTTATGGGTTCTTTCCCTCGGAACTCCAGAAGTTCCGATTCCTGACCTTTTATATGCTGAAATGACGTTAGCCATCCCCACACTAGAGCTTTCCACCTTGTCAGTGTTTCGGACTTCGTGGTTCCGAAATGTGTGTGCTTCATGTCTTCAGGATTCGCAAAATGCTAAATCCTGAAATGCCAATGGCTTCCGATCTCCACCACATGTTCCAACTGATGAACGGTCCAGATCAAGATCGGGGTTTCCACTATGAAGTAACCTGATCTCCTATCCTCTAGATTCTTGAAGTCCCGAATTCCAAAGTTTCAATATCCCGACACCTTTCAGGACCTTCACTCTGCCTGCGAGAGTTTAACCCTTGTGCAACTCTAGTCAGATCCTACGGTTGACGGGTAACTAGTTGATGATCCAACGACTCACGATCTCCTGAGCTTGAAACTCTAGAAACAGTTGTAACCTCATTGCTTCTCTATTAGATAGGACGACTGGTGGGATTTTGCTAATCCTCTACAAATAAATTTGATCGTTCGACGACTTCGTAGGTTCAAGTCCCTCTGAGAGTTTCCATGACTTCGAGTCTTTCAAAAAAAATCCTGCATGCACTCCTTGTGGTAGACCTTCAAACATTTCATTGTTGAACACCTTCGACTACGCGCACTCCTTGCAGTAGCAATCCTTCAATAGTTTCTCGGGTTTCAAACCCTAGATTCAAGATTGTTATGTGCACACATTGCACGATTCCTATGCCTAACTACACCTTTGAAGAAATGAGAACAAAAGATAACCTATCTGAGCTTTCAGAGACAAGACCTCTGAACCCTTTTTGTCAATGCACTCCTTGCGGACAATTGAATTGCATTCCTTGCAGGAACTCTTGCTCAAATATAGAAACAATTTGAAACTCATTTCCTAACTCTTCCTCTCTCAGACTTCAAACATTTAACAAGAAATCATCCATACACAGCATATAAAGCAAATGTATAACATAAAGAGTAAAATTATGAACATACTATTCAACATACACATACAAGAAACAACTACAACGCCATGAATCTGAATTAAGACTTCTTCTATTAACTTAATCTCTATACATGGGTGTTTTTCAATTATAGTTTCTCTGTTCCAGTTTTGTATCCTCTCTTCTCCTTCTTGGTAATGTTCTTCACTACTATGCTCTCAATTGGCATCCTCCTTCTATGTTACAATTACAGAATGAGGGTGTCTGTATCCGTTTTCCCTCCACTCCTAAAACTGTCAACTCTTAGAATTCAAATCTACCTACTAACATAAATGCTTTCTACCTACTATGAACCAGAGCAGATCGCTCAAGGTCCTATACAATATATAAGTATGCCTCTCCGTAACTATCACATTTATGTTTTGGTGCATTTATCTTCAAAAGTTTTGAAATAATTTATCATGTGCCTAAAATGCATTGTCACTTGCCCCATGCTCGCTTGACATTGGCGATGCTCCTGCATCATACTCCCTCACTTGAAAATCTTCATGGGATCCTATCCATGAGCTCTCGCATGGTCTATCCATGCTTCTAAATCTCTGCTTCATTCTCCCAGTTGGCATCTTCAATTGGATGTCCTTTCCATTTGACCAAGTATTCAAAGTATTGTCTTCTTCTGGTCTTCTTGCTAATTCTTTTGTCTAGTATGCTTTCCATCTGCGGATTCTCTGCAACAGGCATCTTCTTTATCCATTGGATCTCTGGTTGTTCATCACTTGTTCCTGCTTCCCCAGTTTTGTATGGGTACAAATCTGAGAAATTGAATATCGGAGAAATTCTGATCCCATCAGGTAATTCAATCTCATAAGCATTTGTTCCAAATTTCTTCAAGACCTTACATGGTTCGATCTTGTTCATCTTCAGTTTGTTATATGTCCCCTTCGGGAACCTTTCCTTTCTCAGATGTGCCAGAATCGAATCACCAACCTCAAACTGAAGTTATCTCCTGTGTTGATATGCTCTTCGCTTATACTCCTGGCTTGAGTTCTGTAATCGCTCCTTCACCTGGTTGTGAAGTTCTTTCATTTCCTCTGCAAAATCTTCTGCACTAGCACTCCTAGTCACAATCTATTTTGAATCTCTTAGCTCATAAATTCCTCTCGGCTGCATGCCACAAATAATTTGAAATGGAATTTGTCATGTGCTTATGTTAACTGAGTCATTATGAGAAAACTCTACTTGTGGTAATATGTTGTCCCATTGGCTATGGTGTTCTATCACCAAGCTCCTCAGCAAGTCTCCTAAACTCCTGTTCACCACTTTTGTCTTTCCATCCATCTGAGGATGATAAGATGAACTGAACGATAAGTTAGTTCCCAGCTTCTTCCATAAGGTTCTCCAGAAGTGTCCCACGAACTTAGTGTCTCGATCTGAAACTATGCTCCTTGGTAAGCTGTGAAGTCGAATGACTTCTTTGAAAAACAGATTCGCAATGTGAGTTACGTTGCTGGTTTTCTAACATGGAATAAAGTGTGTTAGAAAAAACAGGACCGCGATGCAATAAAATAAAACAAATGCAGAAACAAAACACAGAAATTACACAATACAAGAGAGACACAGATTTACGTGGTTCACCCAGTGTGGTCTACGTCCACTAGAGAAATTGCCAGGTCCTTTCTTTATTATTATTCAATAAAATGAAGGGATACAACCTACAGCAAAACCCGTTGTGACTTCCTCTTCTTTCTCTCACAGTCTCCTCTCATAGAATACAATACTCCCCAACATACATAGCCGCAATACATTTCCCTCATAAAAGAGGGTTGCCTTCTAGGGAAAAAAACCCTAACATAATCTCTATCGTTAGATCTGCGACCTTATAATGAACGGTCTAGATTTACAATGAAATTACAATATACTTTTACAAGGCAATTTTTGCTTTGGGGGACGCTACCCCCGAACCCCTGCTGGGGGCCCGCTTGCGCCCAGACTCCCCAACCAGGGGGATATCCCCCCTGGACCCCGCAGAGGGGGTACCCCCCCTGCACTCCCCCGCGTGGAAGAGTGTACATACTTCTAGGGTGTAAATACTTCATGGGGTATAAACACGGCTGAAAGTAAAAGACCTCTAAATAAGGAAGATAATCAGGCTCCAAAACCAACAAAGTGTGCCATTTTGGAAAATCTATCCACCACCACAAAGATTGAGTCAAACCCTCTTTATGTTCTTGGCAACCCCAATATGAAATCCATGCTAACTACATCCCACGGCCTCTCAGGTATTGGCAATGGTTGATAAAATCATGCATTTTGTCTCTTTCCTTTCGAATGCTGGAAAATTCTGCATCTGTCCATGAACCTCTTGACATATGCTCGCATTCCCAACCAAAAATATGACTCATTCAATTTTTTGAATGTCTTGTCATGACCAAAGTGCCCGACCAATCCTCCACTGTGTTTCTCCTTCAGAAAATTCTCCCTCATGGAGCATTTTGGAATACAAAGTTGATTACCTTTAAACATTAATCCTTCCTGGATTATGTATTCTGTCCATTGGCTTCCATCTCTGAGAATTGGATTCTCAGCTGCTTCATATGCCTTCTTAAAATCTGGATCATCTCTGTACATGTCCTTGAGGTCATCAAAACCCAGTATTTTAATTCTGAACTCCTGCAACAACAAACATTTCTTGCTCAAAGAAACAACAACCTTGTTAGTAGTTCTAGAAATATGCTTGATTACAAAAGTAAAGTTCTGCATGTATTCAACCCATTTTACATGTCTTTGATTCAAATTTTCCTATTGATTCACAAACTACAGTGCATGATTGTCACATTATAAGACAAACTCCTTTGGAATCAAATAATGTCTCCACTTCTTCAATGCCTGAATGATAACATAGAAGTCCTTGTCATATGTGGAGTACTTCACCTTCGCTTCATTCAACTTCTCGCTGAAGTATGCTATCAGCCTGTCTTCTTGACTCAAGACTGCCCCTATTGCAAATCCATTTGCATCGCATTTCACTTGAAATGTCTTTTGGAAATTAGGCAACACCGAAATTGGTTGTTCCGTGATTTTCCTCTTCAACAGATTAAAACTCTTCTTAGCCTCTTCTGTCCAGTGAAAATATTTGTGTCTTTTCTTCACTGTGTCCATCATCAGTGCACTAATTCCACTGAAATTTCTGATGAACTTCCGGTAGAAACTAGCCAATCCGTGAAAACTTCTCACCTCAAATATGCTCTTCGGTGATGGCCAATTCTTGATCACTTCCACCTTATCTGGATCCATCCTCAATTCATCTGCGGAAATAACAAAGCCCAAATAGATGAGTTTTGTCTTCATGAATGAGGATTTCTTCATGTTTATCAACAGCTTCTCTTGTTGTAATCTCTTCATCACTGTAGCTAAGTGTTTTAGATGCTCTGCCTCTGTTTTACTGAAGATCAGTATATCATCTAGATACACAATGACAAATTTTCCGATGAATTCCTTCAGGACTTCGTTCATCAACCTCATGAAGGTACTTGGCACATTTGTTAACCCAAATGGCATAACAAGCCATTCATACAACCCTTCATTAGTCTTGAAGGCTATTTTCCATTCATCACCTTCCCTCATACGAATATGGTGATATCCACTTTTCAAATCAATCTTCGAAAAAAAATTTGCTCCACTTAAGCAATCCATCAGATCATCCATCCTTGGCAATGGAAATTTGTACCTAATGGTTATCTTGTTGATTTCCCTTGAATCAATACACATCCTCCAGCCTCCATCTTTCTTTGGACTGAGTACTGTTGGAACAACACATGGACTCAAGCTTTCTCTAACCAACCCTTTATCTAACAAATCCTGGACTTGTCTTTTGACCTCTTCATTCTCCAGCGATGTTAATATATACGCTTCTTTGTTTGGTAAACTGGCTCTAGGTATGAGATCAATATGATGACTCACACTTCTGATTGGTGGCAACGAACGAGGTAGTTTGTCCACTACTATGTCAATGAACTCTTCCAGTAGTTCCTAAAATTCTTCTGGTAAATCATCTATCCTTGTGCTGGTTAAAACAATCATTGGCTTCCTGACAACAATGAATTTTGGTTCCTCCTTCTTCTTGACCTTGTTAAGGAGTTCCTCCCCACTCATGAGAAGTACAGTGTTACTTACTTCAGGTTTCGCTTTCTTATCTTTGATTGGAAGCAACATGTGAGTTCTCCCATTATTTTCTAGGGTGTATGTGTTCATCCTCCCATCATGAATCACATTTCTGTCATATTTCCATGGTCTACCCAACAATAAATGACAAACATCCATGGGAATAACATCGCAGATTATCTTATCATTATATCCTCCTATCTTAAATTCAACTAAACATTGTTTAGTGACATTTACCTGATGTCCTTTTTGTAGCCATGAAACTCTATATGGACTTGGATGTTCAATCGTCTCCAGCTCCAAATTTTCTACCATCTCTATTGAAACAAGATTATCTGTGCTACCACTATCCACAATGACCTTGCATACCCTGTCCTTGGTTTTGCAAGCAGTCCGAAAAAGTTTGTTTCTCTGTACTGGATTTTCCACCTCCTTCTCTAGTGTCAAAAGAACTTTTTGCATCATCAACAATCTTCCGCCTTCAGTATCTTCTACCTCAACATTCCACCTCTGTGCTTCGGTGATGTGAGTCTCTCCACTCTATTTCTTCTTGTATAGACATTCATAAGATTTGTGTCCATTCTTTCCACATGTGAAGCATTTTATTACTCCACCTCTTCCTCTTCCTCTACCTCTAGTATGAGGAAAAGTATTATTATCAGCATAATCTCCTCTTTATTTGGTATGATGCCCTCTCTATTCAGCATATTTCCCTTGCTATGAGGTTCCACCTCTTTCAGTTCGAGTCTGAGGTTTCTTCCAGTCCTCCCTGGGTTTCTAGTTTTTATCTTGGACAACTGATTTGCCCCTGGATTGACTTCTACCTCACCCTCTCTGACCTTTCTTTCAGCTCAACTTCTCTTCAGCTTTTAGGGCCATCTGATAAGAATCTTCCACCGTTCATATGGTCATCATGCTCATCTCATCCTGAATGTCATATCTCAGGCCATTCATGTACCTAACAACCTTTTGATCATCTCTTTCCCGATGACCTGTCCTAATGTTCAACTTGTAGAATTCTTCGGTATATTCCTTCACTGTCATCATCTTTTGTCTCAAATTTTGCATTCTTCGAAACAGAGTAATATGGTAATCTCTAGGAATGAATTTTGCCTTCATCTTTGCAATCATCCTATCCCAACTCCTCATTTTTTGCTTGCCTTTGCAGCGTCTGTCAGCTTGTAGTTCATCCCACCACAATGCTGCATGTCCTTTCAGCCTTGTGACAACATGTTTGACCTTCTTGTCTTCCTCGACATCTTCATAGTCGAAATAAGTGTCCAGAGCTCTAATCCAGTCTAGAAGCTCTTCAGCATCCAGGTTTCCTTCATAAACTGGGATGTCCATTTTCACCCTGGCACCCATCCTTGCAACAGCTCTAATCAAGCGTTCATTTGCGACATCTTTCGCTGAAACTTCTTCTTCTTCATGTTCAACTTCATTTTCACTTTCAGAATCACTAATATCCCCAATACCGACTGTGTGTCTCTGTGCTGTCTCCATGTCCTCAAGTCTGGCGCGTAAATCACACATTTCTCTTGCCATGGCTGGGTCAAGCATCTACCTACCTCTTCTTCTTGTTATTTCCCTTTCCTCTAGCAGATCGGGTGTTTTCATGTCCCTTCTTCTTGGTGGCATGGTGAATTTTCCTTTTCCTTGCCACAGAAAGAAAAGAACCCTTTTGGTGCTCTAATACCAAACCTGACGCAGACGTCACCTTTTCCTCGGAAAAGCCTCTACGCTGACCTCCCAGTCTTAATAGATCGTTCTAACTTCACCTTCGAACCAAAGTGGCTCTTTCAATTCCTCACTAGAATCTTTGTTAAAAACCCAATTCACAGGTCCTCCCTTTTCCCTTGTCACAACTTCTGCGCATACCTGGTCTCTTCCCGACAGGAATTTCAGGTTTCAGGATTTTGCGATCCCTGTTGTCGAGAACCTCAACCTTCTCAATCCCCCCGATCTACGATATGCCAATATACCAAAATGGCTCTAACTTTGACTGGCCCCCTGGGCTATACCTTTGGTCCACATGACCTTCCCTTATATGACCGCGGTCCCTTTCGCGGTTTCGCGACTCAAGCGCCCGACCTCTGGGTCTCTCGACTTATGAATTGTTGAGTCCCGAACTGTCGAGATGCCCTTCCCTTTTGGGATCCTCCCCCGGACTCCTAGGTTGTTGCCACACGTCTCCTTGAGATGGACAGTCCTCATCACTTCGCGGTTTCGGGAACCAAAAGGCTTATGGGTTCTTTCCCTCGGAACTCCTGAAGTTCTGATTCCTGACCTTTTATATGCTGAAATGACATCAGCCAGCCCCACACTGGAGCTTTCCACCTTGTCAGGGTTTTAGACTTCATGGTTCTGAAATGTGTGTGCTTTCTGTCTTCAGGATTCACGAAATTCTGAATCCTGAAATGTCGATGGCTTTCGATCTCCACCACGTGTTCCAACCGATGAACGGTCCAGATCAAGATCGGGGTTTACACTATGAAGTAACCCGATCTCCTATCCTCTAGACTCCTGAAGTTTCGATATCCCGATGCCTTTCGGGACCTTCACTTTGCCTACGAGAGTTTAACCCTCGTGCAACTCCAGTCAGATCCTACGACTGACGGGTAACTAGGTGAGGATCCAATGGCTCACGATCTCTTGAGCTTGAAACTCTGGAAACATCCGTAAACTCCTTTCTTCTCTATTAGATTGGATGGCTGGCGGGATTTCTCTAATCCTCTACAAAGAAATTTGATCATTCGTCTCTTCCCTTCGACGGCTTCGTAGGTTCGAGTCCCTCTGAGAGTTTCCACGACTTTGAGTCTTTCAAAAAAACTCCTGCATGCACTCCTTGCGGTAGACCTTCAAACATTCCGGTGTTGAACACCTTCGAATCCGCGCACTCCTTGCAGCAGCAGTCCTTCAATAGTTTCTCAAGTTTCAAACCCTAGATTCAAGCTTGGTCTATGCACACATTGCATGACCCCTGTGCCTAACTGCACCTTTGAAGAAATGAGAACAAAATCTAACCTATCTGAGCTTTCAGAGACAAGACCTCTGAACCCTTTTTGTCAATGCACTCCTTGTGAACAATTCAACTGCACTCCTTACAGGAACTCTTGCTCAAATAGAGAAACAATTTGAAACTCATTTCCTAACTCTTCCTCTCTCAGACTTCAAACATTTAACAAGAAATCATCCGTACACAACATATAAAGAAAATTTATAACATAAAGAGTAAAATTATGAACATACCATTCAACATACACATACAAGAAACAACTACAATGCCATGAATATGAATTAAGACTTATTCTATTAACTTAATCTCTGTACATGGGTGTTTTTCAATTACAGTTTCTTTGTTCTAGTTCTGTATGCTCTCTTCTCCTTCTTGGTAATGTTCTTCACTACTATGCTCTCAATTGGCATCCTCCTTCTATGTTACAATTACACAATGAGGGTGTCTATATCTATTTTCCCTCCACTCCTAAAACTATCAGCTCTGATAATTCAAAGCTACCTACTAACATACATGATTTCTACCTACTATGGATGAGAGCAGATCGCTCAAGTTCCTTTACAATATATAAGTACGCCTCTCCTTAATTATCACATTTACGTTTTGGCACATTTATCTTCAAAAGTTTTTAAATAATTTATCATGTGCCTAAAATGCATTGGCGCTTGCCCCATGCTCGCTTGACATTGGTGATTCTCCTACATCATAATCCTTTGATCACATACCCAATATTCCTTTTGCATTGAATTTCTTAGGACTACATCAACACAAGTTTGCATATACAACTTTCTTTCCTTTGTTATAATTCCTTGGGATGGAAAAAATAGTTTGTAATGATTAACAAAGTCATTTTCAATGTTCCCCTGGTCAATGATTCTATTGTTTTTTATTTTGAGGGCCTTAATGTGCTTCACAAGTTCCTTGGATGTCATATCTTTGAAACATATCATAGTAGGATTATCACATGTCTTAAGCCAATGGAACCCAAATTTTATTTGCCCCCCCCTTACTTTATATGTCTCATCAACCTTTAGTATTTGTCATTGTTTGGTCAGTTGTTATTCACTAAGGGGATAAGCTGAGGCATTCTTGAAATTTCCTCGAGCTCTTCCAATATTTCCTTGTATTTTATTCTTCTAAATGTCGTCAACTATCTACCATAACATCTAAGAAAGGAAACGATTTTTCTAATGTAATATTCCCACCAAATTAGAATTTAGCCTTTGTCCCCTTGGGGCCTTGGACTAATTATCTTCCATATTTTGGGGTGGATAACTTCCTCCACTCCCCTATGGTTAAATCCTTCATAGCCATCTTTTATACACAAAATATTATAACAATACCCATATCTCACTCAAAGGTTCATGATTCCCTATAGACAACATGTTATGTGGTTTAGGGAATTGATTATGTCCCTTAATCCCTAAAGGATTCATAAATGACCCAAGGGCCTTATTTTCCTCACTTGACCATGGCTAATTACTTAATGCACATGTCCCTAGTGCAAAATATTTCATAATGTTACACATATTCAACTTGGAGGCCAAATATTTACTCTAAAAGGATTATGTTGAAGGTGATGTTCATGGATATCGAGCCTTACAAATCCATTTATGGAATAAGGCCCTTATTTTACTCCCTTTGTTATGGGAAATTTCTTGAGACCCATTCCTACTATGAAAAAACTCATTATTATACCCATATCCTACTTATATGACTAGGATTCACTTTGAAGGAACTATGTTGTAGTTTGAGGCCTTAATCATGGCCTATTAGATCAAGAATATTAACTTAGGTCCTAATTCCCTCGACTTCTGACCCAACCATGGTCAAGGATCTAGTACCCATCCCTAATGCATAAGACCTTCTAATGGAATCCACATACCACTCTAATGATAATAATATCTTATATAGGGCACGTTTTGTGGTTTGTGGCCTTGTCCATGGCCCTTGTAGGTCCCTGAAAGATTCATTTAGAGACTAAGAGATTTATTGTCCTCTCATGCACATTATCAAGGCATTGAGACCTATCCCCATTATCCAAGGAATTATAGGAGAAACCATGTTCCACTTGGAGGATATGGTAATATTAATATTAAAATGGCAGCCTAACATAATTTTTTATTTTTATTTTTAAATAAATATTGTTCGTCGCAATTGCGACGGCAACTTATATTGCTGCGACGCTTTTTCCATATAAATTATGAAAGTTGTCATCGCAATTGTGATGCCCACTTATATTGTTACGACGCTTTTGCCATATAAACAATGAAATTTGTTTTCGCAATGGCGACGACAACTTATATCGCTGCGATGCTTTTGCCATATAAACAATGAAAAGTTGTCATCACAATGGCGATGATAACTTATATTGTTGCGACGCTTTTTTCCTATAAAAAATGAAAGTTGTCATCTCAATTGCGATGATAACTTATATTTTTGTGACACATTTTCCATATAATCAATGAAAGTTGTCGCAAGTGCGACGACAACTTAAATTTTTGTGACGTATTTGCTACATAAACATAAAAAAGTTGTCGTCGCAAGTGCGACGACAGCTTAAATTGTTGTGATGCATTTGATATATAAGCAACGAAATCTGTCGTCGCAATGGTCGTCTTAATTGCGAGAAAATGTTGGTTTCACTTAGTTTGCCTATATTGTTGTATTAGCGACGATATTTCTTTTTTGTCACAATTGTGAGAAGTTCCTTTGGTCATTGCTCTTGCGACTGTAATTCAAGTTCGTCATAGTTTCCACATGACATAAAATGACATTTCAGAGACTCAATATTCATCAAATTTGCTAGTGCCACAGGTCTGAATGCGAACCTCAGTTTGCGTGTACAAGAATTAGACATGAGCTTCACCCATGTGATCACCGGTCAAGACCAAAAGCCTAACTAAAAGGCACATCTCATTTCATGATTTCAGGATTCTTGCATGCGATTCACTCCTAACTCCTTTTCTTCTCGAACTCCCGATCCTCGATGTCCCAATCAACGATTTCTCTCGGAACTAGCTCCTCTCGCTAGGCCCCTTCAACTATGACGATGGGCTAAACCAAGTGCCAACTCAAAAGGTGTTTCATGATTTCGCGTATCACGAATTCAAAAGACTCCTCCTCTCCATCTTCCAATCCTTGAAACCCTGAAATATGATCTACGGTGGATCAACGGTCCACGCTCCTTCTTCAATATAATGACTCATATCTAATTGTGAGTTCGGGCCCCGCGATTTCTTAAAATATTCCCTTTGCCTTCTCTCCTATGTGATTCAGCGAAACGCTAAACTCTCACCATGTGTCCCTCTCGATGGATGGCTAGGATCACTTCGATTTCTAGCTCCCTGGGTATTTTCTCTTGTCTTCACCTTCATTCTCCTGGTACCCGATCCTCTAATGTGTGTGGATATCCACCACCTACCACCCGAGATCCAATGATCCATATTGATTTTTCCTTTCGCGAGTTTGCTCCTCTGCTCCTTACAAATCTCTCGATGTCTAGTTCCATGAACACCCGGATCTACTGCCACCTGTCCCCCGACGATGGATGGTTCTGATGATTTTGTGACTTCAAAAAATCCACCCTCCTGTGCACTATCGAAGGGTTTAACCCTTTTGCACTTCCTCCGGATCCAACGACTGTTGGTCCACGTGCTCAGATCCTATGGTCCAGGTCTGATATTCCTCTTGCGCTCTCTCCTGAGTGTCTGGACATGGATTCGATGGTCCAAATATTCTTTCCTACTACTGATCCTATGGCTGTTGTGCTCATCCTCCTGAGCTTTGGATTTCTTCCCTGATTTGGAATATTTCAAATGCTTCGAAGGTCTTAGCCTTCGATTTATCTCCTGCAAGCCCTTCCAACTTTGGGTCTCTCCTGCATTCTAGAAACACTATCCTTTCTAAGATTTGTTCACTTTGAAACCTCTAAAGGTTTCTCTATCTCTGCAACTCCTTGCAGTATCCTCGCTCACTATTGTGCTATCCTTCCTGAGCTTTGTCTGTGGCTTGGAAATCGAAGTGTCTTAGCCTCTTCTAGTCCTTTCTATTGGAACTTTGTGTGAAAAGGCACTATTCCTCCTGATATTTACTTTCTCAAACCTCTAAGGGACTCGGTCCTTATCTCTCTCTTCAAAGGGGAATTTGATGCCCTCCTGGAAACCTCCTACTCAAGAACACCTTGTTGAGCCAAAAGAGTATTTAACAACTCTATGAGTTTCTTTCTCCTTGACACTTCCCTTGTCTCTGAACTCAAAATAGAGTTCTTCTTGTGCACTCTTTTCATACGCTCAATTCCAACCTGACATAGCTCCACATAATCCTCAGTAATTATGTTTTCTCTTCTCTATGCCCTCCTCTGCACAGTCTCACCTCCAAGGTGTTAAGGAAACTTGAGGCTTCTCCCTTGAGTTTATGATTCCTCTAGTGTGCCCTCTTCCACAGAACACAGATGTGCACTCTTGCACTGGCTCACATAATCCTCAATATTATGTCATGCAACCGCTTGCATGAAGCCACAAAAAACCCAAACTGAAATCAAACAAACTCATAGACAGATAAATTCTATCTATCCCTACAGATGGAATATAACATACATCTATAGCATAAAAATACATAAAACACATGGAAACACACAAAGATTCTCATGCAGGAAAAACTGCTCTTTGTATTAATCTCAGAATTCTTGTACAATGTGTTCAATCTCCGACTACAACGGAGTCTCAGCTCTCTCTTTTCTCCCTCTCTAACATAATCTCTCAAAAATTAATTCCTTCTAGATACAAAGATCTTTTTTCTTCAAAAGAGGGGCTCATCGAGCCTTTCCCTCCAAGCTACCTACTCTCATTAAATTATAATGAATTACTTTTATTGGCTGTCTAGTCCGAATCAGATCTAGATGTGAAGCCCTATAAACATTTAAATCAAAATTCAAATTTTTAAATGAGGGTTGACGCCTATCTCTCCTCCATTGAATGTGTGCTTGATGTGTTAGCTGGTTGACAAGTTGCTTGGTGAAGCGACGATCCTGCATCAAGAAGCGAAAATAATAGAACAAGTAATGAAGCCTCAGATAATGAAGAAAGAAGAAGAGGTTGAGAAGCTTGAAGAAGAAGTTGTCACATTGAGAAGTAAAATCATCAATCTCAAAAAGAATGTTTAAGAGACAAAAACATCCACATCAGTTATAGAGAATGAAGAGAAGCACTCTAGGTTGCAAGAAAAGAAGAATGAAGAAAATAGAAAGAGTTATGAATAATTACTCAAAGGAAGTAATCATGGTAAACCAAAATCTAAGAAATCTATTGAAGATACATATTCAATAAGACCATCCATGTTCAAGCCACAAAGAATATTCAATCATGATCATGATTAGTCAAGGAAAAAATTCAGAAGGATTATGCCACAAAGAAGATCATTCACTCCCAAGTATGCAAATTTATTTTATGGTAATTGTTTTTATTGTACTAACTTTGGACATAAGGTTTCATATTGCAAGGATTATAAAAGAAATGTCCAAGCAAGAAGTGCCTATGTGGTCGCATGTAACATTGAGTGTTACAACTGTCATAACTATGGACACATACCCAGTGATTGTAGAAGCATGATTGATACTTCCATGAAAGACAATATTGATATCAGATATAAGAAAGTATGGGTAAGAAAATAGGAATAACAGGTAAACAAAGACCAGGTACCAGAGATCGCAAGATTGGCAATAAAAATAGATGAAGAAAATTCTACAGAGAAAAGGAAAGATGTCAGATACAGAAAGGTTTGGAAAATAACTGAAAGAAAGGAAGAACAGGTAAATAAGAAACATGTTCAAGAGATTGTACTTTCAGGCATTATAGTGAAAGATGAATCCACGGACAAAAAGAAAGAAGTCATAGCTAAGAGAGATAATGAATCTACCAATGAAGATGATGATGAATCTACCAATGAAGATGATGATGAATACACATCAAAGAAGGAATTGTTCTGAGCCATCCGTCTTAGAGACTCCCAAGTAATATGAATATTAGAAAGTGGGAGTCTATGCGATAGCTATGATAGACCAAAGAACCATCCTTTGAGAAGCTTACAGAGTTTGAGAAGACAGATTCAGAGCAATCAGTTAGCATAAGTACAGTTTGATAGATTAATCAAGACTTCATGATAGTATAGTGATAAATGGGTCAACATTAAGGAAAGTTGCTCAAGTAGAGTCTTGGGTAGTATGGACATAGATGGATTCATAAGAAAACTTACTAGTTTTGGAAAAATATATGATAGTGGATGAGAGCATGGATTCATAGATGTTGGACACACCTACCACACTTAGAGGGGGGGGTGAATGAGTGTGGGTATTTTTTCCCAAAACATCCCTCTTACACAAAACTCATTAGTTAGCATTCGACATTTACTCATTACTAATTGATATCATTAATAATCATTTAGATGTGAATACATATCAGCAACATATATCAACAATATATCATCAACAAATCATCTCCACAAGGAACACAAGATGTTTGTACAATTTTTCTTTTTATTATGGACTTCAATCCGGGGGTTTTTTAGCAACAAATGAATAGAGTAAAACTCTACAAGAGCACCATCTTTGTATGCAAGACTCAACTTACATTAGCAGCAACAACTGAGATGAGGCAACAATCCTCAACATATATCAATCTGTACCATAAACAAGTGCATCAACCATGCACCAACCTGTGCCCAACATGTAATCAACCTGTACCATAAACAAGTGCATACAGCCATGTACAAAGTATATACCAATCATGTTTCAAATACTCATCAACAATGACTCATCAATATGTACCAACATCATCAACTATCCACCTCATGTATATGCCAACTCATCAACTGCTTGTCTCAACCATAACTTGTTTTGGATTAGTGAACAACCCTAACTTGAAATAATAATAACTTTGTACCTGTAATGAATAAAGATCTGAAACTAATACACAATGTTCTTCAGTGTGTTTTATTCAATTCCTCCAGGTGTCACTACTTGGAACCTCTCAGAAAAGGAGTTATAGCAAAACTGGCACACCTTGCTGAATTCTAGCTTATTATAGAGAGCGACCTTGTAGAGTGTGCCCCGCACAAAATATTTGTTGAATTGATCTAAAACTATTAAAAATAATAATATAGACTTTACTATAACCAACACAATTTGTCTCACTTAATTTGGATATGTTATGAAGCATTTATGACATTTTTACCCGAAACACTTGTTATCGACTAGTTTCATGACTAGACACAAACCCTAATTTCCATGGAGTGTATCTCCAAAAATACAACGACCCACAAGATAAATTTTTTACCACATATACTTGGATATGTTTCCTCGATGGCATAGAAATCTCACGGTCTGAATCATTATAGAAAAAATGTTATTGCGGAAAATGGTGAGATGACCTATAAATAACATACCTTAGAAAGCATCATGAAAAGAATTTATCCTCCCTTGAATTCCGGTCCTTTTTTCATCACCTTCCCTCTAAAATTAAGCTTAGATATCCTTTTTTTACCTTGTTCACCTATAGATCTTCAATATGATCAAGTGTTCCACACCAAAAATTCTCAAGAAGCTCTCACAAGAAGCTCTCCACCAATACTCCAAAAGATATTCTCACAAGAAGCTCTCCATTGATCCACAAAAAGGATGATCTACAAGAGACCATTGCTATCATATTTATACTTTCATCCTCTAGGTCACTTAACCCATTTTTAGGTCACTTAACCCATTTCTAGGTCACTTAACCTATTTTCCTTATTTTAGGGTTAACCACTTTCCATAAATAGAAAGTTCTCCAATACTTTATCATTTAAATATTTCTTCTTGATTTTGTCACCTTACTTTATAATTTCTTGATTTTGTTACTTCTCTTTATTATTTAAATAATCCACCTTGACTTTGTCGCTTTACTTTATCATTTAAATAATGTTTTCTTCTTTTAGGTCACTTTGACTTCTTTGACCTTGGGTAATATTCCTTCTTGATTTTGTCACCTTACTTTATAATTTCTTAATTTTGTCACTTCTCTTTATTATTTAAATAATCCACCTTGACTTTGTCACTTTAATTTATCATTTAAACAATGATTTCTTATTTTAGGTCACTTTGACTTGTTTGATCTTGGGGGCTTCAAACCTTCATGTGGGCTTCCTTCATTTTCGTAAGGCCATAAATTTCAAACCATAAGGAGTTATGTGACATTCCACATACCACCGAAAATGGCATGACAAGCACTATCCATCTAGGATAGTTTCACCAACAATTTCCTTGATATTCATCTCATTATTCCACATACAAGCATGGGTCCTCCAACCATTCTTCTAGGATA
>ML801806.1:87527-108417 GCA_009831015.1 Picea engelmannii
CCATAAGGGGACCACTTTGGAGTTCATCCATTTGTGCACCTTATCAATCATGATAAGACAATAATGAGAGCATGGGTCTTCCAACCATTCTTCTAGGATAACTCAATCGGCAAAGCATCTTCCCGTGAGGGATTTCACCATAAGGGGACCACTTTGGAGTTCATCCATTTGTGCAACTTATCAATCATGATAAGACAATAATGAGTCATCTATACATTTTTCTAACAATGCATCATATACCAATGAAACCACGTCAATCCATCTTCATCATGTATCAATGAAAACTCATTGATCCATCTTCATCATATCAATGAAAACTCATTGATCTATATTCATATATGCATTCTCATCAAGGACAATACTTATTACATTACATCAATCATAAATCAATCAATCCTTTGGCATCAATCAATCACTTGACATCAATCAATGACATCAATCAATAAAACCATTGGCATCAATGACAACATGATCCAACAATCTCCCCCTTTGGTATTGATGGCAATACCAATATTGATTTCAACACCAATTACCAATTTATTGATGTCAACATGTATATAAGGCATGCTCTACATCAATAGTCAATATGACTATCTCTCCCAATAAATAATCATCAATCACATCAATGTGACTATCTCTCCCCATTTGACATCAATGGAAAAGGGCCATTTTCCTCTTGGGGTTGCTCCACCTGCTTGAACTTTCCTTGGGGATGATCCCCCTGTTTGAGTGCCTTTGATCTTCCTATGAATAATCTCTCCCCTTTTAAACAAGGGATATCACTCTAATGTAATGATGAAAATACATCGAACATACTCCCCCTGTGACCATCGCTCCTCCTGGAATTATGACTTTATGCTCTTTCTTCAAATATAGGGCTCTTTTCTAGGTATGCATCTGATAAATATTTCCTTCTATCATCATGGGAAGAATAATGAATCCCCCTATGGGTATGTCTCCCCTATCTTCTCTGGAAGATGAAAAATGTGCTACCATATAACGATCGTTGGACCTATTCATGCATCAAACTCATGCTATACCAAACATCATGAAGAAAAAGTTATGTCAATAATGAAATAAAGAATCATGAGCAAAATATCAACCAAGCACATCCTATACAAAAATGCGTGCTCATCATGCACAACACCTATTTACATCAACATCACGCAATGCTCCAAAAGATATCATCCATGAAATGTAGCAATCATATGCCTCTATCAACATGCCAACATGTGCATCTACCAATATTCCAACCATGTGCTTCTACCAATATGCCAACCATGTGAATCTACCAATATGCCAAACAATGTATCATATCACTCATGATATGTCTCCATCATGAACCAAGTGACAAAATCATGTATCTCAAACAAATGTCAATTGTTGTGCTAATCAAGTAGTACCAATGGTGTAGTATTATCAAGCATATGCCATCTATGAGTGTATCAAACATGTATCAATTATAGATCATGCTATGAATCATCAATGATGTACAACATGATCACCTCATCAACTCACCAACCACATGCCCCAATGTGTAATCCATCCATATGCTAAATGCATGCATCAAGATTCCCAACAAGTAAGCTTCCAATACATCATCAAGATATATCACATAGCCAAGGTGTCATAACTTCACTGTCATAACCAACATTGTTCTTCAACAAAAAATGCATCAATCCATGTTCATGGGTTAGTGCCATGCACCCAATATTTTATTTTACATCATCACCTTACATAATCCAATATAGAATCCTGAAAAACCTGCAGCAAAATAGTGTCAGAACCTGCAACAAACCATGTCAGACCCTGCATCACAGAGTTATATCATCACATCAAGTTGCAACCCATGTGCATAGCCTTTTTCCCAAGGCTTTTTCACATATATGCGGTCTGTTGCATAGACAAATCGCATATGTACATGACCTATACAAGGTCAGCCTATGTATGTATGTGGTTGATACCACTATCACCCATGTATGCATCAATAGATGATACTTTTTGACTTCCCTTCAGTATTTCATTTTGTTCTGGCTGCTCTGTCTTCTTCACCCACTTTTGTAGATGTTCCTTCTCCTCAGAACTTGATCTCTGAGCATCCATCTTCTCAAATATGTCTCCCTTCCTTACTTCATTCCTTCTTCTAGCCATGTTGTGTGAAGTCCTCATCAAGTACTTTATTCTTGTGTTCCATCACTCCTGGGATTTGTGGCCAAACCCACTATAGTTGTAGCATCTAATGGTGTTACAGTGAACAACAATGTGTCCTACTTGATCACATCTCCAACACCTCATGGTGTTATAAAATCTTCCATTATATCTCTTTTCATAAGATCTACATTCAAAAGATTTGTGACCATATCCATTACATGAATAACAATGCCCATGAAAAATAATTTCATACCTTTGCTTTGGTGTCCCAAGAATAGCTTCTTGATGTCTTCCTTGCTTTGTTCTTTTGAGATATTCTTTGCCTTGTGTAGATGGTTGTTTTGCAACATTGTCTTCCTTCTTTGATGGACTTACTTCATGCTTCCTTAAGGTGCCTACTTCAGCATGTGTAGCTTGCTTTTTGTATCCAAGACCTAATCTATCATATGGTGATCTTTGACTTTCCAAGATCTCATCCAAGATTAGTGAGATATTCAATAATTTATTTGACTTCTCCACTTTCTTTCTAAGATCAATAATTTCAGCTTCTAACTTACAACACGACTCTTCCTTTTCTTTTATTTGATTCTTCAATAGTTCTTCTACCCTTTTGGCTTCTTCAATTTGGGTCTTGAGATGAATAATAGTTTCATATCTTCTTTTTCATTCTTTAGTCTTGTGATATCTTCTTCCTTTTCTTCTAATTGAGCCTTACTACTTTCTTCTAGTTCTTTGAGCATTTATTTTAACTTCAATATGTGACTTAGACTCTTCTTTAGAAACCTTTTAGTGTTATCTAAAAGATAGTTATAGTCTATATAATAGTGGTCATTGCTATATTCATATAGACCTCTTTCAAATTTCTCTTTAAGCTTCAATAGTTTTTCCTCTACTTCTTCCATGGGATAAAAATCAATTGATTTTATCCAAACTACTTCTATATTTTCTTCTTCACTTGTAGAGAAAAATTCAACATCATCAAATTTTGAATTATTGCAATCAAGGGTTTGTGTAGAGTCTCTACTTTCATTTGAAATGTGTTCAAGATATTCCCTTTTGTCAACATCATCACATGATTCTTTTCCTTCATTTGAAATGTCTTCAAGATCTTCCTTTTTTCCAACATCATCACTTTTAGAAATAATGCAACCACGAGTTTTTGGAGATTCTTTACCTTCATGTGTCTTTATGGAGTTGTCTTCGATGCCTTTCTTCTCCTTATTTCTTTTATATGTCTCCTCTATATTTAGCCATAGATCCTTGGAGGAAGTGCATTGTCCCATGATTTCTTTGATAGGGCTTGAGAGTCCACTAAGAATGGTCTTGAGAGCTAACGTATCATTATTATTTCCTTCCCTTTAAGCTGCAAACTTTGAATTTTTCTTCAACGGAACTGATCCACCAATGGATGCCTTCCAAATGGTTGCTCCCATTGTCTTCAAATACACTCTCATCTCTATTCTCCAAGTAGAATAGTTTTCCTCATCAAGGATTGGTATTTCATCATCCATTTGTGTGTCTATGGATATCCTTCAAGCTTGTTAACGCTTGTAGTGAAGGCCCCCTCTTATTCCAATTATTGGACACACCTACCACACTTAGAGGGGGGGGGTGGGGCGGGGGGGTTGAATGAGTGTGGGGATCTTTTTCCCAAAACTTTCCTCTTACACAAAACTCATTAGTTAGAATTTGACATTTACTCATTACTCATTATCAGTTAGATGTGAATACATATCAACAACATGTATCAACAATATATCATCAACAAATCATCTCCACAAGGAACAAAAGATGTATGTACAATTTTTCTTTTTATTATGGACTTCAATCCGGGGGTATTTCAACAACAACTGAATAGAGTAAAACTCTACAAGATCCCCATCTCTATATGAAAGACTCAACTTACATTATCATCACCACCTGAGATGAGGCAACAATCCTCAATAGATATCAATCTGTACCATAAACAAGTGCATCAACCATGCACCAACCTGTTCCAAACAACATGTAATCAACTTGCACCATAAACAAGTGCATCCAACCATGTACAAAGTATATATTAATCATGTGTCAATTAATCATAAACAATGAATCATGAATATGTACCAACATCATCAACTATCCACATCATGTATGTGCCAACTCATCAACTGCTTGTCTCAACCATGACTAGTTTTGGATTAGTCAGCAACCCTAACTTGAAATAATCATAACTTTGTACCTGTAATGAAAAAATATATGAAAATAATACAAAAATTTATTCAATGTGTTTTATTCAATTCCTCCAGGTTTCACTACTTGTAACCTCTCAGACAAAAAGTTATAACAAAAATGGCACACCTTGCTGAATTCTGGATTATTCTAGAGAACGACCTTGTAGAGAGTGCCCTACACAGAATATTTGTTGAATTGATATGAAACTGTTACACAGAATACTAAAGACTATATTCTAACCAAAAAAATTGGTATCACTAAATTTGGATCTGGTATGAAGAAGTTATGACATTTTTACCTGAAACAGTTGTTTTAGACTAGTTTCAAGACTAGCCACAAACCCTAATTTCCACGGAGTGTATCTCCAAAAATACAATGACCCACAAGATGAATTTTTTTACCAAATATACTTGTATATGTTTCCTCAATTGAATAGAAATATCACGGTCTTAATCATTATATAAACAAATTTATTGCGAAAATGGTGAGATGACCTGTAAATAACATACCTTAGAAAGCATCATGAAAATCATTTATCCTCCCTTGAATTCCGACCCTCGTTTATTTACCTTTTCTCTGAAATTTGGCTTAGATATCCTTTTTTTACCTCATTCACCTATAGATCTTCAATATTCTCAAGTGTTCCACACCAAAAATTCTCAAGAATCTCTCACAAGAAGCTCTCCACCAATACTCCAAAAGATATTCTCACAAGAAGATCTCCATTGATCCACAAAAAATATTATCTACAAGAGACCATTGCTATCTTATTTATAATTTCATCCTCTAGGTCACTTAACCCATGTTTAAGTCACTTAACCCATTTCTAGGTCACTTAACCTATTTTCCTTATTTTAGTGTTAACCACTTTCCATAAATAGAAAGTTCTCCAATACTTTATCATTTAAATATTCCTTCTTGATTTTGTCACCTTACTTTATCATTTCTTGATTTGGTCACTTCTCTTTATTATTTAAATAATCCACCTTGACTTTGTCGCTTTACTTTATCATTTAAATAATGATTTCTTCTTTTAGGTCACTTTGACTTCTTTGACCTTGGGGGCTTCAAGCCTTCATGTGGGGGTCCTTCATCTTCGTAAGGCCATAACTCTCAAACCATGAGGAGTTATGTGACATTCCACATACCACTGAAAATGGCATGACAAGTATTATCCATCTAGGATAGTTTCACCAACAATTTCCTTGATCTTCATCTCATTATTCCACATACAAGAATGGGTCCTCCAACCATTCTTCTAGGATAACTCAATCCGCAAAGTGCCTTCCCATGACGACTTTCACCATAAGGGGACCACTTTGGAGTCCATCCATTTGTGCACCTTATCAATCATGATAAGACAATAATGATAGCATGGGTCCTCCAACCATTCTTATAGGATAACTCAATCCACAAAGCATCTTCCCACGAGGGCTTTCACCATAAGAGGACCACTTTGGAGTTCATCCATTTGTGCACCTTATCAATCATGATAAGACAATAATGAGTCATCTATAAATTTTTCCAACAATGCATCATATACCAATGAAACCACATCGATCCATCTTCATCATGTATCAATGACAACTCATTGATCCATCTTCATCATATCAATGACAACTCATTGATCCGTCGTTATCATTCTCATCAAGGACAATACATATTACATTACATCAATTAGAAATCAATCAATCCTTTGGCATCAATCAATAACTTGACATTAGTCAATGACATCAATCAATCAAACCATTGGCATCAATGACAACATGATCCAACAATAGATTGGTTCAGAGAGTGGTTCAAAGACAAATGAACATTATAATAATGGATTATAATTACACAAGAAATGGCTCGAACAATGCTAATGGATTCCAAATTGACAGATATTTTTTGGACACATGCAGTGCATACATTAGTTCACATTCAAAACAGAGTAATGCTCATAAACAATAATGAAAAAACTCCCTACAAACTATGGAAAGGAAGCACAGACAACAACCTCTACATCAAGGTAATTCAAGGTAATATTTTAAAAATTGAAATTTATGTTGATGATATTGTTTTGGAAGTACTAATGACAGGTTAAGCTAGAAATTTTCCAAGGATATGTAGAATGAATTTGAAATTTCATTACTTGGAGGACTATCATTTTTTTTGGGTCTTCATATATGTCAAAGAAACCAAGAAATTTTTATTTCTCAAACTAAGTATATCAGAGAAATGCTAAAGAGGTTCGGAATGGAAGATTGCAAACCAGTTACCACTCCTATGCAAACAAGTTGCAAGTTGAGAAAATATGATGATTCAAAGTCTACAGACTAGAGGCAATACAGGTCAATGATTGGTATCTTACTATATGTGACAACATCTAGACCTGATGTAATGCATGCATTTGGATAGGTGGCATGATTTCATGCAACACCAAAGGAATCACATGTATTAGCAGTGGAGAGTATTTTTAGATATCTCAAAGGAACATAAGAGTTTGGATTATTGTATCCAAAAGGAAAGGATCTATCACTTATTGCCTACACAGATGTAGATTGTGTAGGTTGCATTGATGATCGATGAAGCACCAGTGGAGAAGTGGTCTACTTGGGTGAGTGTTTAGTATATTGGATAAGAAAGAAACAATCATCAATATCCTTATCTATAGCTAAGGTAGAGTATATTGCAACATCATCATGTTGTACAAAGGTTCTATGGATGAAACAAACTTTGAAAGATATACAGGTTGAGTATGATGAGCCCATTCCAATATATTGTGATAATACAAGCACCATCAGTATCTCAAAAATCTCGGTGATGCACTCCAAGATGAAGCACATTCCAATCAAGTATCACTTTCTACAGGAACAGGTTGTAGAGAAGAACATCATAGTTGAATATGTGGGAACAAAAGAACAAGTGGCATACATCTTTACAAAACTGCTTCCATGGGAATCCCTTGAGTATCTTCGCCAAAGACAAGGAGTAATTTCTACTCCAAAATGAATTCTTTTGAATGCTTCTCTTATATATGTCCTAGATGTACATGAGGAAACACCATAAATAGGAAAAATGGGGGGAGATTTATCAGATGAAAAGGTAAATGCTTGGAGAGTGAGCATAGAGGCATGTTTCCAAGGGCAGTGAATGTCACAAGAGAAGAATGATCTATATGACTTTAGAGTGATACCCTTTTTCAAAGGGGGAGATATTATTCATATGAAGGGAAAGAGAGTAATCAGAGGCTCATAAACACAAAGAAAAATCAAAGGCACATAGACAGGGTGAGAAGCCCTAAGGAGAGTTCAGTCAGTGGAGAAACCCCAAAGGGAGATTCCCTTTGCCATTGATGTCAAAGGGGGAGAGATAGAAACATTGATGAAGAGTATAAGCATGAATGCTATCATGACTAAGCATTTCCATCAATGCCAAAGGGGGAGATTGTCAGACAGTTGGATTATATTGATGGATAGTTGGTATGGATTGTTGGTTTTCATTGATGTCAACGATTGGAGAGTGATATTGTAGATTGATGTCAACCCTTGGAGAAAGTCCGGTAGTGAATTCTGGTACCACAAAGGTTTGGGTAATGGAGCCAAGGTTGTTTCATGTATAATGGTATGAATTTTAATATATTTGAAGGTAAGAATATTCTATTTGGATAGTACATGTCATTCCATTTTCGGTGGTATGTGGAACATCACATAACTCCTCACGGTTAGAGATTTATGGCCATGAGAAGTTGGAGAACCCAAGTTTGGGTAATGGACCCAAGTTTGTTTGATGGATAATGGTATGAGTTTTGATATATTTTTAGGTAATACTATTCTATATGGATAGTACATGTCATTACATTTCTGGTGGTATGTGGAACGTCACATAACTCCTCACGGTTTGAGAGTTATGGCTTTACGAAGTTGGAGGACCCTCATATGTCATCTAGAAGCCCCAAAAGGTGAAAGTAGTCAAAGTGGTTTAAGAGATTTTATAAGATAAATAATAAAGTGAAGTGATGAGTGTACTATAATTCAAATTTAATCCAAAATAAATTATTTAAATAATAAATTTAATGGAGAAATTAGAAGTGAGTTAACCCTAAAATAAGGAAAGTGAGCAAAGTGACCTAGAAGATGTTTTTAAGAAAGCTACTTGGAGAGTATAAATAAGAGGAAAGGCTCTCTCATTTTAAATCACACTTGAGAATATTGAATATCTATAGGTGTCTGAGCTAATCAAAGGATATCTAAGACAAATTTTTGAGGGAAGGTGAACAAAAGAAGGCCAGAATTGAAGGAAGGATAAATTCTTTTGATGGTGCTTTCTAAGGTATGTTATTTACAGGTCATCTCACCATTTTCGCAATAAATTGTTTTCTAGAATGATTTAGACCATGAAATTTATATTATATTGAGGAACCATATCCAAGTATCTTTGGTAAAAAATTCATCTTGTGGGCTATTGTATTTTTGGAGTTACAGTCCGTGGAAAATAGGGTTTGTGGCTAGTCCTGAAACTAATCTAAAACATATGTTTCAAGTAAAAACATAATAACTTCTTCATAATAGATCCAAATTTAGTAAGAAAAAATGTGTTGGTTATATTACATTCTTTAGTATGTTTTGTAACATTTTCCGATCGATTCAAAAAACATTACGTGTGGGGCACGCTCTACAAGGTCTCTCTCTAGAATAAGCTATAATTCAGCAAGGTATGCCATTTTTTCTATAACTCCTTTTTGAGAGGTTCCAAGTAGTGGAACCTGGAGGAATTGCATAAAACACACTGAATATTTTTTTTTTATCAATTTCAGATATTTATTCATTACAGGTACAAAGTCATGATTGTTTCAAGTTAGGGTTGTTGACTAATCCAAAACTAGTCATATGATACTAAAGAAAAGTTTGATGAAAATGCTAGTCTCTTGTTGTTAAAGTTAAAGAAAGTTTGCACACATGTGATCATATAAAACAAGTATATTATAGATTTACAAATCAGATTTGGATGATGAAATTGATGAGGGCATTTGGTTGAGGTACATGTCGGGTACATGGTTGAGACAAGTAGTTGATGAGTTGGCACATACATGAGGTGTATAGGTCATGATGTTAGCACATATTGATGAGTCATAGTTGATGATTAGTTGATACATGATTGGTACATACTTTGTACATGGTTGGAGGCACTTGTTAGTCGTATTGTTGACACATGGTTTATGGATGGCGTAGCATACTTGTATTATTAGAAGCACATATTGATCTTGGTGATGATTATGAGTTGTTGTGTTATGCTTGGTTGATGCACATCTTTGAGAGTTGTCTTGGTGATTGATATTGGTGAGTAGATCTGATTTGGTTGATAATATTGATGATATAGTTTGTTGTGATAGGTTTTTTGGATAAGTTGTTGTGATGGGTTATTTGTACAGGTTTGGTGCATGGTTGATGCACTTGTTCATGGTACAGGTTGGTGCATGGTTGATGCATGTGTTTATGGTACAGGTTGATTACAGGTTGTTTGGTACAGGTTGGTGATGGTTGATGCACTTGTTTATGGTACGGGTTGATTACAGGTTGAGGTACAGGTTGATGCATGGTTCATGTTATTGGTATAGGTTGTTTGGTGTAGGTTGATTGGTATAGGTTTACAACAATATATCTCACAGTGATAGTGTGACAGTGGTTCCATCATTCTACTTATACATCAAGGTGATTGGAATGGGTAAGGACAGGTGGTTATAGTCGGAGAACATAGGGGGTTGTAGCCTCCTTCTGTTTGTAGCCAAAGAATTGGGGAGTTGAAGCTTCTCTCAGGTTGTAGCTTGAGAAACTAGGGGGTTGGAGATTCCTTTCAGTTGCATATGGAAAACAAAGGAAGTTGGTGCTTCCAATGAATGTAATTATTCAATACATATAAGAAAAACAATTATGTTGTTTTCTCTCGCTTTGGGTTTCCACATAAAAAACCGGTGTACTATGTATGTGTATGATTTTTCATTTGTTCATTGCTTCTTTAATCAGTAGTTATTGGATGATAATGGTACATTGATATAAAACTTGGATTATATGGTTAAAAAGGATTAAATTTCTCTATTACTGATTCACCCCCCCTCTCAGTAATCCAACAAATATATTTCATGCATCTCAGGAGTCACATACAGACACTTTTCCATGGACCATGCATGCATCTCAGGAGACAAATAGGGATCCGCACACATAAGATTCAGTTATGATATTTTATAAGAAAAATTTGTAGAAAAGAATTGGATATTTGAATTCCTCTCGGAAAAATATCCAATTTCAAAAAACAAATCATTCAAAATGGAGTCTAGGAAGTGAAGTTATGATCATTTTAAAATCAACAAAATTTTAGCATTTTTTCGAAAAAAGCCTCACAGTTTTCAAAGTTTCATCCAAATTTTATTTGGATCTTCTTCATTACAAGAAGAGAAAGTGGATATGTGTGGACATATCAATGGTGCATCTAATTCATCATATCCATGCATACATCTACATCTTCAACAAAATATTCAACGAGCACAAACTTGCACAGTTGTGAGGTCTTCTTGGAGTGAATGACATGGCTGCTTAGCAACTTCTTTTTGTTCCTTCTCATTTTTATTTTTTTTATGCATTGTAGTTTGCGGGGGGGGGGGTTCCCTCTTTCCTTGTTTTTTCATTGTATCATTCTTATATTCATTTTACAATGGGTACTTAACATGGCCTTGGTTTTCGGGACCCATTCATCATGTACACCCTAGTAGTGTTCAGGGAGGGTGTTGGAGATATTACACACTCACCTATAATTGTTTTCCTAAGTTTTACATTCCAATGTTGAGAATTCTTTCTTAGATGATAAAATTATCTCTAGAGAATATTACCCTACAAAATAGGATTTTCATCTTCAGTTTAGAGTTAGTTACACTCAATTACACTTAGTTAGACTAGTGGAAGTTGTGACTTAGTTAACTGATGATTGCATGGATCAATTAACTAGGAATAGGTGGAATTTCAGTCTAATGTCTATTAGTCAGTGTCTATATCTCTTTATATCACTACTATGGCACATTAGTTACTCATGTAGCCTATATCTATTGTAAATTATTCACTCTTTGATTGTGGAATACAGTTAATGAGAATTCTTCCATTCTTTTTGTCCTGCTTCTCTTTTCTCATATTTTCTATGCAAATGTGTATGTCAATTCATATCTAGATATATTCTAAGCAGGTTCAATACATTTAAAATATTACTTCTTCATTCACAGTAGGAAATGGAGTTTTCACCTCCTCTTTGTCACTATATATTGTGATCACATCAACAATAACAAGAGCTACTAGTCCTAGGACATCCAAAAAAAAAGTTGGCTCAGTTCCTGGTCCTCGTATAATTATTCACCTTGAAGCATGTTGCGTAGTGTATTATTCCACTGAGGTGTTCTTGGGGGTCGCCAACACCTCTTCTCTTCCAAGGGTAACTCGATTTATTAACACAGATGCAATTGCTAGTGTTTCATGGAAACCTTTACAGGAGACCTAGCTAAAGCATAGACAAACAAATCTTATCAAGAAAAGAAAGAGAGATACAATATGAAGAATGAGAATCAATGTATATTATGATATATCTAATGAGTGAGTGATATTCACTCATATAGGCAATGGAATCCTATCTTAGGAATGCATTCATAATAGTGATGGTATAAAATTAGAAAGTCTAAAATAGAACTAGTCAGTTAACTCCCACTGAACTAGTGTGCCAACAATATAAATTTCTCCAACACCCCCCCTGAACATCACTATGGAGTAAAAAATGAGTCCTGACTACTAGGAAATATTAGGTACTCATGTAAAATGCAACTAATGAACACTGAATAAAAGTGAGAAAAGAGGGAAAACCACATGGGAACAAAACCCCCCCTCAAAATACAATGCATCAAAAGAAGAAAAGGAAGCTACTAGGCAATTGTGTTCTTCACTGCAAGATGATCCCGTAAAGTATGAAACTTATTCCCAGTGAAGGTCTTGGTGAATATGTTGATAGTCTATTCAGAGGAAGGACAAAACCGCAAATCAATTATCATGTCATGTATTGGATCTCTGATGAAATGCATGTGGACCTCAATGTGTTTGGTTGGTTGTCGTTGTACTAGATCTCTGCAAAATCTTAGTGTACTGTGATTTTCACACCATATGATAGTCGGACAATGAAACTGGATACCAATCTCGGTAAGGAAGTGTTGAAGCCAAAGTTTCTGAATGACACAATTGACTACTCCTGTGTACTTGGCCTCTACGAAAGATAAATAAATGGATGATTTCTTCTTACTTGACCAACAAATTGGGCTTGACCCCAAAATGAGAGTGTACCTGGATGTGGACTTGTGATCTATTCTATCACCAACCTAATCTAAATCTGTGAATCCTATGAGATCTAATACACAACCAACTACATAGTGAATCCCATAACTCATGGTTCCCTGAACATATCTAAGGATGCGCTTGGAATCCTTCTAGTGCAGATCATGGGGTTCTTGCATATATCTGGAAACTACTCCTACCTCATATGAGATATCTGGATGGGTGTGGGTGAGATACAAAACAATCCCCACCAAATTTCGAGACAAAGTGTTGTCCACTAATGTTGTATCCACACCATCCTCAAGTCCGATCCCAGATAAGAAGGGTGTAGTTGCAGACTTACAGTCTGTCATGTGGAATCTATCCAGAAGATCCCTAAGATACTTAGCCTAAGAAATTTTGATGTCGGAAGAATCCTGTCTAATCTCTAGACCAATAAAGAAGTTTAGTGGACCCATGTCCGTCATAGAGAACCTGTCATGCAAAATATCTTTGACCAAAGAAATGGTTGAAGCAGAGTTACCAGTGATCAAAACATCATCAACATAGAGTACTAAAATCATCACAAAGTTAGTAGTGATTAGCATGTAAACATTGGAATCATATTTACATCTAACAAAGTCATGTGAAAGAAAGTAAGAATCCATATTTGCATACAATTCTCTAGGTGCCTGCTGTTGGATTACTGAGAGAGGGGTGAATCAGTAATAGAGCAATGTAATACTTTTTAACCATATAATTCAAGTGTTATATCAATGAAGCATTATCATCCAATAACTGTAGAGTAAATAAGCAATGAAAATATGAACAAACATACACATACATAGTACACCAATGTTTTACGTGGAAACCCAAATCGGGAGAAAACCACAAAATGCTTTTTCCTATATGTCTTGAAGAATTACATTCATTGGAAGCACCAACTTCCTTTGTTTTCCAGCTGCAACTGGAAGGAGGCTCCAACCCCCTAGTTTCTCAGGCTACAACCTTAGGGAAGCTCCAACTCCCCAATTCTCTGGCTACAACTAGAAGGAGGCTACAACCCCCTATGTTCTCCGGCTACAACCGAAAGGTGGCTACAACCACCCTTCCTTGCCCCATCCTGCCACCCTAAAGTAGAAGTAGAATGCTGGAACCACTGTCAACCTGTCACTGTGAGATATACCATTGTAAAACTGTACCAATAAATATGAACCATGCATCAATGATGCATCAACTTGTACCTCAACCTGTAATCAACCTGTACCATAAACTAGTGCACCAACCATGCACCAACCTGTACCAAATAACCTGTAATCAACCTGTACCATATACAAGTGCATCCAAACATGTACCAAGTATGTACCAATCATGTGTCAACTACTCATCAACTATGAATCATCAATATGTACCAACATCATCAACTATACAGCTCATGTATGTGCCAACTCATCAACTACTTGTCTCAACCATGTACTCAACATGTAACTCAACAAAAATCCCTCATCAATTTCATCATACAAATCTGATTTGTAGCTCTGTAATATACCTAGTTTATATGATCACATTCTTGCAAACCTTCCTTAATTTCAACAACAAGAGACTAGCATTTTCATCAAACTTTTCTTTAGTCTCACATGCCTAGTTTTGGATTAGTCAACAACCCTAACTTGAAGTAATCATAACTTTGTATCTGTAATGTATAAATATCTAAAAATGATACACAATGTTCTTCAGTGTGTTTTATGAAATTCCTACAGGTTTCACTACTTGGAACCTCTCAGAAAAGAAGTTATAGCAAAAATGACATACCTTGTTGAATTCTGGCTTATTCTAGAGAGCGACCTTGTAGAGCGTTCCCCACATGGAATATTTGTTGAATTGATCTAAAACTTTTACAAATAATACTAAATCCTTTACCCTAACCAAAACAATTTTTTTCATGGAATGTGGATCGGTTATGAAGAAGTTATGACGTTTTGACCCGAAACACCTGCTTTTGACTAGTTTCAGGACTAGCCACAAACCCTATTTTCCATGGAGTGTAACTCCAAAAATACAATGACCCACAAGCTGAATGTTTTACCACATATACTTGGATATTTTTTCTCAATGAAATAACAATTTCACGGTCTGAATCATTATAGAAAAAAAGTTATAGCGAAAATGGTGAGATGACCTGTAAATAACATACCTTAGAAAGCACCATCAAAAGAATTTATCCTTCCTTTCATTTCGGCCTTGCTTTCTTCACATTCCCTCAGAATTTCAGCTTAGATATCCTTGGTTACCTCAGACACCTATAAATATTCAATACTCTCATGTGTGATTAAAATGAGAGAGCCTTGCCTCTTATTTATACTCTCCAAGTAGCTTCCTTAAAACCATCTTCTAGGTCACTTGGCCCCACTTTCCTTATTTTAGGGTTAACCCACTTCTAATTTCTCTATTAAATTTATTATTGAAATAATTTATTTTGTATTCACTTTGAATTATAATACACTCATTACTTCACTTTATTATTTACCTTTTAAAATCTCTTAAACCACTTTGACTACTTTGACCTTTTGGGGTTTTTAGATGACATATGAGGGTCCTCCAACTTCGTAAGGCCATAACTCTCAAACCGTGAGGATTTATGTGATGTTCCACATACCCAAAGAAATGGAATGACATGTACTATCCAAATATAATAGTATTATCTAAAAATATATCATAAATCATACCGTTATCCATCAAACAAACTTGGGTCCATTACCTAAACCCGCGGTCTCCAACTTCTCACGGCCATAACTCTCTAACTATGAGGAGTTATATGACGTTCCACATACCACCGGAAATGGAATGATAAAAAATATTCATCTAGGATAGTTTACCTGAAAATTTCATTATACTTCATCTCATTATTCACAATTAAGCATGGTTTCTCTTACTCCATAAAGCGTCTTCCCATGAGGGATTTCACCATAAGGGGACCACTTTGGAGTTCATCCATATTTACTTCTTATAAACCATGAAAAGAAAATACTGAGTCATATTTACATCAAACAATCGTGGGTCCATTACCCAAACCTTTTTGCTACAGGGATTTCTTCAAGGGTTGACATCAATGACAACCAACCTTAATCAACAATCTCCTCCTTTGGCATTGATGGCAACACTCTGATGCAATACTGAAATCATATCACTCATGCTCCCCCTAGAACCATGCCATTGTCCGATGTATCTGATAAATTTTTCTCTATCCTTTGCATCTGATAAATCTTCTCCCCCTAGAAGCATGCCTTTGTCCTCTGCATCTGATACATATCTCCCCCTTTGTCATCAATGGAAAAGGTATCTTTCCATCTGGAGCTACTCCCCCTGACTGAACTATCCTCTTATGGTGCTTCCTTGTGTACATATAAGACATATAATACAAGCATTCAAAAAACATTCAATTTGTAGTAGAAATAACTCCAAGTCTTTAGCGAAAATATTCAAAGGCTTCCCGTGGAAGTGGTTTTGTAAATATGTTTGCCACTTGTTCTTTTGTTCCCACATACTCAACTTTGATGTTCTTTTCTGCAACCTGTTCCCGTAGAAAGTGATAATTGATTGGAATGTGATTCTTCTTGGAGTGCATCACTGGGTTTTTTGAGATACTGATGGCACTTGTATTATCACAATATATTGGAATGGGCTCATCATACTTAACCTGTATATCTTTCAAATTTTGTTTCATCCAAAGAACCTGTGTACTACATGTTGTTGCTACAATGTACTCTGCCTCGGCTGTAGATAGAGATATTGATGATTGTTTCTTTCTTAGCCATGATACCAAAAACTCACCTAAGTAGAACGCTTCTCCACTGGTGCTTCAACGATCATCAATACAACCTACCCAATCTGCATCTGTGTAGGAAATAAGTGATACCATAATCCAAAATCTTTTGTTCCTTTGAGATATCTGAAAATCCTCTTTACTGCTAATACATGTGATTTCTTTGGTGTTGCTAGAAATCGTGCCACCTATCCAACTACTTGCATTACATCTAGTTTGGATGGTGTCACATATAGTAGGCTACAAATCATTGACTTGTATTGCCTCTGATCTGTAGACTTCAAATCATCATCTTTTCTAAACTTACAACTGGTTTGCATGGGGGTGATAACTGGTTTGCAATCTTCCATTCCGAACCTCTTTAGCATTTCTCTAATATACTTGGTTTGAGAAATAAAAATTCCTTGGTTTCTTTGACATATCTGAAGTCCCAGAAAGAAGAATAGTTCTCCAAGTAATGACATTTCAAATTCATTATGCATGTCTTTTGCAAATTTCTGGCTTAACCTGTCATCATCACTGTTAGCACTCTGTAAATTCTGAGAAGTTGTAAAAGGGAAGAAGAAATTTACAAGAGGTAACCTTAACCAACCACTTCTAAACTGGGATCTAGCCCTACCAGTTTCAAAGAGGGATCTCTCTATAATATTTAGATTTGTTTGGATTTTCAGATCTTAGGCTAGTTAAAAATGAATAGTACCGAATGGTTTGTATTTTTTAATAAAATGGCTAAATGTCACTTATGCTTCCATTGGGCTATGGGGTCTATTTTATAAAAATGGAGATGAAAGGACAGTTTTTAGAAGATTCGTTTTACAGGGAAAGGTAGTGCAACTGCTGGATTCTTTAGAAATAAAATGATGGATTACTGAAAAGGTAAGATGTCAGTTAAAACAAAAAAGAAATTAAGAATTTCTTTGTCATATCATCATAAGGAAAACATTTAAATCTATAAAATATTAGGAACAGAGTACGCGATGGAAAATTCTACAACTTTAAATTCTTTTATAGATTAGATTAGAAAAACAACATGATAACTGAGAAAGAATTTTTTTTATGAAGACAGAGGAAACTTCACCAACAACAAACATGCAGGAATCCTATGAAATGTCTCTTTGTATTACTGGAATGACCTCTTGATAAAATTACAGCGATTACAACTTGCTCAGGCATAAATATCAATCCTTAGTACTTCAAATTTTGAAGTATTGATAATCAAAATTACAAGCGACCCTGTCATCAATGATCAGGACGTGGCAGATGCTAATTTTAACTATCTAGATAACAAGATGCAAAAATATAGGAACTGATGATGATGCATCAAATCTCTCATGTTGATTTTGGGGAAGACTGTTGGTGAGTCATTCATATGAATTTGACTGCGCTAGACACTGATTTGGATGAGACCTTTATTTTTTCTCAATCAATTCACACAGCTCATCCCATCTTTGTGTACCGGGGATGGTAACTTTCAATAGCCAACGGTAGATTTCATCCATATCGGTATACTTAGCAAAAGTTGTCTTGGTGAGGAAAATGTACTTGATTTCATGTTGTATGCTGAGGTTAGGCTGCAAAGTCTCCAAGAACACTTTGCCTGTGATACTACCCTGTATCCCTAAGAACTTGGAACTGTCTTTGGCCATGGTGGAAATCTTTTGCTTATAATCGGATAAAATCATCAATTTATCATTTAGGACAAGTAAGCCAAGAAGGCCCTTTTTCTGTAAGGCCTCAAGCTTGTTAAAAAATATATGAACTCGAATGTCCATGTTATGAGCTTTCTCCTCCAACTGCAACATTAATCCTCTTTTGGTCAACACTCTTTTGACTTCGAGGATAGTCTTTATTTTGTTTTCAACTTTCAGGTCTTCAAGCTCTTCCCTGGCTTTTGAATTCAGAAACTTGATGATCTCATTAGTTGTCGAGGTCATTTCACCCAAATATCTTCTTATCCTGTCGATGGTCTACCTACTCTTTAGCACTAGATCATGTTGCTTGAACATGATTTGCACCATGGGACAAATTTCATTTCTGGAGTTAGAGGTATCTGTCCAGATATTTTCCTTAGCCTCTGCTAATGTCTTCCCTGCCACTGCTTGTTTCTGAAGCTATTGTATTTCTTGCTTGAGCTTCTCTGATATTTGTCTCTCAATGTTGTATCTTGTTTGGAAGGAAGACTTGAGTTCCTGGAGGCTTTCAACCTCCTTTTTTAGCCTATTTATCTCTATTCCTTGTAGAGTCATCTCCTCCATGGACTTTGCTAGCTCCACAGTTTTTTCCAGTGCTGTCAATGGAGTTGCCGATGGAATTTCTGCTGTAGTGGTTGTTGGCACAGTTGTTGTAATGACTTCCGCAAGGGGAACTGCACTCAATGGAATGAATTCCACTAGGGTTGATTGTTCCTTCTCTTTCAATAGATTTTTCAATTCTGCCTCCATTTCCTTTATCTATGTGTTCTACTGCATGATTAGCTTCAACAATTCCTCTTTCTCGTCTTCTGCCTCAACTATTTCTTTAGCTTGTGAATCCTCTGTTGGTGAAAATTTCAGCTGTTTCCTCAGAGATGAAATGTCAGCATTCTTTTTCTTTAACATCTCCTCTATTTCTTTTACATTCGAGGGATCATACCCAATCTTGAGCACCAACTCCTCTAACGATTTTATCCTGTTATCCTTTGCAAAAGAGGACATCTTTTCCAACTTCAATTGGATCTAAACATTGTTTAGAGATACCTATTGTAAGGTAGCTAGAGAGGTAGTGGGGGGGGCCAGAGGGCCCATAGTGATAATAGTGGAGGTCATTCAATGTAAGGTGGACTAGGTCTACTATATTATTAAATAAGACCCACTATGGTAGTTAGATATAATAAATGAGTAATTAGATATAATAAATGTAAGAGGACTTCTTAGAAGGTTCTACTTCTAGAAGATTCCTCCTCTAGAATGTTCTTAGGTGATGGTAGCACTATATAAAGGGGTTCAAGCAATGTAATAAGACATGAAGAGAATTATTTTATTGTGATTTGAAGCTCATTAGGAGGTTTCCCCTCAAAGAGGCAAGTGAACAGGAGAGGATCCCTTCCATAATAGGATCCATTGTATGGTGTTTTCCTACCTCAAGGGTTTGGTAATAATAAAGTATGGTTTCTTCTATATTGTTTTGTGGATCTATTGTGTATTTAGTATTTGTGGTGATTATATATTTAGATCTGGTATTGGTTCTTAACAAGTGGTATCAGAGCACTTTCCTTGGGCAGACATTGTGGGCAAATATTTTTTATTTTTGCAGATTTTTTTTTCGGAGAAGAAAAAAGAGGGCCGCGACATTATCGAAGTTTTCAGTATATTTATGTGAAAAATTTGCAAAAAAGGGTTGTATATCTGATTTCCTCTCATAAAAACACCCAATTTGAAAAAAAAAAATCGTCTGAAATGGAGTTCGGCAAGTCAAGATATTGGAGTTTTAAAATCTGCAAATTTTCAGGGTTTTTTTCGGTGGACGGCGGTGCGATTTAATTTTTGTAGTAGTTGGAAGCCGAATTTTCCCAAGAAATTTACAGATATGAGTTCCTCTCACAATTTCACCCAATTTCAAAAAATAAATCAGCCGAAACGGAGTCCGGGAAGTGAAGTTATGAGCATTTTAACTTCAACAGTTTTTTAGGGTTTTTCCAGAAAAAACCGCGATTTTCTGCCGAAACTTATTGGGTCTATGTTTTGGGTTTTTTCGTGATGGCTGCAGGACTAAAGATTTCATAGGGTACTCAGATAGCTATTTCCTCTCAAACCCTAAAATAAATTCTTGAATCATTCAAAGCCCAATTGTTTCACACATTGGATGACAGATTGGATGCATTTGTACATGGCCTCACAAACAGCCTCACAGATAGTCTCACAAACGACCTCAATGATAGTTTTCGTAGTATTCAAGATTCATTGAATAACATGCAAGAGAGATTTCTTATGGCGAGCCTCAGGGATGAATATAATCAAGAAATATATGCTTGGTATGATTTTGAGGCATATTGTGATGATTGGTATATGGATAGTTGTCATTTTTGGGATGACAACCACTTTCATATTTTATTTGATGACTCTACTCCACCTTCTGTAGAGAACATCAATGTCCCACATCAGGAGCTAGTTACCAGCGTTCAGTCTACATATTCTACAGTGGTATTATTCATTCCATATTCTTCTACGATCATTTTCCACTATGTGGATGGATCTTCTTATTTAGATCCACATGATAGGTGTCAATCTTTGGAGCATCATTTGGAGTTGGTTATTGGGTTCCAAAATATTCCACGGGGAGTTCACATGAGCACTTGGACATGGGACCCGGGCTTACAATGGTGGTTGGACTACTTCAGCATGGTGGA
>ML801806.1:111633-143318 GCA_009831015.1 Picea engelmannii
TCTCTTGCTGATCATTGATTTGAACAAAGCTAGATCAGCCGTTGTTTCAAACGCATTATTTAGCCATCATGTCAGACCCCTCCCCCCCACTGTTAAAAGTAGAACGGTCCGGGGGGGTCTGAAATCTCTTGTAGACCATCCATTTTCACCCTGGAAGGATAACCGTAGATCTGAGCATAGACTTTAATCACTTTTTTGGACCCCCCCCCCAAGCCACCGTTAAAGGTCGAACGGTCGGGGGGGTCTGAAAACTCATCAGAGCCGTATATATGGGTGCCAAAATCTTAGTCGTAGATCTAGGCCTGATCTTTAATCTCCAGGGCACAATTCAGTATACGAGGAAAAACTTAGGCTTAATAACATTTTTATGGGTTTTGTGCGCTGCTTCCCTTGCTTTTGTCACCATGGGGTTAGAAAAACATTTCACCATCAAAATCATGCATTTTTCATCGATCATCTTACATATTTTATTGAAGAGAAACTAACTAACCTATGCCCTAACCTACTCATTTGCACATTTAGCCCAACTTAGACTGTTGGGCTAAGAAAATACTCTACCCTAGGGTTATTTGATCAAGATTAGACTGTTTGGTCAAATTTATTCACTAGCTAACCTAATTTACTTGGCTAAGACTAGACAGTATAGCCAAACTTATTCACTAATCCTAAATATTTAAATTTAAAAGACTTGGCCATGTTTAAACTGTATGGATCAAGTCATTATCATTTCATGGGGCTTTATCCATTTTATTTTATGCCCTCTTTTTATTTTTCTCATTTTTTTATTTCTTTTTTCTTTCATTTCTTTCCTTTTCTTTTCCTTTTCTTTTATTTTTTCTTTTCTTTTCTTTCCTTTTTTCTTTTCTTTTGTAGAATGCAGTAATATATGCAAGTCAAAAACAATAAAGGAACAAAATTACAATCAACAGTTGATCCTATAAATGATAGGGTTATAACAATCACTACCAAAAATAATATCATCAACATAAACTTCAATTAATAAAATATTACCTTGACTTACCTTGATGTAGAGGTTGATGTCTGCACTTCCTTTTCTGAACCCTGCCTACTGCAAATACTTATCTAGTCTGGAGTACCATGCTCTAGAAGCCTGTTTTAGACCATATAAGGCCTTCATTAATTTACATACATAGTCTGTTTTCTCTAACAACTGAAATCCTTCTGGTTGTTCAACGTAGACTTCTTCTTCAAGTTCCCCATTCAGAAAAGTTGATTTTACATCCATCTGATATACTTTAACATTTTTGGAGCATGCATAAGATAAAAGTAAACAGATTGCTTCCATTCTAGCAACTGGGGAAAATTTTTCTTCAAAGTCGATTCCTTCAATCTGTGCATATCATTTACATACCAATCTAGCTTTGTTCCTTGTAACCTGTCCATCTTCATTCAATTTATTCCTAAAAACCCATTTTGTGCCAATCACATTCTTATTCTTTGGTCTTGGAACCAATTCCCAAGTGTGATTTTTCTCTATTTGATCCAATTCTTCATCCATGGCCTTATTCCAAAATTCATCCTTCCTGGCTTCTTCAAAACAGTTTGGTTTAATTGTAGATAAGAGTGCTAGGTGTGTTTGTTCTAGTGAACGGATTTTTCTTCTAGTCTCAACTCCTGCAACTTTGTTTCCAATAATTTGATCTGAAGGATGATTCTTCTGTACTTGTTTTCTAGGTGTCTTTGGAGATACTTTTTGAACTTTCTCTTATGCTTCTATCAGATTCTCTTCATATTCATCTTCCTCTTCTACTTCTTTTTTATCTTCTTCTTCGAAAAGTTATTCCATTGATTTGTTTTCTTTTTCCTTTGATTCTGGTCTGCCTGTTTCATCAATTGTTATGTTGATGCTTTCCACAACTTTGTTCAATCTTAGATTGTAACACTTGTATGATTTCCTTGTAATTGAGTAACCAACAAGTATTCCTTTGTCCACACGAGAGTCAAACTTTCCCATTCTTCCATATTCTCTTTTGAGGTAGCATTTTCTTCCAAAAACTCTGAAGTGCTTCACATTTGTTGGTATTCCTTTCCATAGCTCGTAGAGAGTTTTATCAGTGTTGTTTCTTAGCATTACTCCGTTTTGAATGTGAACTATTGTATGCACTTCCTGTGTCCAAAATATATCTGTCAATTTGGAATCCATTAGCATTGTTCGGGCCATTTCTTGTACTGTCTTGTTTTTTCTTTCAACAACTCCATTCTGTTGAGGTGTCCTAGCAACGGATAATTTCCTTTTTATTCCATGACTTCTACAGTAGTCCATAAATTCCTTTGAAGTGAGCTATCCTCTATTATCAGATCTCAAACATTTGATTCTTGAATCCATCTTATTTTCAACCATTTCCTTGTAGATCTTGAAGTTTTCAAAAGATTTTGACTTGTTCTTGAGAAAGCAAATTGCAGTCATTCTTGTATAATCCTCAACTAATAACATAAAGTATTTTTCATCTCTTAAGCCCTTTGTTGTAGTTGGTCCAACTAGATCAATGTGCACAATTTACAATGGTCTTGTTGTTGAATATTCCTTTGATTTGAACCTGGTCTTTGTTTGCTTTCCTTGTTGACAATGCTTGCATAAAGTGTTGGTTGGTTTCGTGATTTGGGGCATTTCTTTGACTGCTTCTCTTTTGTTGACTTTGACAAGGTTATCAAAATGCATGTGACCCATTCTTCTATGCCATAGCCAACTTTCATCTTCCTTTCATAGACAACACTTTCCATTTCCAATTTCACTTAACACATATATGTTGTTTGAAGTTCTTACCATTGTACCGACCAATTTCCCTGAACCTTCTTTTCTTATATCACACTTTTCTGAATCGAAAGTAAGTTTATTAACTTGGTCACACATATTACTCACACTTAGGAGATTATGTTTCATATCTTCTACCAGTAGAACATTTTGTTCCTTTTCATTCTCGTTCCCAATTCAGACTGTGCCTTCTCCAATGATTTTGGATGAATTATCATTTCTGAAGGAGACTGATCCATTTTTTTCTTTTTGTAATGTAAGAAATTTGTCTTTATCACCTGTCATGTGTTTTGAATATCCATTGTCAACATAAAAACCGTGTTTCTTCTACTTAGCTTGTAGAGAGACTATGCATTCTTCATTGTTATACTGATCTTTCTTTCTTATCCATGTTGTTTTCTGAAGTTCTTGTCTGTGACTGTTGTTATTCTATTGAATTTCTTTAGGAGGGACTGTCATTCTGCAATCCTTGGCCATGTGTCCAAACTTGTTACATTTGTAACATTCCACTTCAGTGCTCAAAGATTCAAACCTGTTGTAACTTCTTGTTTGTGTGTCACTAGGTCTCCTTGAATAATCCTTTTGTGTATAACTCTGAAAGTTGTTGTTGTTCATGTTGTTAGCTCTACAATTCACAACTTTATGTCCAAAATTATTACATGCATAACATAAACCAAAAAATATAGTTTGATACTTGGGAGTTGAAGATCTTCTGAAAGGAGGTGCTCTTATGAATCCTTCTTCTTCTTGAGGCCTATCTGTCTGTTGTTGATTCTGAAATCTGAATCTTATTGGTGGAGGAGTGTCCTTGTAATATTTCTTGTAATCTTCCTTGTATATCTTCCTATCCTCTTTGATTGTTTCTGCATAGCTCTTTGGATTTGTTTCTTGCTCCGTTGTTTTAGAGATTGATCCCTTTTCTGTCTGATTGTATCCAAGTCCAGACTTATCAAGATGAGATTTTTGACTGTTGATAATGTCATCCAGAACTTTTGAGCTATTCTACATATTTTCTTTTGAATATCCTTTCTTAGTGTGACAACCTCTGCTTCTAAGTTTCCAATAATCTTGTTATTTTCTTCTAGTTATTCTTTGAGTGCTTCTTCAATTCTTTTATCTTTTTCTATTTGAACCTTCAATTTTGTGATCATTTGTTCTAGTTCTCGAGTGTCCTTTTTCTTGTCTAGTTCTGCTTGTAGTTTCTTGTTTTTCTTCTTTTCTCTTCTGATAACTTCTATGGCACACATTAATTATTCTTGATAGTTAACTTATGTCTCTTCAATTTCTTCTTCGACTTCTTCACATTCTTCTTTGGCTTCTTCATATTCTTCTTCGAAGTCTTCTTTGTCAGATTCTTTTACTTCCATGAATAGAACTCTTCCTGTCTCATTGTCACTTACTTCATATTCATCTGATGATGAGATGTCTTCTTTGGTGTATAAGTTTTTCTTGAAAACTTTCTTTGTAGTTCTTTTGCCTTTATATGTGTGTTTTCCTTTTGATTAACCTTCATCATTTTTCTTTTTGTTATGAGGACATTTGTTAGCAAAATGACCAATACCATCACAATTAAAAAAAATTAAATGGAGCTTGCCTTTATACCTACCGTTGGTTCCCTTGTTCAATATTTTGACAAAGTTGGCCACTTATTCATCATCTTTCGAGGCATCACTACTGCTGATATATTCTTCTTGTTCCTTTTTTTTTTCTTTGATCTTTTGGATGCCTTGAAGGTTGCTTCTTTTACATCTGGATTTTCCTACTCAGTTCTCATTTCATATGCTATGAAGATTCCATGCAGTTCATCCATGCTTATTGAGTCCAGATCTGATCTTTCTTCTAGTGTTGATATCTTAGGGTTGAATCTCATAAGAAGAGATCTTAGTATCTTTTGAACAATTACAGATTCTTCAATTTCTTCTCCCAATCCTATGATTGCTTTCACTATTTCATCGACTCATAAGAAGTAGGCTGTGATATCTTCATCTTCCTTCATTTTTAGTTGTTTGAACTGACCTATGTAAGTCTGAAGATTTGTTTCTTTGACTTTTGTATCTCCTTCATAAATATTTTGAAGCTTGTCCCAAATCTCTTTAGCGGATTTACAATGTGCAACTTTGGTGAATATCGTATCATTGATACCATTCAAAAATGCATTTGTGTCTTTGGAATTATTCTCACTGAGTTTTACTGCTTTGTCATTTGTTGGTGGAACTATTAGTGTTGTGTATCCATCTACAATTGATTGCCAAACTTGAAATCCTTGTTCCTCTATATATGTCCTCATCCTTGTGCTCCAAAAAGCATACTTTTGTCCATCAAACCATGGTATTCCATTTTTATATGAGTTGGTACTCTCCATGATCTACTTTTCAGTGGTTAAACTAATTTCTGAAGGAACCTTCTCTGATACCAATTCTTGGATTACTGAGAGTGGGGGTGAATCAATAATAGAGAAATGTAATCCTTTTTAACCATATAATCCAAGTGTTATATCAATGAAGCATTATCATCCAATAACTGCAGAGTAAATAAGCAATGAGAAAATGAACAAACATACACATACACAGTACACCAGTGTTTTACGTGGAAACCCAAATCGGGATAAAACCACAAAATGCTTTTTCTTATATGTCTTGAAGAATTACATTCATTGGAATCACCAACTTCTTTTGTTTTCTAGATGTAACTAGAAGGAGGCTCCAACCCCCTAGTTTCTTAGCCTACAACCTGAGGGAATATCCAACTCCCAAATTCTTTGGCTACAACCAGAAGGAGGCTACAACCCCCTATGTTCTCTGGCTACAATTGGAAGGTGGCTACAACCACCTGTCTTTGCCTCGTCCTGCCACCCTGAAGTGAGAATGATGGAACAACTGTCAACCTGTCACTGTGATATATACCACTATAAACCTGTACCAATAAATCTAAACCATGCATCAACCTGTACCTAAACCTATAATCAACCTGTACCATAAACAAGTGCATCAACCATGCACCAACATGTACCAAATAACATATAATCAACCTGTACCATAAACAAGTGCATCCAAACATGTACCAAGTATGCACCCATCATGTGTCAACTAATCATCAACTATGACTCATCAATATGTACCAACATCATCAACTATACACCTCATGTATGTGCCAACTCATCGACTACTTGTCTCAACCATGTACTCAACATGTACCTCAACCAAAATCCCTCATCAATTTCATCATCCAAATATTATTTGTAGCTTTGTAATAGACCTGGTGTATATGATCACATTCCTGAAAACCTTCCTTAACTTCAACAACAAGAGACTAGCATTTTCATCAAACTTTTATTTAGTCTCACATGCCTAGTTTTGGATTAGTCAACAACCCTAACTTGAAGTAATCATAAATTTGTACCTGTAATGTATAAACATATGAAACTGATACACAATGTTATTCAGTGTGTTTTATGAAATTCTTCCAGGTTTCACTACTTGGAACCTCTCATAAAAGGATTTATAGCAAAAATGGCATACCTTGCTGAATTCTGGCTTATTCTAGAGAGAGACCTTGTACAACGTGCTCCACATGGAATATTTATTGAATTGATATGAACCTATTAAAAAACATACTAAATACTATACCCTAACCAACACATTTGTTTTCACAGAATTTTAATATGGTATGAAGAAGTTATGACATTTTTACCCAAAACACTTGTTTTTGACTAGTTTAAGGACTAGCCACAAACCTTATTTTCCACGGAGTGTAACTCCAAAACTACAATGACCCACAAGATGAATTTTTTAGCAAAGATACTTGGATATGTTTTCTCAATGGAATATCAATTTCACGGTCTGAATCATTATAGAAAACAATTTATAGAGAAAATGGTGAGATGACCTGTAAATAACATACCTTAGAAATCACCATCAAAAGAATTTACCCTTCCTTGCATTTCGGCCTTCTTTTCTTCACCTTCCCTCATAATTTTGTTTTAGATATCCTTTCTTACCTCAGACACCTATATATATTCAATATACTCATGTGTGATTAAAATGAGAGAGCCTTGCCTCTTATTTATACTCTTTAAGTAGATTCCTTAAAAACATCTTCTAGGTCACTTGGCCCCACTTTCCTTATTTTAGGGTTAACCCACTTCTAATTTCTCCATTAAATTTATTATTGAAATAATTTATTCTGTATTCACTTTGAATTATAATACAATCATTACTTCACTTTATTATTTACCTTTTAAAATCTCTTAAACCACTTGGACAACTTTGACCTTTTGGGGCTTCTAGATGACATATGAGGGTCCTCCAACTTCGTAAGGCCATAACTCTCAAACCATGAGGAGTTATGTGACATTCCACATACCCCCAAAAATGGAATGACATGTACTATCCATATATAATAGTATTATCTGAAAATATATCATAACTCATACCATTATCCATCAAACAAACTTGGGTCCATTACCCAAACTTGGGGTCTCCAACTTCTCATGGCCATAGCTCTCTAACTGTGAGGAGTTATGTGATGTTTCACATACCATCGGAAATGGAATGACAAGAAATATCCATATAGGATATTTTACCTGAGAAATTCATTGTCCTTCATCTCATTATTCACAATTAATCATGGGTCTCTTACTCCACAAAGCGTCTTCCTATGAGGGATTTCACCATAAGGGGACCACTTTGGAGTTCATCCATATTTACTTCTTATCAACCATGACAAGAAAATAATGATTCATCTTCACATCAAACAATCTTGGTTCCATTAACCAAACCTTTTTGTTGCAGGGATTTCTTTAAGGGTTGACATCAATGACAACCAACCTTAATCAACAAGAATCATGTCTAATCTCTAGACCAAGAAAGAAGTTTAGTGGACCCATGTCCATCATAGAGAAGCTATCATGAAAAATATATTTGACCAAAGAAATGGTTGAAGCAAAGCTACCAATGATCAAAAGATCATCAACATAGAGTACTAAAATCATCACAGAGTTAGTAGTGCTCAACATGTAAACATTAGAATCATATTTACATCTAACAAAGTCATGTGAAAGAAAGTAAGAATACATATTTGCATACAATTCTCTAGGTTCCTTCTTGAGGAAATAGGGAGAGTTCTTTAGTTTGCATACTAAATATGAGTTCTAAATTAACCCCTATGGATGATCCATGTGGATCTCCTCTGAAATCTCACCATCAAGAAAAGCATTCTTCACATCCATCTGGTGAACTTCCCATCCTTTAGTTGTTGCAATGTCTAGAGGCAAGCGAATGGAGTCCATATTTTATACAGGAGAAAAGGTCTCATCATAATCTATCCCATGAATCTACTGAAATCCTTTTGCATCTAATTGTACCTTGTACCTTCTCACCTGACCATTTTCTTCTCTCTTGGTCCTATAGACCCATTTTCATATGACAAGATTCCTCCTTGGTGGAAGTGGAACCAGATCCCAAGTCCGGTTCTCTAGGAGAGAGGCATGTTCCTCCTACATGGATACTTCCAATAGTGGATTTCCAGCAACCTCACTGTAGGTATGTGGATCAAACTATTGAACCATATAGAAATGCATGGACATCACTGGTTCATAAGCTTAAAGTACATGAGAAGGATCCACATGATGAGATCGATTCCTCCTCGAATCCAATGGATCCCCTACAAGATTTCCTGCTGCCTAAAGTGTTGATTGTGCCCACTTGGGAATTTGCTGAAGCTCCGATGTTGCCTCCTCATTTGGTTGTACTACTTCCTCATCTCCATGTACAAAATCCTCTGAATATGTGTCTGAATATGTAGCATCTGAATGTGTGGAATCATCATTTATGATGTCTGGAGCTGATGGAAGCACAAGAGTCTCTGCATTTTTCACTAGAGGTGCACGCAAAGGAATCTCCTCAAACTCAACACTACATTCAATGATGAACCGATCTATAGAGGGATCAATCAATCTGTACCCCTTCACATCATATAGATATCCCACACAGATACAAGGTGTGCTCTGTGGATCTAAGGCTTTCCTCTTTTCAGAAGGAATATGGGCTCATGCTCTAGATCCAAAGATGTAGAAGTGTGTGACATATGGTTTGTCACTTGTCCAAGCCTCAAAAGGTGTCCTATCCTCAACAGATCTGTGAGGTGATTTGTTTTGTATGTAAGAAACACAGTTAAGTGCCTTAGCCCAAAGCTTGGAAGGAAGTGATATTGCATGCAACATGAAACTGGTCATCTCCTTGAGAGACTTATTATTCCTTTCAACAACTCCATTCTGTTGTGGAGTGTATGGAACTGTGTGCTTCAACTGGATACCAACTTCATGACAAATATTATGAACGTCTTTTTTGATATACTCCCCCCCATTGTCTGTACATAGGATCTTGATTTTCTTCCTAGTTCATGTCTCTACTAGAGATTTGAAGTCTTTGAGATGCTCATAAACTCCAGAATTTTGTCTAAGAAAATAAACCCAAGTATAGCATGAGTAATCATCAATAAATGTAAGAACATACCTTTCTTTTATTATGGATGTATGTGGAAATGGATCCATGAGATCACTTTGAACAAGCTCCAAGGAAGAGGAGGCTCTCCTTGCCTTCCCCTTTTCAAACTTCTCTTCAAGATGCTTGCCAAGAATGCATCCTTCGTAACCCCCTTCAGAAACATGAATGTCTGGCAAGCCTTTGGCCATTTCTTGATTGGAAATTCGTTGCATGTGCCTAAAGTTTAAATTACCAAATCTCTCATGCCATACTCTACTACTCTCATTAGCATGTGTAAGTAGCAAAGAAGAGTCATAATCAGTAAACCTAGTGAACTTATACAACCGTGATTTGTGATCTAGCTCACCAACTGCAATAATGGAATTGTCATGCGTGTCAAGTACAGTAACTGAATCTGATGTAAATTCAACCCTTTTACCTATTTGAGTGATCTGATAAACTAAGAGAATATTTATAGAAATCTTTGGAACATGTAAAACATTCTCAAAACTTCCATTAGCGATTTCCACTCTTCCATCTCATGCAACTGTTATTGGAGTATCATCCCCCATGAGAATAGGAGGTCCAAAGCATGAACTCAAAGAAGTAAAAAATTCCTCTTTAGATGCCATATGATGTGATGCACCAGAATCTATAATCCATTAATAAGATTAGGAATTAATTGCAACAAGAGCATGATGATTACCTTTCTTAGGAGCACGATCTTCTTCCTTCTTCTTCTTGACTCCCTATGGAATGAAGTTTCCAAGGTTGTTTTGTTGAATTGCATGTTCCATAAGATCAATTTGTTTCTTCGTGCATGTGGATTCTTATTGATTCGGTTTATTGCAGTAAGTGCACTGCTTTCCATTCTTCTTCTTATTGGAATTTGAAGAGTCTTTGGAACTTGAAGAATCATTAAAGGGTTTGGAATATCCATCCTTCTCATTATGTTTCTCCTTCCCGTTCTGTTTGGATGATCCTTTCCCATCATGCATGGTGATTGCATGTGCTTTGGGATATTTCATGAGGCCCATATATATGAGATTTTTCTTCTCTTTTGTGAGAGACTTGATGAATGGAGCCATTGTAGGCATTTTCCAATTTTCTCCCAAAATACATCTGCCAGAATGGAAATTGGAGACATATACAACTTATTATGATCCTAGCTTGGTCAAAATTGTTATAATAATTTGTTTCTCTTGTGTAGACTTGTCAATACCACATTCAACCAAGCTCAATATCAAAGACTTAAATTTAGTAAAGAAATCATGTATATTATCAAAAAATTTAGGGTCTAAGGTATTCAATTCTACCTCAAGCATATGACCTCGCATATCATCCTACTTTCCAAACAGTCCTTCCAAGGTGGTCCATATATCATTTGGAGTATTTCATGCAGAAACATGAAACCATAGATCAATGTAGATTAACTCAAGAAGTAGTCACGTGGCCTCATCCTTACAGTTCACCCATCTGGTCTTCTCAAGAATTGATGTAGGTTTTGTTTCTGTCGCCATCATCAAATTATATAGTCCTTCTATTTTGATTTGGAATGTGACCTTCAACTTCCGTTAAAATTAGTTGTATGATGTGAGTATTATCACCAAACTTGATTGAATAATTTGTATTTCCTCCATCCCTGGTATTGATTCTGAAAAGATCATGAAAACCCAGATCGTGGATGATAAAATAGATATATCTCCTAAACTATTATGTGGGTTTTGGATATTTTTTGTGAGCATGAGCATCCCTATGCTATAAGTCTCTGGTCAAAATTTTATCCCAACCCAAATCACGAATTTCGAGATATGGATATTTTACTGCAAAAAAATAATTTTCTAGAGGGCAACTAAATCATTGTACCCTAAAGAAGGATACAATGCGACAATGTTGAATCATCGCACCCTAGAGAAGGATGAAGTGAGATGATTTTGATTTAGATTGCCACACCCTTTGATAGGAATAGGTTGCAATGATTCCAACCATCACACTCTTCGATAGGGATAGGCTGCGATGATGGCAGAAACTAGGTTTACTCAATCCTGTTTCGATCTTCTTTGGTTTGTCTGGGTTGCTCCAAGAAACTCGACTCTGATACCGTGTAATTGTTTCATGGAAACCTGCATAGGAGACCTAGCTAAAGCATACACAAACAAAGCTTATCAAGAAAAGGCAGAGAGATACAATATGAAGAATGAGAATCAATGTATATTATGATCTATCAAATGAGTGAGTGGTATTCACTCATATAGGAAATGGCATCCTATCTTAGGAATGCATGCATAATAGTGATGGTATAAAATTAGAAAGTCTAAAATAGAACTAGTCAGTTAACTCCCATTGAACTAGTGTACCAAAAATAGAAATTTCTCCAACAACAACTTCCAACACTATGATAGTTACCCTTTACAATTGCATCATCTTTTCATCTTCCTTTAAGAGCCTTTGTGCCTCCGATATGTCTACTATATATTACATACCTTCTTGTTGAGATTGTGCCACTGCTACTACTCCTACTCTATTCTCTAGAAATTATAATTCCCAGACAGGGCCATGAACTTGACCAGGTATGGGATTGTTTTCCTCTCCAAAACTTCATCCTAGTTTGTGGCATTCTCTGTGAATATTTCGTCCTCAAAATACTCATGTGGGTATGACCAATGAGACACCACCTCACTAGCATGCTCAACTACCAGCTCCCTAGGGTCATGTTTTCTATATCTCTCAGTGGCAAACCTATACTCTATCTGACTCTGAGATTCTTGTCTAGCCTGTCTGGTATCCTTCACAAAATGGTAGAACACATAAAATCCATAGGGAATAAATATCATCTTCTTATCCTATACTAGATATACATTGAACCCTTGGAATATGGTCTGGTAGCAAATTTATCCTAAGACCAACTTGTCAGGTACATGGATCAACAATAACTATGGTGCTCCGATGACTCCGAAAATTATGATATATGTGCTTCTTTCCTCTAAGTACCAATTCCTAATATTGGATATTACTTTCCTTGTTTCTTCAGAGAGTATTGGGCAATTTTGTTTAAAAATTAAGGAATATACTCGAGCTATGAAGCCATCACAAATTAAAGAAATTGATCTTTTGTACATGTTCTCCCATAATATGCCAAAATAAACATTTACAAGAAATTCATAAACATTCTAGCTCGGGATATAACTAGGGAACACATTCGTAGAACATATCGCATTCAAGAGATAATATGCCATGCAAAATGCAAGGGTTTCTCAAGGTTTTGGGTTTTGTGCTTCCTCTATCCTGGTGCTCAATTGTTTTGAGATAATATCTCCTTAGTTAAAGGTTCTTCTAGATGTAGCTACTACATGATCCAAAGGAATACAAGCTTCATAGAATCTAGACCAATCATTTTCTCCATATAAACGACATATCAATGCCATCAAGAAAATGTAGGGTTCTTGTATGTTCATTGGGTTTTACCACCCTGAGGCCTGATTCACAAATTTCTTATCCTCCCTCCACTAGGATGTTAACAATTAACCAGTATTATGGAATTCATAGAATTACACAAGAAAATCCTTGTTCAACCTGACTTCAATGTCCTTGAGTTTATAATACGCGCTTACCTCTATCGGTAAGAAGAAGTCGATACATTCTCCATGTTTGTTGTTTAACATAAATTTCTCTGCATCGTCATGATTAATGATCCACTCTAAGAGTTCAACACATGGAAAATCAAGTGTCTTGGCCTCCACCATATATAACAAAGAACACCTGATGTTATGGAATATTTGGTCATCCAATTCCCTCATCTCCGGGTCGTTGTGAGGTGTAAACTCTGGGGAATATTCATAATGGATTTTCTTGTATAAATCAAGCCAGGAAGACAACATTACCTTGGATGTAGTGTTATTATCTGTATCTTTGAAGAGAATATGTGAGTTTTCTCGCTTATTTTGTGACATTTTGATCACCAAATCTGCTTTTGGGGGAAAATCCATCTTCTTAGCACCCTAGTTGGAATCCTCTTTGATTTTCTCACTTCCTATTTTTGGGGTCTTTGGTACTCGACAAGTCATTGGTCGTCTAGGTGGCATATTTCCTATAAATGAAACAACTTAACTTAGTGTTCTCTAAATCAAAGAAACTTGAAGACAACCATGATAAATACCTATGCACGTATATTTTCCTGAGTCAAATACTTACTAGTCTAGAGCCTTGCAATAAAGACAACACAACTCAATTCCTAAGTGACACTAGATCAATCATAAGTTTTTAAGAAAAAATCAAACAATTCTGTGAAAATTATGGGATCATTCAAATACATTTGAATAAATAACAGTTAGTCCTTACACCCAAAATAATCAAGTTTCAGTACAGGGAATGTACTATAGATTTTCATTAATTCCATCCATCGTCCGTGTAGGTTCTCATAGTAAAATCTATGCGCAAATCAATGATGTGAAGGGACGTTGGAGTGATTCATTGGGAATTTCAAAAAATCATCGATTGGCATGCAACATTTAAGATCGAGGATCAGGCACTTGAAGCATTTGAGGCTTTTGGGACTAGCTCTGTTTAAATTCATCGATCCTGAAAGAGATGACAACATGACGCTTTCACATGTGCTATTGGATCAGGATATTGACATGAAAACTATTGACAAATGGGAGACATAGGGATGTGCATGAAATGAAGATCTAAATATGGATGGTTCTGATGAATTCGGAGATCTTCGACAAAACCCATCGAACAACTTGGATTTCTTATCGACAAGTATTTATTGGGCCTTAGTGGGCTAGAGGTCATACTATAAAGGATATAATTTGTTTCCTTCTTGATCGACCAACGCCGGTATCTATTGGCATCGATGACTATCTCTTGGAATTAATGGTGGGTGTTTATCAGCTGACCTCACCGACACTCGATGTTGATCTACATCATCACTTTCACAAGTGAGCACTACCCTCGCACAACTAGTATCTAAAATGGTCGATGCGCTATGTTAATCAACATTGACATTCTATGGAATGTGCCACACTATTTGGCACATATATTGAATTGACCGATGCCTGATCTTGATCGACATCAAGATTTCAGAGCAGTAGTCGTCGGGTATCAGAAAAAATTACTTTTAGTAGTTATTTTTTGAATAATTTCTTGATTTATAGATGTAATTCAAACAGTATGAACAATGAAAAAAATAATAAATAAAGTAAAAATCAAACGTATGTAAAACCCATGGAAACGATGCAAATGATAAAGAAAAAGTGGTACCCAAAAATTGGAAAAGTTTAAGGGTGTGTTGAGTGCTCAACAAATGGAGATTCGCTGGTAGAAGCCAAACTCTTTGTTTCTCTCTATAATGATGTTGACATAATTCTTGGGAAATAGTTATTATCTTCGGGAAATAACCCATGGATGACTCACAAATATGTATACATATGGCCCAAGGAAATTCTTTCCAAAGCCTCATGGGGATACACCCGAATACATTCATATTTCCATTTAACCAATGACTCTTACCTTCCTGTTGAGAGTTCTGTCAGAACTCAAAACTATTAAGAAAACATGATGCTATTACTTTTTATGAAAGTCAAGAACCTTACCATGGTGTTGCTTCACTTTCAGCGAGTGTCCATAGCCCCGACGGAGTCACCCCGATATCACATACCTTTCTCCACTGCCAACAAACGTCCATAGCCCTAACAACTATATACGCATACCCTCTCGTCCATACATTCCATCTTATTATTTTATGTTCATCTTTGTTGCATACATGTTGGGAATGAACCGGGGAGGAGGATATTTGTTTTCGGGTGAAGGATCCTAACCATATAATTTTTCTTCTTTGTATTTTTTGAATAGTATGAGGACTAACTTTTCTCTATTCTGGGAATCGATCATACACTTTTATGTTCTATTTTCTTCGGTATTCTTAGACCACAATTTAATCTACTTGTTTGTTCCCTAAGTAATTTGCATACATAAATGTGAATTACCCATGCGTTGAAGCCTTTGATCAGTAAACCTTCTCTTGATTGTTCTACAAAATTTAAAACTAAGAGATAAGAATCTAACTACAACAAATTACACCACTAATTTGACAAAGAACACACCTGAAACCATGCTACCATTAGAGTAACAAAAAAAGAAAAAATTAGATCACAACAAAACAAAACAAACCAAAAGGAAAGAAAATTTGAGAGCACCAATATCATCACTAAAAAAAACTCAAAATAAATAAAGGTAAACTATACTACAAGAAGCTATATTGGAGACAAATTATGAAATAAATGCTTTAGGGCTTGGCCGTTGATGGGAAGAGCTTCGATCTCACCCCTAATTGTTTGCAGACAATAAGTGCCTACCCCAATTTTCCCAGCAACTTGAAAAGGTCCAAGACATAGATTTTGGAATTTTGAATGTTTCCCCTTTGGCTCGTTGATTTTATCCCACTTAAGAACTAAGTCCCCCACTTCAAAGTTTTTATCGTCAGCCTTGTGTTTATCAAACAATTTTTTAACTATTTGTTGATGGGATGTGTTAGAACATAAGTCAAAATCTGAAATAAAAGTTCAAATTTTGAATTATTTCTTAAATTGTTCCTGATTTTGTCATTGATCAATACATTTTTGCTTTAGAATTTCTATTTTATAAACTAATAAAAATTTGTTGTTGTGTTTTGACAAGGCAAATCAATCCTAAACCATCAATCCTGACACATATGAACATCAACAATTCACAGGATTTCAGGGATACAAAGCTACACAATGATTAATTCATGCAGTGTTCCTATTCATGGTTCCACTCAGGGACTTCATCCTTCGACTTTATTCGAATATTTTGTTTCAAGTTATCCCTAATCCCCAGATTCCCGAAGCCTGAAATCAATCCAACTATATACCCTCTCCTTTAAAGTTTTTTTTAATTATATTTCAACTTCAATACTTCACACTTCGGGATTTCAAACTCAATGTTGAACCTTTTTCACGGAGCTCTGAAGCCTTGAAGTTCAAGAAAATTGCATTCATATAGGAAACTATTTAGCTAACGTGTCATATGACACCTGACATTCTTTTCAGGTGGAGACACATGGCACTTATTGTTGGCATTTTCAGACACATAATTCACATGTTTCAGGATGACACGCATCACCCATGTTCTTATGACACACTATCATATGTGACATTATCCTACCACATCACTTTGGGATACCGTTCTATGGGATATCATATTGTTAATAGATCCCAGAATTGTCGAAATGTTGAAGTGTCAAAAATTAAAGGTTAAGTAATGATTAATAAGTTTAATTAAAGGTAAGAAATCACTTTGTGACTCCAGACTTCAGGATATGTCTAACATTCCCTATTAAAAATCCTTGAATCCCTGAATTCCTGAAGTGTCAGAGTACTTATTCTCGCTAATCCAGATTATTAACGATAATTAAACATGATTAGGGTAAGATATTTGTGTAAATTTTGTTGTCGTCATGTAATAAATTTACCAGCTTTTTAGCATTATGACCCTGTCATTCAAATGAGAAGTATTAAATGTAGAATTAATGGTGTGTTTAATTGTGATTTGATAAAATATTTTAACTCCACTTTGTCTCTGTATTCACATTCACAGGAGTTATTTTTTCCTACAGGAGTGAATATTGTCGACGATAAGTCATGGAGCCTCACAGGGGAGAGAAGCAAAAGGTCCAAGACTAGTCTACAGAGGATCCAAACCCAAATTTTGATATTTAGTTGGATACTACTACTTGTTTAACAAGAAGCATCAAATGCCCAAAGGGGTTGGATCCAATGGTGGAAAGTGAGGAGTTTTTCACCGTTGGGCAAGGTTCAATTCTCATGAGGGCTTTACCTGGTGCCATGGGGACACCTTGAGGTAGTGGTCGAACATGTGGTTGCACCCAGAGTTACCATATTAAATGGTATCGTGACCTATACACACATAAGTGGATAAAAGCCCACCCCCATTCCCTTCAAATTTTATGAAAGTCCCAGAGGTGTAGGACAGTCGGTGACAAAGTGTGCTATTAAGGCACTCTGTGATGTTAAAGTCACTGGTTCGAAACCTACTGGGACAAAAAATCTAGCCATGTTAAGGGTTGGTGTGGCTTAGGCCGGGTGTGATCCCCGGGTGATTTTGATGGCTTAGATGCCCCTGAGTTGTGGTTTCTTAGCCATAGGTTAGACCCACATGTCACAGACAAACTAACAAACAAACAAAAAACAAGAAGCATCAAATCCTAGGCGCAGGTTTAAGGAATCCTCAAAGAAGATAAATCCATAGTTTTTTATGATGGAATTGAGGAGGAAGATGGTCTAAATATAAACAAGCTCAAGGAGGTTGCCAATTTAGAATTACATAAGGTTTCAGCATGAACAAAGTTATTTCCCTACACAAACATGATACACTAGGCTCTGGAGCATGTGGATATACCAACCAAGGCCATCTACAACCATCAAAGGACTATTTTCGGCTCTTTCTGATATGAAGATATTCAAGTAATGTATAAATTGTCCAATAATACCAAATATGCTTTCAATGCATAATTTGTGAAGAATTTTGAGAAACAAGAATGTGTATATTATGATAGAAACGTCCATGATATAATTAAAACCTAGTGGGGAAATGAAAATAAATTTAAAGAAGATAGTCATGGAATATACGCCACAAAATCTTGTGATGCACATATTATGTACGTAGCTATGATTCTATATATATTGTATTGAAATAAAAAACCTGCACATTTCAAAGTGGATTGGGTTCCTATTATTCATGAAGTTGTAGAAGGTTTCACTTGTAATTGGGGAAAGTTGTTGTTTGATAACTTGGTCAAACATATAGGGGTTTATAAAAGTCAAAGGTCTAAAGGTGAACCAACTCCTTTTTATATGTCAGCATGTATTATGGATGCTATATGTTACAAAACCCCTTTCTCATTGATGAATTGGAGTTGGACTCCAAAAACTTCTGAGCCAATACACATCTATCATTTTAAACCGTGGGAGGAAAATGAAAAAGATCATTTTTATGAAATTTTCCATAATGTTATCATCCCAATTTATGAAGTTATATATGGTAACCCTCCTCCTAGGATATCAAAGAATATTATGGGAAATTTAGGTGCAATTGCAGACTAATATATTGAGGAGAGTTTTTCCTATATCAGATTTTATGGTTATTTCGCATATGCTCATGCTTTACAATTTTGTTTTCTAGATAGACTTATTTGCAGGGAAGTGGCATACCAAACTATTTCTATAGACATAACTAAAGAATTAAAGTAAACACAAAAGAGGGTATGGTCGACTTATCCCATATAGGTTGGTGAATATTCCTTGTTATATTTTGGACATGCTAAGGTTGAAGCTTCAACCTTGGAAGATATTGCATTGTCTTCTATTGAATTCAAATACAAGATCCACATAAGGTGGTTGAAAATCATTTGGATAAGTTCAGCATGAAAATGTACTTTCATGAATATCTACCATTTGATGATATTTTCAAAGGAGCAAAGTCATATGATGAAGTTATATCCAGAATCTAAGCTCTCCCTAACAAAGAACAATAAGATTTTCTTAATTTTCAAAAGCATAGGATAAGTTGTCTACTAAATATTTTACAAGAAGAGAAAATTTTTACCCATAATGGTAATCCATATTCAAAGGTTCTACCATCTTCTAATCCTAATAACTATTATTTTCCTGAGTTCAAAACCAAGGAAGCTAATAAAACACCAGAGACATCATCAAAATATACAACAATGAAGGAACAAACTCTATCAGGTAAGACCTTACAAGAAACATTGGAAATGTTTGAAGAATTTATGAAGCATGGACATGTTTTGCTTTAGATTACTTCAAACATGGAAACTCCCTTAAAAGATAGTACTACTCAAGGGGAATTTGTTAGAAAACATGACCGCGGAGCAATAAAATAAAACAAATACGGAAATAAAACACAAAAGATACGCAATATAATAGAGACACAGATATATGTGGTAAACCCAGTGTGGGCTACATCCACCAGAGAAATTTCCAGGTCCTTCCTTTTTATTATCCATCGAAATGAAGGGATACAACCTACAACTCAACCATTGTAACTTCCTCTTCTTTCTCTCATAGTCTTCTCTCTCAGAATACAACATTCATGATACTACATAGTTGCAATACAATTTCCTCATAAGAGAGGGTTACCTTCTAGGGAAAAAAATCCTAAAATAACTTCTACTATCAGATCTGTGACCTTATAATGAATGGTCCCAGATTGACTACGAAATTAAAATATTTTACAAGGCAAATTTTCCGAAAATTTTTCTTTGGGGGCGCTGCCCCAGAATCCCCTAACAGGGGGGGCGGCACTACAAAAATTGTTATCTCCCCCCATAGACCCCCCTAGCGACAACTTTGGGGGTGAATCTCCCCCACACCCCTCTTCAGGGAATGGGGTCCAAGAATGGTTGAAACAAACCTCTGAATCAGGAATATAATCAGGTTCCACAACCAACAATCTCCCACTTGGAGACTGATCATAGAAACTCCACTACTGTTGTACCTTCTAGATTATACTCCACCTTGGACTTGTAAAATTTCTCATCTTGACCTTCATGCTTGAATACCAATTAAAATTGATTAGTAAATTAGTTTCTCCCTGGTTACTCCATTTGTTGACATGTCTACAAGATTATGGCTAGTATGTATCTTTTCCAACTTCAAATGTCCATCTTCCAAGATGAATCGTATGAAATGGTACTTGAGTTGTATACGCTTTGTCTTTGAATGGAAGGATGAGTTATTTTCAATATGAATGGCACTCTCTCTGTCACAGTACAACTTTCTATTCTCTTTCTTCTTTCCTAATTCCTCCATAAACCTCTGTAACCAAATCATTTCTTTACTATCCTATGTAGAAACAACATACTTTTCTTCTATTGTTGAAACTGTAACAACCTTTTGTAGTTTTGAAATACAACTTACTGATATTCTACCTATAGTAAAAACATACCATGTGATGCTCCTCCTGCTATCTTTATCACCTTCCATATCTGAATCAACATATCCCTGTAGAACATTGTCTAAACCTCCAAAACATAATGCATGAGTAGAAGTACCTCTCAAATACCTGAGAATCCACTTTACCGCCTCCCAATGTTCTTTACCTGGATTGTTCATATACCTTCTCACAACTCCCACTGCATGTGCAATATCTAGTCTTGTGAAAACCATTGCATACATCAAGTTGTCAACTGCTAATGAATAAGGGACCTTGGACATGTATTATATCTCCTCTCGTGTCTTGGGAAACATTACCTTAGTTAATTTGAAATAGATGGAAAAATTTGTAATAACTGGTTTTTCATTCTGCATTTTAAACGTCTCCAACACCTTCTCTATGTACTCACCCTCAGATAATGTAAATTTGTGATTTTTCATGTCTCTTGTTATTCTCATACCAAGGATTTTCTTTGCAGCACCCAAATACTTCATCGTGAATGAATTAGCTAATTTCTTCTTGACCTGCATATTAGACCCTGCAACAAGTATTTCATCTACATACAATAGAAAGATAATATAGATTCCATTTTCTAGCCTTTTCAAATAAACACAGTGATCAAAATGACATCTACTATAACCTTGTGCAAAAAAAATTCATGTCTAGATGGAAAAATTTGTACTAACTAGACATTTGGTACTATAGCCTTTTAGTTAATTTGAAATAGATGGAAAAATTTGTACTAACTGTTTTTTCATTCTGCATTTTAAATGTCTCCAACACCTTCTCTATGTACTCACCCTCAGATAATGTCAATTTGCGATTTTTCATGTCTCTTGTTATTCTCATACCAAGGATTTTCTTTGCAGCACGCAAATACTTCATCGTGAATGGATTAGCTAATTTCTTCTTGACCTGCATATTAGACCCTGCAACAAGCATTTCATCTACATACAATAGCAAGATAATATAGATTCCATTTTCTAGCCTTTTAAAATAAACACAGTGATCAAAATGACATCTACTATAACCTTGTGCAAATTGAATAAGGCCTTCTATGGTATAAAACAGGCTCCTATAGCATGGTACTCTAGACTGGATAAATATCTACAACAGACAGGGTTCAGAAAAGGAAGTGCAGACAACAAAATCTACATCAAGGATATGCATAATGAATTTGAAATGTCATTACTCAGAGAACTATCCTTATTTTTGGGTCTTCAGATACGTCAAAGAAACCAAGGAATTTTTATTTCTCAAACTAAGTATATCAGAGAAAGGATAAAGAGGTTCGGAATGGAATATTGCAAACCAGTTACCACTCCTATGCAAACCAGTTGCAAGTTCAACAAAGATGATGATTCAAAGTCTACAGACCATAGTAATACAGATCAATGATTGGTATCTTACTGTATGTGACATCATTCAGATTAGATGTAATGTAGGTAGTTGGACAGGTGTCACGATTTCAAGAAGCACCAAAGGAATCACGAGTCTTAGAAATGAAGAGGATTTTCATATATCTCAAAGGAACAAAAGAGTTTGGATTATAGTATCCAAAAGGAAAGGATCTATCATTTATTGCCTACACAGATGCATATTGGGCAGGTTGCATTGATGACCGATGAAGCACTAGTGGAGTAGTGTTCTACTTGGGTGAGTTCTTAGTATCTTGGATAAGCAAGAAACAATCATAAATATCTTTATCTACATCCGAAGAAGAGTATATTCCAACAACAGGATGTTGTACTTAGGTTCTATGGATTAAACAAACTTTGACAGATATACAGGTTGAGTATGATGATCCCATTCCAATATATTGTGATAATACAAGTGCCATTAGTATCCAAAGTACCCGGTGATGCACTCCAAGACGAAGCACATTCTAATAAAGTATCACTTTCTACGGGAACATGTTGCAAATAATAACATCATAGTTGAATATGTGGGCACAAAATAAAAAGTGGCATAAATCTTTACAAAACTTCTTCCAAGGGAAGCCTTTGAGTATTTTCTCCAGAGACTTAGAGTAATTTCTACTCCAAAATGAATTATTTTGAATGCTTATCTTATATGTCTTATATTTACACGAGGAAGCACCATAAAGAAGACAGTTCAGGTTGGGAGATCAGTTTCAGGAAGAGTTCAGTCAGGGGGAGAAACCCTGGATGGAAAGATACCTTTTCCATTGATGACAAAGGGGGAGAGATTTATCAGATGCAAAGGTAAATTCTTGGATAAAGAGAATAGAGGCATAGTTCCAGGGGGAGTGATGGTCATAGGAGAAACATGAGTGATATGAATTTAGTATTGCATCAAAGTGTTGCTATCAATGCAAAGGGGGATATTGTTGATTAATTGGGTTGGTTGTCATTGATGTCAACCCTCGAAGAAAGTCCGATAGAGAATTCTGGTAGCACAAAGGTTTGGGTAATGGACCCAAGTTTGTTTGATGTATAATGGTATGATTTTTAATATATTTTAATGTAAGACTATTCTAAATGGATAGTACATGTCATGCCATTTCTAGTGGTATGTGGAACATCACATAACTCCTCACGGCTAGAGAGTTATGGCCATGTGAAGTTGAAGAACCCTCATGAGTCATCTAGAAGCCTCAAAAGGTCAAAGTAGTCAAAGTGTTTGGAAACAAGAAATTATTTAAATAATAAAGGGAAGTGATGAGTGTACTATAAGTCAAAGAGGATGCAAAAGAAATTATTTAAATAATAAAGTTAATGGAGAACTTACTAATTATGGAAAGTGGTTAAGTGAACTGGACAAATGGTTATAAGTGGGTTAACCCTAAAATAAAGAAATTGGCTTAAGATGGTTAGAAGGTAACCCCTTGAGGAAGCTACATAAAAGTATAAATAAGAGGCAAGGGTCTCTCATTCAAATCACCTATTGAATATCATTGAATATCTATTTTTTGAAAGGGCATTTGGGTAGGTATTATTGATAGAGAAAAGTGCGACAAAAAAAGTGTGGTAGAAAAATCACGGTAGGAAAACTGCGACAGAAAAAGTGCGGCAGAAAAATTGCGGCAGGAAAACTGCGACAGAAAAAGTGCAGCAGGAAAAATGCAGCAGAAAAACCACGGCAGGAAAAGTGCGGTAGAAAAATCGCAGCAGGAAAAGTGCGGAAAAAAAACTACGTCAGAAAAAGTGCGGCAAAAAAACCGCAGGAGAACGCTACACAAAGAAAAAGTTATGGTTTTCATATGTGTAGTGTTGAATTTATGAATCTAGTTGAGGGTTTTCCTTGTAAATATGTTGTATGCACTCTTGGAAGTTTAGGGCTTGTTGTAGAATGGTTTTGAGGCAGATCTATTGAAGTATATTGTCAGTGCACTTAGTTTGATTTATTGGCATATCTTGTGGTGCATTGTGAGAGACACTTGTTAGTGGTATTGGTATATTATTGGCTTATGAATTATACATCCTTTAGGCTACATAAAAGTGAGGTTATGACACATGGTTTGATGTAAGGTTTTATGGTATTTGGTTATGGATAGCATGATGTATTTCCAGAGAAATTTTGATGGTTATATTGGTATATGTATTTGATATATGGTTGAGGTACATGTTGGGTGCATGGTTGAGACAAGTAGTTGATGAGTTGATACATACATGAGGCGTATAGTTGATGATGTTGGTACATCTTGATGAGCCATAGTTTATGTGTATTTGATGCATGATTGGTACATATTTGGTGCATGGTTGATGCATTCATTGATGATAAAGGTTGAGGTACAGGTTGGTGCATGCTTGACACACTTATTTATGGTACAGGTTGATTATAGGTTGTTTGGACAGATTATTGTGATAGGTTATTTGTACAGGTTTGGTGCTTGGTTGATGCATTTGTTTATGGTACATATTAATGTATGGTACATGTTGGCACAGGTTATTGGTATAGGTTGTTACAAGTTGATTACAGGTTGATTGGTACAGGTTTACAACAATATATCTCATAGTGATAGTGTGACAATGGTTCCATCATTCTACTTCTACGTCAGGGAGGTTGGACAGGGGCAACAACATGTGGTTGTAGCCATCGTCCCATTGTAGCCGAAGAATATAGGGGGTTGGAGCCTCCTTATGGTTGTAGCTAGAGAATTTGGGAGTTGGAGCTTCCTTCAGGTTGTAGACTGAGAGCATAGGGGGTTGTATCCTCCTTCTGTTTATAGCAAGAGAATTGGGGGGTTGGAGCTTCCCTCAGGTTGTATCTTGAGAAACTAGGGGGTTGGTGTCTCCTTCCATTTGCAGCTGGAAAACAAAGGAAGTTGGTGCTTCCAATGAATGTAATTCTTAAAGACATATAAGAAAAAACATTCTATAGTTTTCTCCCTCTTTGAATTTCCATGTAAAACACTCGTGTACTGTTTATGTGTATGATTGCTCATTTGTTCATTGTTTATTTACTCTGCAACTATTGGATGATAATGCTACATTGATATAACACTTGCATTTTATGGTGAAAAAAGATTAAATTTCTCTATTACTGATTCACCCTCCCTCTCAGTAATCCAAGAGTTGTTATGCTAGAATTCTCAAATTTTGATTGATTTATTAAAGCTTGAATATCATCATTGATATTTGATATCCCCCCTATTAGGTGCAAGGTGAGAATTTTGTTGAAATTGGTTGACAGGCTCCAAGCTTGAGCTTTGGATTTTTTTATGTTTTTCAATGATTTGTAGTTGAAGGGATCCAATATTAAGATTTGTATTCTTTTGTTCTTCATGTGGTGGTTTTGTTGGTTGACCACTAACCATATTCCATTGATACATGAACAATTTGGTGGTTTTTGATGACCACTAACCATCTTCACTCAAACAATATGGTGGTTTTTGGTTTACCAATAACCATCTTCGCTAATATTTGAACAATGTGATAGTTTTGGATTACAACTAACCATTCCCCCCGCCCCCGCACTTGAAGGTGTAAGAGAGTCCCTTTTAATCAATGTTCTCCACCCCTTGAGGCATGGAGAGTGCCATCTTTGATTAAATTTTAGAGAACATATATAATTGGACCTAGATCATCGCCAAAATCATTTGGAATAGTTGTTTGAAAGATTTTGATTGTTGTCATATCTCCATGTAGTTGTGGCTTTACTTCTGTCTTGACTAGATGGTAAGACTAATGTAGCTTATTTACTTTTTAATTCCATTTTCATTAAGTTATCCACCCATAATTAATTGTTTTCTTAACCTTCTTCTTCTTTCGACACTTTTGAGATAGGTTATTTGTCTTCCCATGAAGACAAGGATGGAAATAAAAACATTGTGACATCAAGTGACCAACTCTATGACAATGTTGGCACTTATTAGTAATATTCTTCACTTCTTCAAGAAGTCCTACACTTACAAAATGAATTGGTTTAGAGTAATCTGGGATATGAAATCTATTTCATTTTTCATATCCTAAGCCGTGTTGTTTTTTGTTGAATGATAATTCTCCCCAAGGTCTGACAATGATCTTGGAAAGATCATTTTTGTTCTTTTTCTTCTTCACATTTGTTATTGTTGTTGTTATCATTCTGTACTTCTTCTTGGGACTCATCTTTGGAATATTCCATATCTTTTGTGTCTTTTTTGTCAGCCATTATTTCTTATGTATCACATTTAGCATCAACCATCTGCATTATGTCTTCTGTGTCACAAGCTAGATCAACTTTTTTCATTATCTCATTTGTATCATATGTCGCATCAATCATTTGGATGAAATTTTCCGTAGCACATGTTGCATCAATCTTCTCTATTAGATCTTATGTATCAAAACTTTCATCAACCTTTTGATTTTTTGTAGATGTTTCCTCAATCATGTCATCAATGTGATTTTGTTTTTCTCTTATTTTATTTGAAGCGCATCAATCAATTAATCCTTCATTTCTATTTCATGTCGAAGATCATTTGTTGACTAGATTCTATCAACCATGTGATCAATTATTTTTTTCTTTAACTTAATGTCCACTCAATATTTTTAACTCGATTTTGCAATTCATGGTTGTCCTCTTGCAATTTCTTGAATTGTTGAGAGGTGTTTTGTAAACACTTTCCTTCTTTACCCATTTCTCTCATTCACTTGTCACGCTCGCTTGTATTCGCTTGCACTCACTCGCTTGCAATTGTTTCTTTTCTTGCACTCTCACTTGATTTGATGTTACACTTAGGTTGTCGGGTATTATCAATCATGCACCCTAAAGTGTGATTACAAGGACTTCACTTTGATGACTCACTTGACCTCCTTATTCAAATTTCAGGAGGGTCTTTTTTTTGAAAATTCAATGACTTAGATGAAAAGATTTATCCTCCTCCAATTTTTCACAATTTAACTTGTGAGTGAAGGATTTTTTCTCTTGGTTTACAATTTGGCACAAAGCATTTTACTAAGAATGGAAATTTTTAATAGGACTTCAATACATTTGATTTTTGGCAATCACCATAGAACTCCATGAGTGCATGAGCATTCTGTGCTTTATTTTCTTGCCAAATTTAATATGAGCATAAAACTAAAACACCATCAAGTATCCGGATACAATGAGACACAAGAACATAGTGTTCCTTAGACCTCCTTATTCAATTTTGGACTAATCTAGAAACATTTACCAGGAAAAAAATTCTTTTATTGAATATGTGATACATATAGCTCTTAACGCTTAAGAGAAATTCTCTTCATCTTCCTTTAGAATTGAAGAAGAATCCTTTTACCCTTTTACATGTATAACAACCAATCCTTTTAAAGAGAATGTCTTCACTAAAAAAAATACCCTTCACTTTTCAATAATAACTCATTCAATTTTTCTCTCTATGTAGCATTGATCTTCTCATTATAAAATAGAACAATTAAAATTTGCCACCCTTGTCTCCGATTTCAGTAAACAATCATAAATTTGCCTTTTTAATCTCAATTAGAAATTTGTTTGTATGTGGTCACCACCTCATTTACAAATGCATTCACCAAACATTATTTTGTTACCTCCAAGTTTAACAAAAAATAATGCAACTCACCATTCACTTTTCAACAATAAACCACATTCAACATACCAATGCTTTGGCCCAACCAATCAAACGCAGCTTCTTTTCTTTGCAAGAGTTGAACTTGTGCCGCCTCCTCCTTTTTTTTAAAGATTAATGGATGGAAATTTTATTTTCCATTAGATCATTTATATTCTACGCATTCGTGTTTAATCAGAAAAACTAGAAATGTCCTCAACTGTACTTTAAATCTTGGAACCACACCATACACCATTTCCCAGGCATTTAAGTAACAAAAACATGTAAAAATTGTGGACTTAACTTATCTCGGATCCAGGAGAATGTTAAATATAATGTAACCTCAACAGGTTGATTGTACACTGCTAGCTGTCCTGGCCAGCTATACTTTCTATTCTTGATTTTCTTGAGCCTATTTAGCTCAACCATCTCCCATTGCATAGTACTTCTTCACACCTTATTCATTAACTCTTCTCATTGTACTCTTCTTCATATATTCTAATATACTGTTTTCTGTTCTATTTTTTTCTCTGCATTTCTTGCTTCACAATTTATCATGGTATCAGAGCTACAGTAGTAAGCCTCTTCACACAGGCTAGAGAGAAACACGATCCTCAAATAGTGTAGAGATTACACGGATCTTGAGAGCATTCGACACAGTATTTTCACAAGGCTTGGGGAGCTGTCCGTCATACTCTTGAAAGATCCTCGCAGGAAACTTCCATGAGTAAGTTGTCCGCTCATACGCTCAAAAGATCAGCGTAAGAAGCTCACACGAGGTCGCAGAGCATACTACGCTCGAGAGTTTCAAGGAACAGAAACATGAGAAGGAAGCAGAGACTAAGAAGGAAGAAAATTTAAAGATTCTTGTAATTTTCAAGAATCATCAAAGAATTCACGAAGAAGAGCTTCAAAAGGCAGAAATGTTGAAAATTTCACAGAATTCACTCAAATTTGTGAAAGATTGCTGCAGAAGGCAGCCTCGTTTAAAGAATTTTGGAAATTGCTCAAATCTGTCAAAGATTGTAGCAGAAAATAAAGAACTTGTGAAATTCTTTCAAATCTTTGAAAGATTCACAAATTTTTCTTCCACAGGAGAAGATTCCTTCAAATGCAGCAAAGATCGCGTCTATCACGCAAAGAACAACCATTGAGGCCGTAAGATTCATCCTGCGAACGGATCCAGAGCGGGAAACCAGTTCAGAAGGGACGAAGAGAGCGCGGAAAAGATGAAATAATTTCAGCCATCAGATCTTGCGCAAAGGATCGACAGTAGTTGGATCAACGAGAAAGTGCACGAGGTTTAGTCCTCTAAAGTGCACAGGAGAAATTTCGACTTGTGAAGTCGCGAAATCCCGACATCATCTGGACCGTTCATCAAGAGACACATGGCGAGATCTCAGCATTTCGCTGACTCGAAAGGTGTAAAGGTCAGAAGACTGTCGTGAGAATTCGCAAATCGTGAAATCACGAGTCATTCTGGACCGTTGGATCGCGAAAGATTGTGAGCCGTCGATCTTATCCCATCTCAAGATCGGGGATCGGGAGTTGGACTAGCGAAGGTTACTTCTCTCCAAAACTTCGATACACGAAATCCCGACATCACGTATCACGAAATCCCGAGAGGATTGTGAGCCATCCATCTCAGAGGACAGGTGGTGGAGATCGAGGAAACTGTAGGCATATTGGCTACCGGGGTTTCCAATTGACAGAGGATTTGGAGTTGCAAGTCGTGAAATCGTGAAACAACGGGGACCATTCATCGTAAGGGGATGCGTGGCAACAATCTAGGCCTTCAGGGAAAGCCCCGAAAGGAAAGCGCCATCGGCATTTCGGGAATCGGTTTTTCGGGAGTCGAGAGACCAAGAGATCACGTGTTTGAGTCGTGAAACCCCGAAAGCGAATGTGATCATATCAGGAGAGGTCATGTGGACCAGAGTTATAGCCCAAGGGGCTAACTGAAGTTAACGCCATTTCGGCAAATCGACATTTCGGCAATCGCAATTTCGAAAACTCTGGGACAAGAGTTCTAAACTCGTGAAATAATGAATCGTGAAATCCCGATAGGATTTGGACCATCAGATCACAGGAAGATATGGACCGTTGAATTGTCCAAAGGCATATTTCGTGTTTCGGCAATTTGAAAGACAGAGAACTGGAAAATCCCATAGCACTTTAACATCAAGGCGTGTGGTCACATTGCACGGTGACTAAGGCCAAATTCAAGGCCGATAAGCTCTCTTCGGCCATCGGCAAATCGACGTTTCGGCGATCGGAGGTTGGCGAGACAAGAGATTGGAGGACTCGTATAACAAAGTCCCGACATCAAAATCACGAAGATAAAAACTCGCGAAATCTTGAACGCAGAGTTCTGAAGTCACTGCAAAGTATACGCAGGAGACAGGTAAGTAAGAATTTTGTTTCTATTTTGTTCACTTTTAAAAATAAATAAATATATATATATGGCGTCATCTAGCAATTTAGGACCAACTCAGGGTCCGATTCTTCTTGGAAAGAACTATGAGTTCTGGTCTCTTCGGATGAAATCCTTCTTGCAAGCACAAGAGTGTTGGGATCCGGTGGATCATGGATATGTGGAACCAGATTCAGTAGAGTTGTCCGCCATGAATAATCAACAGAAAATTGCTCAGGCAACACAGAGAAACAGAGAAAATAAAGCTAAGTTTTGGATTCAAAATTATGTGGATGACTCGATTTTCTCAAAAATCACAAGCGTTGATACTTCAAAATAGGCCTGGGACATCCTTAAATCTTCCTACCAAGGAAATGACAGGGTCAAAACAGTTAAACTGCAGACCTTGAGGACGCAATTTGAGACTCTAAGGATGACAGAGTCCAAAAATGTGGATCAGTTCATGACCAGAGTCATGGGCATCGTGAACCAAATCAGATTGACTGGTGAAACCATCACTGATCAATGCATTGTTGAGAAAATCCTCAGAAGTTTACCAAAGAAATTCGAAATGGTTGTAACAACAATCCTTGAATTCAAGGATCTGTCCAGTTTTTCCATAGATGAATTAATTGGTTCTCTGGTGACACATGAGACCAGACTGCATCTCACAGATGAGTCAATATCCAATGCTTTCAAAACTCAATTCTCCTTCAGGAGAGGGAGAGACAGAGGAAGAAGCAGAGGTCACCAAGGAAGAGGGAGAAATCAAAGTAATCCTCACTCCAGTGGAGGTAACAAACAACAGTATCTGAATCAAAATTTCCAAGGTCAAAGGCAACAACAACAAAATCAACATCAGAATTTCCAGCCTCAAAGAGGCAGAGGGAGAAGATCAAATGAGAAATCAAGTATACAATGTTATTACTGCAAAAAGTATGGGCACTATGAATCTAAATGAAGGAAGAAGCAAGAAGATCATCTCTCAGGCAGAGCACATGTGTCAAATCATATGGGAGACACCTCAAGAGGTATGTTTCTCTCATGCCACAAGACTGAAGAACAACCTAAAGATCTTTGGTTGCTGGACAGTGGATGCAACAATCACATGACAGGTAACAAAGAATTACTTCCATGCATTGATTCTTCAATATCATATGATATTACACTTGGAAATGATTACTTAGTCAAAGTTAAAGGAAAATGAACTGTTCCTATTCTTACTAAACAGAATGTAAAAAAAGACATAAACAATGTCTATCATGTTCCAGATCTGAAACATAATTTGCTAAGTGTAGGACAGCTCATTGAACATGGCTATAAGGTACTTTTTGAGGGAGCATCTTGCAAGATATATGACAAAATCCCAAGCAGAAAATTGATTTCTGAAATCCATATGACTCCGAATAGGATGTTTCCCCTTACCCTCAGAACTGCAAATCTGAGTCAACCATATGCACAAAGTGCATCAACCCTAAATGAAAAAATAGTTTGGCATACAAGATTTGGACATCTACCATTTCAAATTCTAAGTCTTCTTCAGAAGAACTCCATGGTCAAAGGTCTTCCTATATTTAAAGAGCAAATTCCCCCATGTGAGTCTTGCATACTTGGAAAACATAAGAGAACTAGTTTTCCACAGTCATCAAATCAAGACAAACAACATCTTGAACTTGTTCACACTTACCTATGTGGACCAATGCAAACGGAGTCAATAGGTGGTAGCTTTTACTTTCTAACGTTTATTGATGGTTTCAGTAGAAAAATATGGATCTATTTTCTCAGACACAAGTCTGAAACTTTTGAAAAATTCAAAGAATTCAAGGCACAAGGTGAAAAACAGAGTGACAAATACATCAAAGCACTTAGGTGTCAGGCTGCTAAATTGAATATTTGAATGACCTGAAACACTAAATTGTCAAACCAGGGTTGGTAAACTTTGAGCTGCTACACTGTATGTGCGGGTAAGGCTCTAATCTCTATCTGAATGCTATCCTTAGAAGAAAACACAAACTCACT
>ML801807.1:5388-33145 GCA_009831015.1 Picea engelmannii
AAATTAATGTAAACAAATACCTGGAACAATCATTGTCAACATTATGTGCTCCCTCTTTATTGACATCCAAGGAGGAATGTTATTGTTGATAACAAAAATAGGCCACACTAAGTAAATAGACCTAAGCTCTCCAAATGGATTAATATCGTTAGCTGCCAATGAAATCCTAACATTACGAGGTTCATCTTTGAAATCTGCCCATTTTTCCTCAATTTCCCTAAATGCAGAACCATCAGCAGGCATTCAAAGAATACCATCTTCACTTCTGTTACGTGCATGGTAATCCATAAATTTTGCTATGATTTCACACCTGAACAATCGTTGCAAACGTGGAATTATGGGAATATGACGAAGAACCTTTCGAGGCACCCTTTTTGTTACTTGATCGGTTCGATATCTACTGATAAGACATTGCAAACATTCAGTTTTTGAGCATGTTGTCCATAATATATAATATGGTCATTAGGACATGCATCTATAGTTTGATAACCCATTCCAATGTCTTTCATAATGGCATGCAAACCTTGATATGTGCGAGGTAAAATATTTGACAATGGTAACAAAAATTCACCTAACAATCTAAAACATAACAAACAACTAGTTAATGTAAGAATATTAATCGTAAAAAAATGCATTCTTATTTTACACATTAATTAACACTAAAAACAAATATAAAAAAATCAACATTTATGTACAGTATGAGATGAAACATATTACATGCCTTAGTATCTGTGTCATACAAGTGTTCGACAAATTATTCATAACCTTTAAGTTCACCAGCAACAATGTATCGGAGAGAAGATTTGTTCTTGATCCTTCATAAAGTCATTTATTTGCCTTTTCTAATAGAGGTTCATCATAAATACCAGCATTTTCCCCATCCTCATCCGGCTGCAAAAACAAATCTTGGATCATTTGATTTGTCCCATTATCTTCTTCCAATATGGGATCATTAACTTGATTTGTCCCATCATCTTCTTCCATGAGATCCTCATTTGCTTGGTCATGATGATGTTCCTCAGCTTGCACAACATCATTTCTACTAATACTTGGTGCAATATTCTGCGGAAATTTAGAGGGAAACTCTAACTTTATAATTACAAACAATCATGCAAAATTAGTGTATACTATAACAAACATTCAAACAATATATATACATATATATAATTTTATATAAAATTGACAAAATAAAAAAAGATAATAAATATATAGCTAATTAACATGGTACGATATTCATTCGATCCGCCATCAATGTGACCATATTTCCTACAATGTTTTGTAGCTATTTCTATTAAAATTCTTATGGGACGTCTGAGGAAACATTTTTTACAAGGGAAATAACATCTACCATCACCCTTTTCACCCGCTTTACTTTTTTCCCCACCTCTAACAACATTCTGCGACATTTTTCTGCACAAAAAATACCCTTTCAGAACCGTCGTTGTTATAGCAAGATTGTCACAACATCTTCAAATCGTCAATTATTTATAGGCCAATTTTAGGTCACCATCATCGCAATTGTGACGATAGTGACCTAAAAATATATATATGTTTGCAGCTATTTATTTTAGGTCATTTTCAATGGTAAAGTTTGACTAAATTTTTATGGTCAAATTTCGTCGCATAGGCGACGAAAAAAAGTAGGGTCGTCGTGTATGCGACAAAAATTCACCATTACAGTTTAGTCAAACTGTAGGCGTCGAGAGGGCGACGAACACAGGGTAGATTTAGAAAAAAAAAAATCTCTTGCATGTTGCGACGAAAGAGTACTTTCGTCGCAAGTGGTCGTTGCAATTTTTTCAATATGTAGTAGTGTATGGAAGCTCAAGAAGAAGGACCTTCTTATAGAGAAAGAACAATGGATCGTTGTGGATCCTAGTACACAAACTACTTGTACACAACCTCCTAGTACACAAACTATTGGTACACAATACAATGGTACACAAACTACTAGTACTCAATCTACTGGTATATCACAAGAAGATTGGGAGAGGATGGATATAAGAGAAAGAGGTACGATTTGACTCTACCTGGAAGATTTAGTGTTACCGAATGTGTCGAGAGAATCTACAACCAAGGAACTATGGGAAAAGTTGGGAAATTTGTATCAGTCAAATTCCCTGGTAAACAAGTTATTTCTTTGAAAGAAGTTGTATCATATTAAGATGGAAGATGGATATTATGTGACAGAGCATCTAAATTCCTTCAATACTATGATAAATCAACTTGGATCTGTTAATATTACACTTGCAGAAGAATATAAGTGTATTACTTTGTTATGTTCGGGATGTTGTTTTTAGGGAGGTTAAAGATTTTCCAAACATGAATTCCTACCAAGGCAAGAAGAACCTGAGAAAATAGAGTTTGAGCTAGATGATGCAAAGTCTGAATCAATGAAAGAAGATGAATGAGAAGAAGAATAACCTCATACTCCAGTATTCAGGAGATCAATGAGGGGAAGAAGGCAACCAACAAGGTATAGTCCACTTGATTTTCATGATAATTTTTCTTTATCTATTATTGAGTTGATCCCAGATTTGTCAGGGAAGTAATGGATTCAAATGATAGTAAACTCTGGAAGAAGGCCATGGTTGAATAGATGGATTCCTTGGACATGATTGAGGCATGGAATCTAGTTGGGTTTCCAACTTGAAGAAAGTCCATTGGTAGTAAATGGGTGTTTAAGAAGAAGTTGAATGCAGAAGGAAAAGTGGAGAAATGCAAAGCTCAGTTAGTAGCAAAAGTTTATTCACAGGTAGATGGAATTGACTTGGGTGAATTGTTTTCTCTTTTTGCCAAATTAACTTCTATTAGATTTATTTTATCTGTTGCTGCTTTTTTTATTTTATTTTTAAGTAGAACAAATGGATGTGAAGACAACATTCCTAGATGGATATTTGGAAGAAGAAATATACATGAAGCAACCAAAAGGATTTGCAGTGAAGGCAAAGAAATAGTTGGTTTGTAAGCTAAAGAAGTCACTATATGGTCTAAAGCAATCACCTAAGACGTGGTACCAAATGTTTGACATGTACATCCTTGGACCGAGATTTGTAAGAAGTAGGGTTGATCATTGTGTATATTCCAAATAGGTTGGTAATCACTTCATTTATGTAGTGTTGTATGTCAATGACATGTTGCTAGTAGGAAATAACATGGATGTTATCAAGGAGGTGAAATCACAACTATCCTCCAAATTTGACATGAAGGATCTTGGTGATTCTAACTTCATTATGGGAATGGAGATTAAAAGAGATCATGCAAACAAGAAACTCTGGTTGAATCAAAGAAAATATGTTGAGACAATATTACAAAGGTTTAATATGTAGGAAAGTAAATTGATCAAGGTTCCTATTCTTGTAGGTGTAATTTTATCTGTAGATCAGTGTCCCAAGACATAGGAAGAGGAGAAGGACATGTCACATGTTCCATATGCTAGTGCAGTTGGCAAATTGATGTATGCAATGGTCTTTACTAGATTGGACATCGCACATGTAGTGGGATTGTTTAGCAGGTATGTGTCAAAAATAGGGAAGGAACATTAGACAATAGAAAAAGGGTTTTCAAGAATTTGCGTGGCACTTATAGTTATGGATAGTGCTACCAAGGAAGACCATGATTGGATAGAGTGTTGGATATACATGGGTTTGTTAACACATACTGGGCTAGAGATATCGATTGCAGAAGATCCACAAGTGGGTATGTGTTTAACCTATTTGGAGGAGCAATTAGTTGGATGCGAAAAAGATAAGTTGTAGTGGCACTCTCAACTATAGAAGATGAATACATGGTAGCCACTCATGCAAGCAAGGAAGTAGTATGGTTACAGATATTGTATTCATGTATTGGGTCGATACAACAAATAGTAAGGTTATATTGTGACAGTCAGAGTGCAATATTCCTGGAAAAAAACCCAACTTATCATTCAAATACAAAGCATATTGATGTTCAATATCACTTTGTGAGAGACATGGTTGAAGACAAGAAGGTGTTGTTGGAAAAGGATTACACTTTGAAGAATGTTGCAGATTCATTTCAAAAGTCAGTTAGCTCTGAGAAGTTCTAATGGTGTAGAGAAACAATGGGTGTTGTTTCCCTGGACTGTTGACTATGTAATCATCTGATCCCCTATATGCAAAGAAAACAACATGTGGTAGAATGTTGGGTAGGTGTTATATTCTTTGCATTTGTATGTGGGGGTGCGTCAGATTTGACGATTGTGTCGGATGATCCCTCCACCATTCACTATTTCTGGGTGTGTGTGTTGGGAATTTTCCTAGGGGATTCCTAGGGGGAGGGGGGATATGATTCACCCTTGGGTTACACAAAGCATTCCGGGAAGCACCCCAATTTATTTTTGGTGTTTTTTTCTATTTTAGCGTTTTTAACTATTTTTAGCGGTTTTTCTAAATCAATCCTAGATCAAGGGATTAAAGTTTTGGTAGATGCAGGATACCTAAAATATTGTATATATTTTATTGCGAATGGTGAAATTAATACAATGAATATTTGAGAGGTGGGACACCAAGGAAGGTTGGTTTTCTTCCGGTTAAGGGTTTCCAACGTAAATCGTTGTGTACTATGTGTATGAGCCATTGATTAATTTTTGTTTTTCTTAAGAATCTATATACTTCACAAGTTTAAAAATTACATGTCTATGATACACATATTTGTATACAATGGATTCGTTTTTATTTAATTATTTCACTTGAAAAAATTAAAAAAAAATGTTGTGATATTCATTAAATCTATAAACTACCTTGGCTATTCCAATGGTTGATTCGCCAAAAAAAATTATAAACTTAAATCGACTACAATGAGCCTAATGGGTCCCTAAAATGGAATACTTTTAGCACCCGTCTATATCTTTTTTCTTACCATTTTCCGTTAACCACTTCCCTTTTTGATACTTCCTTTATCCAATTCACCTCACCTATCACTAAGGTATGAATCCTTCCCCATATGCCATTATTACATTATTTTTGCATAATTCTTAAAAGGAACTCGCTACTTTCAGTTACTAATATCGCTACATAGGATAATACAATAGATGCAACACCTCAAATTGGTTGCAACACTTCTCGATTGCAACTCCAAGTGATGCAATTTCGGGGGTAAACCAAGTTGCTACAATTTCAAACACAAACCAACGACTGCAACTTAAGGTGCATTTGTGGTTGTTGCAACTCCAGAAAAACTGTTTCAACTCTAAGCACGCTTTTCATTGTTGTGAATACAAATAAATATCACCAACACAACAATAAATGATGCAACTAGTAGTCAAAAATCAATCTTCACGAGGAAAGGTGACATGAGGCAAGTGGGCGATTAAAGTAGAAATCAATTTCCTATCGATTTAACACTCACCTGATTCCCAATGAAGTTTGAAAAAATCTTTGTAACCGAATGTACAACTGGATTCCCATGGATTCCATCCATTTATTTTTATAATTTTAGATAATAGGTATGTTGTATAAGAACCTCATCTTTCCCAGAGCTGAGGTGGAGGAAAATATTCCAACAATTACATTTTGTTGCTATTATATATTTTAGACTTCGACAATAAAATCTTCGTTCCTACTTTCATTTGTGTGTTGATGTATCGTTGATTGTGTGATTCTGGTTCCGTAGCTTAGTAGCTCACCTAAGGGGGTAGGGCCCCCTCCTTAGTTAGTGACTCCTGTAACAATAGGATTATAAATTAACATTTAATTCTATTCAATTTATGTTGTCAATTATTTACTCTCAATTGTTGTAACTCCGGATTCATATATTTACTCACATATTGTAGACGTTTTTCCGGTTTTTCGTCATTCTAGAACTATAGTATAGTCTATTTGATTTCATAATCATTCTATCTTTCAATTTATTGCAATTTCATATGCATAGAACATAGCTGCGACTCATGTGGTTTGGTTTTCTAGTGTTAAATTGTAATTCAGATTCTCGTGAAATTACAACCATTCTATGATTTCCATTGTTGCAACTCATGTCTCTTCAGCTTCAATTATAACAAATTTTCGTTGCTGCAAATCACGTTGCTGGATTTCTTTTCGTGTTGCAGCTTCGTTGTTGCAACTCCGCTTGTAGCTACACTTTGTTTTTCTTTCTTTCCAATATCTTGGAATTGATATTGAATGAACAACACTTCTTTGTCGCAACAAAACAAGATATTCATCATACTCAAGAAAGTCACTGATAGATCATAACATAAGTTACAATTCCCTCAAGTGTGATTTCAATTTACACAAAGTGTGATTTCAATTTACACAAAGTGTGATTTCAATTTCCGTAAGTTTGATTTCAATTTTCACGAAGTGTGATTTCAATTTCCATAAGTGATTTCAATTCTCGCAAGTGTGATTTCAATTTTCGTAGGTGATTTCAATTTCCTGCCCGTATGCTAATTGCTTTCCTACAACTTAGGCCATAACATAGTTTGGTGACTCAATTAAATTATTTTGAATATTTGAATTGTGACATTAAAGTTCTATAATGTCGTATTAAAAATAACGCTTTTCTTACATAAATTGTGCATGCCAGTTCACAAGTTCCATACGAGCCCTAGATTGATAATTAAATGTATATATCTTCATTTGCTTGCTAAGTTAATTAGAAAGTAATTGAAAATTCTGTCATTTTTTATGGCGTTGCTGAGGAACTGCCAAAACGAAGTAGTATTGTTTAGTTGTGTGGTTTTGTTTTTTCGTTTCAGTAGAATAAATGTTTTAATTTCTTTTTAGTGATTCACAAAATGTTTTTCTAACTTTTTCTATGTCCAGAAGTAGAGATCAACAAGCTAGATTTATTGTCTCTTCCAAAAACTCCCCAAAATATAACAATGCAGGTCAATCACAGAAAGGGAAGGAGCATCATCATCCAAATTACTTATCCCCTACAACAATTTCTCTTTCCAAGAAAAATCCTGAGGCCTTTCCTCAGACTTATCCCCTACAACAATTTCTCTTTCCAAGAAGAATCCTAAGGCCTTTCCTCGGGAATTAGAGACTGTACATGCATCTCTTCACACGAAGATTCCATTTTCAGAGGAGAAGATCAACGAGAAATATCACTAAGAAGAGTTATTTTTTCCCGAGGAACCTTTGGAAGCAGAGAACAACCGTCGAGAATAAATGTCTCACGAGATTGTCAAGGAGGAATCCATGACTTTCAGATTCCCAATCAAAGAGACATATGAGGAAACCAAGATGAATAACATTCCTCCTTCAACTCTGCCAAAATTTCATGGGTTATCTAAAGAAGATCCTGATACCTTCCTCTTCAAGTTTGATGTACTTTGCAGAAGCTATGACTATGTGATAGATGCCCATAAATTGAATCTCTTTCCCACCACACCTAAGAGCATTGCACTATGATGGTTCATGGGCCTCAAAAAGGATAACATCCGCTCATGGGACCATATGGAAAAGAAATTTATGGAAAAATACAAAGACTACTGAAAAGATAAATAAAGAAGAGAAGAAGTCTTCAAGATGATGCATCATGAAGATGAGAGCCTAGAAGACTACATTGAGTGATTCACCTATAACCTGCAAAGGGAAAATAAAGGAGACTTGGATATCGAAATGTGACATGTATTATTTTTAAGAGTAATTTGAGATGATTTTATAGAGCTCCTCAACCTTATGGGCAGGGGAGACGTCTCTCAGCTAGAATAGAATATTATCTTGGAACTTTTCCATAAGTATTCCAGAGGCATATCTAAAACAAGAAAAGGGCCAATAGATATATTGGCTAGAATAGCTAAAGCTACTAGATGAGGAATAACGAGGGAAAACATTAGGAACATGTTAGAGGATTTTAAAATTGATATACTTAGTTCCTTGAGATCCCAACTGGATACACTACAGACAAAGAAGAAACATGAATAAATAGAACGAGCATTGGCTATCTTTTTCCTGAAGTGTAGAATGAAGCATCCAAAGAGAGAGTTCATTGGATTAGATCGAGTTTTGTTGAATATGTAACGAGGACCATGCTACACATAACAATCCATCATTTCCTGTACTACAGGCCATCTATCAAAAATATGAGGAATTAGAATAGTAGTGCTACATATCTCAAAAGCGACCTGGGAAACCTAAACCTCAAGGTATGATTCAAGATCAATCTCAATATTTCAATTCATATTGGACTAACCCTTCAATGCAATACGATTCTCAACCATGGGGTATGCCAAATAAACAATGGATAACTCCTCCTCCCAACCAATTTTGGCAACAAGGATGGAGAAATCCCACTATGGGAGGTGTAGATTTTAACCTTGTACAATATTTACTGCAAACAGATATTCAGTAAAAGGACAAAAAATATACAATGGAAAATACAAACATTACACAGATATTTTTCCCTTGGAAACCCAAACCGAGAAAACCAACATATTCTATATTCATTCATCATGTTACATTGTTTACAATACAATATACATATAGGAGCCAGCGACATCCAAAACCCTAGCACAATGACCTGGATTAGTCAACAACCCTAATTCCTTAACCGAAAATAGAAAACCATCAGCAAAGAAACCATGTGTCGAAAACCACCTAAATATGTAACATGTTTACCGAGGCATTAATTTTTTTCTCAGGGGCGCTGCCCCCGAACCCCCATGCAAGGGGCATTCACCCCCTAAAACCCCCCTTCTTTCCTAGCGCAACGCCACTACTACTCGTGCAAAGAATATAACACATACCCAACAAGAGGACCCCAACAACTTATGACACAACCACCCATGAAACTTCTTCCTCCTCGCTAGATGAAAGCATCTATATCCACCCCTCCTCAACCACAATTACCTACACAATCAATATCTAACCCAACTAATGGAAGGCTAGGTCAACTAGCACAAGTTGTTGAACTTGAAACCTACCCTACTTACTCCATCTCTTTGCTAGACTGTAATGACATTCACTTTAGATTCAAGAAGTCTCTAACCAAGGACCAACCTCGCATTATCATTGAATATGTAAATGAAAAGGTCCCAAATGAAGAATTGAGACAAAAAAAATATCAAGAACCTTCAAAAGCTAAAAATTGCCACCCTGCACTTTAGGACCCACCCTATCCTGAAAGGCTAAATCAAGACAAACCTTCTACACAACTTGAGTTTGATTTCTTAGGAGAACTAAAAAATGTGTATGTTAAAATACCACTATTTCAAGCAATCAAGGGCGTACCTATTTATTAAAAGGCGGTGTGAAAACTTTGTTTGAGGAAGTTGTTGGCATGTTTTTATAGGAAAGTGTGTTATTGTCATTGATGGCAAGAAAAACAATGTCTATTTTTTGAAGGAAAAGGATAAGCTTAGGAGGAGAAGCGAACTGTATGCAAAAGCAAGAAAGCTCAGAAGAGATATCAGTTTCTGGAATTGCAGATGAGGTCCAAGAGACAGACTCGTAGGAGGAGAAAAGGTCGAGACCTGTGAACACTTAGAAAATCTTCTAAGTCAAAGAGATCAGAAGATTAGGAGGAAGAGTGACAGTGGTTGTTGGATCATCGATCCAAAAAACCAACAACCATTATATCTAGTGGATTTGTGAGGAGGTTACCCTTCGGGGAATCTTACTTCAGAAGAATTGGCAACCTGAAAGTTAAATTACCCGAAGCTCAAAATTTGAAATGAATGTGGACCATCGGATCTGGAGAAAATGCAATGATCGTCAGATTGAATTAGTGTAAGGACATGATAAGCAAGGGCTAAGATCTAAGATCACAATCACTCGAATATCTGTCGACCATCGGATCGAGCTGATTGAAGGGTAAGTTAAACGGGGCTAAAGAGTTGAGAATTTGATTATCCGAATACCCATCAACTGTCGGATCAAATGCAAATTTCCGTCAGTCATTGGATCATTCTAAGTGGAAGGACATGATAAGCTATAAGAGATGCATCGTAGATAGATCGGGTCATTGATATAAGATCTTGATCCAATGAACGTCATTTTTTTCAGGTATAAATATGTGAGGAGGTTACTCTCCGGAAAAAGCTCACTTCAAGAATTTAGTTTGAGATTTGAAATTCCCAAAGTCCGGAGACCCGGAGAGTCGAAATGAATCCTCAACTGTCAGATCGTCCAAAGTAAATATCAGTCTTCATATCATCCGAAGAATATCTCAAGCAATAGATCATTCGAAGTGAATCTGGTCCGTCTGATCCAGAGCGTCAGTTTGAGATTTGAAATATTTGAAGTCTGGATACCCAGAGAGTTGAAATACGTTCTCGACTGTCGGATCATCCGAAGAATATTGTAGTCGTTAGATCATTATAAAGTGGAAGGACAAGATAAGTTGGGTAAATGGCGCATTAATCTCAGCGACCAAGAATTGGGGACTCAAATCTATGGTCGACATGGCATATCGGACCCCCTGATCTTTCTTCCTTTAACCATGGGGGGGGTCTGATTTGGTGGTATTTTCCTTGTGGGACCCTCATACATGTCACCTTTATGTTAACTTGGACCCCCCTCACTCATTACCACTTACCTTCTGACCCCCCTCAGAGTAAACCACCAAACCAACCATACATACCACCTCTGCGCTCTGACGTCACACTCCACTACCGTGCTCTGCCTCCACTCTCCACTACACTGCCTACATGTCTCACCTACATTAGTAGACCACCTTAGCAAGAACATGAGTTGTCCGATCTGAAATATCACTTTGGGTGTATTCTCATCCATTGATCATAGTACAATGGAAGGATAGTGTAAGTTTGAAAAGATGAAATCTCGAAGTTCTGAAGGGTGAAGTTCTGGCAATTGTCCATATCAATGTTTGATTAAGTCCTAGCCGTCAGATTGAACAATGAACGGATGAGTGTAAGGATCAAATCTTACCATTGATTTGTTTTTGTGAAATAAACCATCTAATCTGATGCGTCCACTCAGGAGCACCGTCAAGATCGTAAGATCGATGGTCCCATCGCATTGCGGGGCCAGAACATGCTCATGTCTTAATGTTTTGCGAGTGGGCCGCAATTGAAACCATGGTTTTGGAGAAAGGTACGTGGCAGCTGGAGGTAAATTACAGGACGAAAAGCAGTTTGATCTACAACACCTTTGGATGCGCCTGCAATCGCGTGGTCACATGAGATCATCACCCAAGGTCATATCGAGGGAGGAGCTAGCACATCTCTAAGCTCCACTTCAGAGTTCGGGAGATCGGGAAGAGCCTTTTGAATAGGCGTTTGGTCACCGCCGATGCTCACGTAAAAGGAAGGGGCTTAGCAAGAAAAGCTAGCGCCTCTTATGAAGTTTTTCTCAGGAAGGGAAAAGGCGTCAAAGGGATGAGCGCACAGAGGTTCTCTCTATAATTACCAAAACAGATTGATTGTAACTGCAGAAACAGAGTGATTTCATCTGCCAGAGAATTCAAAGAGCTTCAGGGTGATCGCCAGAGGAGCTAGATAGTCTCGAGGTAACTACCAGTAGGATGAAGACTCATCATAGAGACAATTGATAGATGGAAAAGAATCGAATACTGTAACTGCTATAGAAGCCAAAGAATCTCAGGATAACGATCACTGATGAAGAAAAAACTTAGCATGATCGTGAGAGAGAATGAAGAGTTAGGTGTATGATCTGGTAGAGGACTTGGCATGATAAATATACGCAGAACAAAGAAGAGATGGTTTCTTATGTTGATTTTTATTTATGTGGATAGAAACATGTTTTGTGTAGGAGCGGAAATGCAAAGAAGAGGCATAGCACATAAAATGGAAATAATACACATAGCACAAAGCGCAGAAGAAAGACATAGAACGTAAAATGTATATATGAGAGAGGAAGAGAAAGCCGAGGCATGTAGGTAGAGCAGAGAAGTGTAGCATAACAGTGATGAGACTGGTAAGCCTTTGACAAACACTATATCACTGTAATAAGTTTCAGTAACGAAGTTTTTATAATCAAGGTGGTAGGGAGGTGGTAGGGAGGATTGTTGTCCTCGGAGTTTCAAGTGGGTGCTTGAACACAGGGAGTTGTATCTTCCATCTGGTTGCAGCCAGAAAAAACCAGGGTGGTAGGGTGGTGCAAGGGAGAACTATTGTTCTCTGTTATACATGATGGTACCTGTGTGACTGGAAGCTGGTGCTTCCATCCAGTTGGTGTTGGAACACTCAGGGAGTTGGTGCTTCCTTCTAGTGGGTGCTAGAGAAACCAGAGAGTTGGTGCTCTCAGCAAGTTGTTGCTTGTAAAACAGAGGTTGTAGCCTCAAGAGGAGTTGGAGCTCATAAGAATGATAATGTATAGAAAATAAAGATACTTATCATATCAAGAAGAATAGGTTTTTCACTTTATGGGTTTCCTCAGGAAATATCTGTCTCTGTATATTTCATGTGTGTAATTGATGTTGAGTATTCTATTGGTTACTTCCCTGCATTATTGTGATCGTTATTGAGTGTTCTGTAAAGAGTTTAAAATGTTCATAATTATTTCAACACAGTAACAACTAATTCACCCCCCCCCCTCTAAGTTGCTCAACAATTGTTATCAGAGTCGGTTCCTTTTATTTAAAGGTAGACAAGTAATCTTAAACATTTCAATTCATGAAGGAACTTCAACCAATAAGGCCCCCCTATTTAATGGAACAAACTTTTCCTTCTGGAAAGTTAGGATGAGAAACTACATAATGGCTTTAGGTGCATATGTTTGGGATGTGGTAGAGACTAGTTATGTAAAGCCATTTGTACTAGCTAATAAGGATGACAAGCTAGAATTCAGCTTCAATTCTAAGGCTATGAATTCTATTCTGAGTGGGCTTGCAAAAGCATAATTTGTAAAACTTATGCACTTAGAATCTTCCAAAGACATGTAGGACAAACTCATTAACAGTTATGAAGGTAATGAGAAGGTAAAGGATGCCAAGCTTCAAACCTACAGAGTACAGTTTGAACAAATACAGATGAAAGAATATGAAACTGTTGGGAAGTACTTTCTGAGAGTTGAAGAACTAGTAAATGCAATGAAAGCACTTGGTGAAAAAATTGAGGAAGCCTCTTTAGTTCAAAAATTTTTGAGATCTCTGTCAGATAGGTTCAACCCAAAGGTTTCTGCTATAGAAGAACTTAATGATCTAAAAGATTTGGATTTTGATCAACTTCTAGGAATGTTGATTGCATATGAAATGAGGATAGGTAAAGATAAATCCACCACTAGAGAAGTTTAAAGCAGATAAGAATGAGGAATTTGAGCCTAATGAAATTGAAGCAAAATTTGTGAGAAGACTAAAGAAAGGATCAGGAAAGTATCAAGGCAAGTTTCCCTTCAAGTGTTTTAATTATGGAAATATAGGTCACTTTGCATCTAAGTGTCCACATAAGAAGAAGGATCAGAATTCTGAAGGTGAAAAGAAGTACAAACCCAGGAGATTTGGTAAAAAGAAAAGTTTATGTGTAAACAATGATGACTCTTTAGAAGACACAAATAGTGACTCTTCCTGTGAAGATAAGGTTAATGAATTTATGCTTATGTCCAAAGAGGATTATGATAATAAAAACACAGGAAGTGATGTTAATGATGAAGAAGTTGTGGCTGATATGGAAGGTGAACTAATCAGTGCTTTAGAAGAGATTGACAGACTCAGACTTAAGAAGATAAAACAAAAATAATTGTTGATGCAGTTTGAAAAGAATGGTAAAAAAACTGATGAAGACTTTTCCCTGCTAAAAGTGGAGTTAGAAGAGGAAAATAAAATAGAGGACATTCTGAAACAACAGTTATCATAAAAGAAGGCAAGATGTGAAGCCTTGGAAGAAGAGGTAGTAAAAACAAGAAAAGAGATGGAGAAGTTTAGGCATTGTGTCTCCAAAATCTTCCAAGCATTAAAGCCTCAGCAAAACTAAATGACATTCTGAGAAAACAAAGATCTCCTTTGTTGAAGTCTGGTTTAGGTTATGTAAGTGGTTCAAGCAACAAACAGACAGAAAGAAAATAGCTAATAAAGATGATCAAGTTCCAAGTCAGTAGACAATCAGACCATGTGCATACTTTGTCACCAAAAGATAATAAAGATAAGATGATCCATGATAAAAAACAAAGATATTAGAAGATGGAGCAACAAATACCAAGAAGAAGGCCATCCTTCAGGTACCAAAATTTCTTCCATGGTTACTGTTTTTACTACTCTAATTTTGGTCATAAGATTGCAAATTGTCAAATTAAGTTTAGAGACATTCAACTGAGGAGATCAAGAAATAAACAATCTTTGCAACATAGATCTAAACATCCAATGAGTAGACAAAGTTGCACCAATCACTTTGACCTATTGAACAATGAGCCTGAATGCTATAACTATCATAACTTCGGCCACAAAGCTGCAAACTTCCATATGAATAATTACAAAACAGATACAAAGATAAAACCCTTAGCTAAAAATGTCAGCACATGGAAAAGAAAGATAGTGAAAAATGTAGTCTAGTACTTCAACTCAAAAACAAGAGGACCCATGGTATATAGACAGTGGATGTTCCAAACACATGACTGGAGACAAGGATAAGTTTTTGTCTATAAGTAAAGGAAAAACGGGAAATGTGACCATTGGAAATGATGAACCAGGTAAAATCAAGGGTAAAGGGATGGTGAGTTTAAGTAATGGCAAAGGAAAAGCCCAATATGTCTTGCTTGTAGATGGTTTGAAACCTAATTTTCTCAGTGTAAGTCAAATGTGTTACAGAGGATGTGAAGTGGTGTTCACTTCCAAATATTGTAAGATAAAGTGTGTAAACTCAGGACAAGTGGTGGCTAAATACATAAGGAAAAATAATAATGTATATGTGCTGAAAGAAGATAGAGAAGAGTGTCATCTAAGAAAACATGATGAGATCTGGTTATGGCATAGGAGACTTAGACATCTAAACATTGACCACTTAATCAAGCTCAAAAATCTTGAGGCAGTAAAAGATCTTCCAAGAATATCAAAGCCACAAGATACTGTGTGTAAACCCTGTCAAGTAGGAAAGCTAACCAGGACATAGATTAAATCCAAGAACTCTACTTCAACATAGAAACCACTACAATTAGTGCATATGGATTTATGTGGACCATCAAGACAGGAAGGCACATGGAAGGAAAACTACTTCATGTTGATCATTGATGATTACTCCAGACTCACTTGGGTTGCTTTTCTCAAAGAAAAAGCTGAAGCATTTGAGAAATTTAAAATATTTAAGGCTTTAAATGAGAATCAATACATGCAACAGATTAAAGGTTGTAAGATCAGACAGAGGAGGAGAATTTATGTCAAGTGATTTCAAGGAATTTTTTGATAAACATGGGATCAAAAGAGAATACACAATCCTAGGAACTCCACAACAAAATGGAGTAGTTGAGAGGAAAAACATAATAGTTCAACAAATGTCCAGGTCAATGATGAATGATAAGAATATTGGTCAAACCTACTGGGTAGAAGAAATACACACATCAATCCATATTCTTAACAAAGCTCACCTCATACCACATAGTGACAAGACACCTTATGAACTGTGGCATGGAAGACCTGCTACAATTAAACACTTCAAAGTCTTTGGGAGTAACTGATACATAAAGAATAATAATCAAAACCTTGGCAAGTATGATGACAGGGTTGATGAAGGCATCTTCTTAGTGTATGCTACAAACAATAAAGGATACAAATGCTATAATAAGAGGCTTCATAAATTGGTTGATTGTATTGACATAAAAGTTGATGAAGGAGTCCTAGTAAGAGAGGTGAGCAATATTGAATCGACAACAGAGGATATAGTTGAAGTTGAATATGAACAAGTTCAAGAATAAGAAAAAGAAGACTCTGAGTCAGATGGAGATACAAACACTTAGGAAGACTCAAATCAACAGACAACATCAAATCCTTCCTCCAGAATTACTCAAAAGAATCATCCTACAAGTTAGATAATTGGTGAGAAGGACAAAGGTGCACAAACTAGGAGAAGGATGATCAAAGACACCGAGCAATCACATATAGCCCTCATATCCATGGTGGAACCCAAGAACTTCAATGAAGCCAGTGAATATGTAAATTGGTTACAATCAATGAACGAGGAACTAGATCATATTGAGAAGAATAATGCTTGGGAGCTTGTTCCTAGACCAACATATAAGAATGTAATTGGCTCCAAATGGGTGTTTAAGAATAAAATGAATGAACAAGGACAAATTGTCAGGAATAAATCCAGATTGGTCTGTAAAGGGTATGCTCAAATAGAAGGACTGGATTTTGATGAAACATTTGCACCCATAGCAAGATTAGAAGTTATTAGAATGTTTCTTGCCTATGATTGTCATAATAAGTTTAAAGTCTATCAAATGGATGTCAAGTAATATTTTCTAAATGGAGATCTAAAAGAAGAAGTCTATATGGAACAACCAGAAGGTTTCCAACTATCAGATAACCCCAACTTTGTCTGCAAGCTGAAGCAAGCCTTATATGGGTTGAAACAAGCTCCTCGTACCTGGTACTACAGACTGGATAATTATCTTCAAGACAAAGGGTTCAAGAGAGGAACAATTGAAAACAATCTATATATAAAAACAGAGGGTAATGATTTTCTCATTGTGTTGGTCTATGTAGATGACATCATCTTTAGAAGTAATAATGCTTCACTGGTAAAATGGTTTGCTTTTTCCATGCAGTCTGAATTTTAAATGTCTGTGATAGGGGAACTATCATTTTTTCTTAGTCTGCAAATTACTGAGAGGTTTGAAGGACTATTTATTTCTCAGGAGAAATATCTAAGAGAAATTTTGAAAAGGTTTCAAATGGAAGATTCTACACCTGTGAGCACACCTATGGTCACTGGATGTAAGCTAAGCAAGGATGATGAATCACCTAATGTTGATCAGAGTTCATATAGGTCTATGACCGACATCCTGTTGTACATCACAACATCTCGTCCAGACATAATGCATGTTGTTGGAATGGTAGGAAGGTATTAGTCTGCACCTAAATAGAGTCATTTGATAGCCATCAAAATAATATTCAAATATTTGAAAGGAACAATGAACTATGGCCTATGGTATCCTAGGAATCATAATTTTCAATTATCAATATATTCAGATGTTGATTGGGCTAACTGCATGGATGAAAGGAAAAGCACGAGTGGAGGTGCATTCTTCCTAGGAGACTCTCTTGTAGCATGATTGAGCAAGATGCAAGGTTCCATTTCCTTATCGACTATAGAAGTTGAGTACATTGCATCTGCCACTTGTTGTATCCAAGTATTATGGATGATTCAAACACTTGCAGACTTGGAGGTAAATTATAGTGCACCGATCCCAATTCATTGTGATAATACTAGTGCAATAAGTGTGTCAAAGAATCATGTATTTCACTCCAATACCAAGAATATACCCATCAAGTATCACTTCTTGAGGGAACAAGTGACCAACACTATTGTTTCTTTGCATTATATTCCATCCAAAGATCAGGTTGTTGATATCTTCACTAAATCGCTTGCAAAATCTCAGTTTGAGTATCTACGCCAGAAGTCGGGTGTGACCCCATTATCAACCTAAGAGAGTCCATCCTGTCAGGGCAATATGTGTTGGTTGAATATATGATACCTCCTCAAAGTAATGCAACAGCTCAGGGGGAGCATGTTTTCTTTGACATTGATGTCAACGAGGGAGAAAAGGAGTGGTCTGGATGCTACAGTTGGAGATCCAAGCAACAACCTTTTAGGGTTGCCATCAATGCCAAAGGGGGAGATTGTTGGCCTGTTTTACAGGAAATCATGTGCTTGTCATTGATGGCAGGAACAACAACATTGATGTTTTATAGGAAAAACATAAGTTCAGGAGGAGAAGCAAACAATATACAGAAACAAGAAAGCTCATAAGAGATAGCAGTTTCCAGAATTGCAGACGAGGTCCAAGAGATGGACTCGCAGGAGGAGCAAAGGTCGAGACCCGTGAACACTTAGAAAATATTTTAAGTTAGAGATATCAGAAGATCAGGAGGAAGAGTGACAGTGGTTTTTGGATCACCAATCCAAAATACCAACAACCATTATATCCAGTGGATTTGTGAGGAGGTTACCCTTCGGGGAATCTCACTTCGGAAGAATTGGCAACTTGAAAGTTAAATTACCTGAAGCCTGAAATCCGAAATGAATGTGGACCATTGGATCTAGAGAAAATGCGATGATTGTCAGATTGAATTAGTGGAAGGATAGGATAAGCAAGGGCTGAGATCTGAGATCACAATCACCTGAATATCTGTCAACCGTCGGATCAAATTAATTGAAGGGTAAGTTAAACAGGGCTAAAGAGTTGAGAATTTGATTATCCGAATACCCATCATCCGTCAGATCAAATGCGAATTTTTGTCATCTGTTGGATCATTCTAAGTGGAAGGACATGATAAGATAGAAGAGCTACATCATAGAAAGATCGGGTTGTTGATCTAAGATCCTAATCCAACGAACGTCATTTGTTTCGGGTATAAATATGTGAGGAGGTTACTCTCCAGAAAAATCTCACTTCAAGAATTCAGTTTGAGATTTGAAATTCCCGAAGTCTGGAGACCCGAAGAGTCGAAATGAATCCTTGACCATCGGATCATCCGAAGTAAATATCAGTCATCATATCATCCGAAGAAGATTTCAAGCATCAGATCTTTCGAAGTGAATCTGGGTCGTCTGATCCAGAGCGTTAGTTTGAGATTTGAAATCTTCGAAGTCCAGAGACCCGAAGAGTCGAAACACGTTCTCGACTGCCGAATCATCCAAAGAAGATCATAGCTGTCATATCATTCTAAAGTGGAAGGACAAGATAAGTTGGGTAAATGGTTCACTAATATTAGCGATTGAGAATCAGGGACTCAGATCTATGGTCGACAGGGCATATCAGACCCCCCCGATATTTTTTCCTTTAACCGTGGGGGGAGGGTTCGAGTTGGTGGTATTTTCCTTGTGGGACCCTCATACATGTCACCTTTTTGTTAACTAAGACCCCCCTTGCTCATTACCACTTATCGGCTAACCCCCCCTCCAAGTAAACCACCAAACCACTCATACATACCACCTCCGTGCTCCGATGTCACACTCCACTACCCGCTACACGTCACACTCCACTACCGCGCTCTGCCTCCACTCTCCACTACACTGCCTACACGTCTCACCCACATCAGCAGACCACCTCAGCAAGGACACAAGTTGTTTGATCTGAAATATCACTTTAGGTGTATTCTCAACCATTGATCATAGTACAGTGGAAGGATAGTGTAAGTTTGAAAAGATGAAATCCCGAAGTTCTAAAGGGGGAAGTTCCGATAGTCATCCATCTCAATGTTTGATTAAGTCCTAGCCGTCGGATTGAACAATGAATAGATGAGTGTAAGGATCAAATTTAACCATTGATTTGTTTCCGTGAAATAAACCATCCAATATGATTCGTCCACTCAGGAGCATCGTCAAGATCATAAGATCAATGATCCCATCACATTGCGGGGCTAGAACATGCTTGTGTCTTAATTTTTCGTGAGCGGGCCGCAATTGAAACCATGGTTTTGGAGAAAGGGTATGGGGTAGCTGGAGGTAAATTGTAGGGAAAAAAGTAGTTTGATCTACACCACCTTTGGACGCTCCCGCAATCGCATGGTGACATGAGATCATCACCCAAGGTCATATCGAGGGAGTAGCTAGCACGTCTCTAATCTCCACTTCGTAGTTCATGAGATCGGGAAGAGCCTTTTGAATAGGCATTTGGTCACTATCGATGGTCACATAAAAGGAAGGGGCTTAGCAAGAAAAGCTAGCGCCTGCTGTGAAGTTTTTCTCAGGAAGGGAAAAGGCGCCAAAGGGACGAGTGTGCAAAGGTTCTTTCTGTAACTGTCGTAACAGACTGATTGTAACTTCCAGAAACAGAGTGATTGCATCTTCCATAGAATTCGAAGAGCTTAAGGGTGATTTCCAGAGGAGTTGAAGAGTCTCGAGGTAACTACCAGTAGGATGAATACTCATCATAGAGATAATTGACAGATGGAAAAGCGTTGAAGACTGTAACTGCCAGAGAAGCTAAAGAATCTCAGGATAATGAACACTGATGAAGAACAGACTCAGCATGATCACTAGAGAGAATGAAGAGTTAGGTGTATGATCTGGAAGAGGAATTGGCATGATAAATACATGTAGAACATAGAAGAGATGGTTGCTTCTATTGAGTGTTATTTATGCGGGTAGAAGCATGTTGTCTGTAGGAGAAGAAATGCAAAGAAGAGACATAGCACATAGAATGGAAATAATACACAGATCATAAAGCACAAAAGAAAGACATAGAACGAAAATGTATATCTGAGAGAGGAAGAGAAAGTTGAGGCACACAGGCAGAGCAGAGCAGTGTAGTAGAACAATGATGAGACTGGTAAGCCTTTGACAATCACTATATCACTGTAATAAGTTTCAGTAATGAATTGTTTATAATCATGGTGGTAGGGAGGTGCTAGGGAGGAATGTTGTCCTCAGATTTTCAAGTGGGTGCTTGAACATAGGGAGTTGTAGCTTCGAACTGGTTGCAGCCAGAAAAAAACCAGTGTGGTAGGGTGGTGCAAGGGAGAACTATTGTTCTCTGTTATACAGGATGGTACCTATGTGACTGGAAGTTGGTGCTTCCATCCAGTTGGTGTTGGAACACTCAGGGAGTTGGTGCTTCCTTCTAGTGGGTGCTAGAGAAACAAGAGAGTTGATGCTCTCAACAAGTTTATGCTTGTAAAACAGAGGTTGTAGCCTCAAGAGGAGTTGGAGCTCATAAGAATGATAATGTATAGAAAATAAAGAAACTTATCATAGCAAGAAGAAGAGGTTTTTCCCTTTATGGCTTTCCTCAGGAAATATCTGTCTCTGTATATTTCATGTGTGTGATTGATGTTGAGTATTCTATTGGTTACTTCCCTGCATTATTGTGATCGTTATTGAGTGTTCTGTAAAGAGTTTTAAATGGTCATAATTGTTTAAGCACGGTATTAACTTATGCTTGTTAGGATATTTAGACACTTAGGAGTTAATTAAGATCTACTTGGTCTAATATGTCATTAGGTAAAAGTGTGTTTCTTTAGTATGCATTTGTAGTTAGGAAATCCGACGGTCATGATATGTTCCCGACATAGAGTGATCTAACGGTTCATACTCTCCTCAATATTAACAACCATTGCTCCATGGCTTAAAACCTGATTGGTCCATGATCTCTATTTAAAGAGCATGGAGGGTCATTTGTTGATGATCGATTGTGAGAAAATCTATTGTAAAATCTTTCTGTAATCTTTTTCTTTTGCATTAATAAACTGCTCCAAGTGGTCGCGTTGGCTGGGGCTGTGGATGTTTCCCCGTAGGGGTTTTACCACGTGAAAACATTGGTGTGTTAATATTTGATCTGGTTATGTGAGTGGTTACTGAAGGTGTTCGTCCTCTGTTGGAATACCTGTGTTGTCGAACATGGTATCAGAGCCTGTTTGAAGACCCCCTCCTGTTGTAGATCGAGATCGTGAAACTGAGTTGTCTCATCTCCATTTTCTATCATTTTCGTATATTTCTGGGTGGAAAGGATTGTTCCATTGCGTTCGGAGCACTCATTTCATTTAAGAACACTTTTCTTTTCACTCGAAAAGGTTTTCGTTTGCCCAAGATATGACCATTACAGTCAGATCCGGAGGTATAAAGCTTGAATACACATTTTAAAATTTTTTGCAGAGTAGTATTTTGGTTTTATTTCGGTTTTGTATTATTTATTTTCGGGTTGCTACTCTTTTAGATCTGTGTATTCTCTTTGCCCTGCGCCCTATGCGATCTCGGAAAATCAGAAATAGATAGGAAAAGGTGCGTCTTCCGGGTAAGCTAACTGAGATCTAACCCTTGTTGTCATCGAGAAGCGAAATTTTTTTCTTGTGTGAAAAGAGTTTTTTTTTAGCACGCTCTCCAAGGCCATCAACAATTTTTCTCTAGTGTGAAAAGAGTTTTTTTTTAGCGCGCTCTCCAAGGCCATCAACAACAACAACACTCTTCCTTCTAAACATTACAATATGTTTTGCTAGACCATTTGGTTAAAACTTGCCTTATTAAGTAAGAGGTCTTGAGTTCAAGTCTCTCTTTTGTTACTTTTTGGAAAAAGTTCATGCTAAAATTGTAAAGTGTATTTCACTTCAAGTATAAAAGTGAATCACTATAAGTAGCTTTAATATTTTATTTTAGAGTTATTTATTTTGCATGTAGCTTTTCTGTTATAAAGTAACTTCATTGTAAAAGTGATCCCCACTTCTCTTTATAAAAGTGGGTCACTTCATAAAGAAACTTACACTATCACGTGGTCAGTTGGTTACCGTTTATACCTTTTTTAAAAGGGCATAACTCTCACATCGGAAGTCCGTTAGTGCCATTTTTTTTTTTAAAATGCATAACTTTTCGAGATATTTCCATCCTGATCATCAGTTTTAGTTTTTAAATCCACATTATCTTCATATTTAATATGACTTCTACAAGTAATGTCTTGCTTACCAACAACAACTACTTCCAATGGAAATCTCATATGGAAGATTTATTAAGAAGTAAAGGCCTATACCATATTACCTTGGGAAAGGAAAAAACACGCACTGATGATGATAAGAAAGCCAAATGGGACAATAGGAGTGACGAAGCATGAGGACTAATCAGAATGTCCATCTCTCCTAATTTAAGGTACCACCTTCAAGAAATTGATGACCCCGAAGAAGCTTGGGACAAGATTGAATCTGTGTTTGGTAAACTCAATATTATTCGAGCACAACAGTTAGAAAACAAAATACTGAACTTGAGTCCAAGTGATTTTTCTTGCCTTGGAGACTATCTATCTAAGTTTAAAACACTCAGAATTTTATGTGAAGAATGTAAGATAAAAATGGAGGAAGAGCGTTGCATCTATCTTATTATTTCTAAGCTAGGTAGTGAATATTTTGTGTTTGTATCTACCTTTTATGCCATGAGAGAGGCTCTAGGGAAAGCTTATGAAAAACCCACTCTTGAGTCCTTTTGTGGTGCTTTGATTAGAGAGGAAGATAAGCTTATACAACTTGGAGTGATCAGCACTACAGGTACCTCTAACAAAGCCTTAGTTGCCCAACAGAAAGATAAACCCAAGTATCCCAAGAAGAAACATCCTCGCTACAACAAAAAGAAATATAAGGGTCCCAAACCCGCTCAGACAACTTCAACGCCTAATGGTGACAAAGGAGAAAAATATAAAAATAAGAAGACTGAAAGACATTGAAAATTTTGTGATAAATATGCTCATGATGAGTCCAAATGTTTCAAGAAGATGGAAGCTTTAGAAGCAACGATGAAGAAGCATAATATCAATATTGATTCTACTTATTCTTCTTCTTCTCATGGACATGCACTTTCCGCTTATGGTTTCTCCTTCAACACAAATTCTACTTCTTCTTCTTATGAGTGGCTTATTGATTTAGGAGCATCTTATCATATGGTTAAGGATAAAGACATATTTTCTGCTCTAAATGAATTTAACACCAAGAAAATATTTGTTGGTGATGATAGATCTCTTAGTGTTGTAGGATCTGTAACAATTCAAGTAGATAATGGTCATTTCAATGATGTATTATGTGTTCCAAGTCTTTCTTGTAACCTTATATTAGTATATCAAATCACTCATTCAGGTGAAGGTAAAACCGTAGAGTTTTCACCTGACCAAGTTGTAATCAAGGATCTAAAAGATCCTAAACATGTTATTGCAATTGGAATTGTTGATGATATTACCAGGTTGTACAAGTTTGACAACTTTGGGTCATCAACTTTTTCATCAGTTTTTGTTGCTCATAGCGATGACTTGAGCAAACTTTGGCATGAGCGGTTTGGTCATCTAAAGTATCACTCATTGCAACAACTATGTAATCAATAGATGGTGACTAGTCTTCCTCTTGTTTCATGCAGAGATGGTGTTTGCGTCGGTTGTGTTCTCGGAAAACATCATCGGGACAATTTTGACAAACGTGCCTCTTGGCACACCTCGAGCCCTTTACAGCTTGTTCACAGTGATTTGTGTGGTCCATTTTCTTCTCCTTATTTTTCTAGATGCAAGTATTTCTTAACTTTCATTGATGATTTTTCTAGACGTACTTGGTTTTACTTCTTAAAACTTAAGAGTGAAGTTTTTGACAAGTTTTTGGCCTACAAGGCCCTTGTAGAAAAACAATCTGGACATCAAATTCAAAAGTTAAGAACAAATAATGGAGGTGAATATGTGAACAATATTTTTACAAGTTACTGCACTATACAGGGCATCCAAATGCAACAGATTGTTCCATGTACACCACAACAAAATGGTGTTGCTGAGAGAAAGAACTGCACATTAAAAGAAATGGCTAATTGTATGATCCAATCTAAGGGATTAATTCTAAAGTTTTGCGAGGAAAAAATCAACTGTACGCACAAATAGTCAGTCACACTCCCTCAAAGGCTCTTAAAAATATAACACTGGAAGAAGCTTGGACTAAAATTGATGCTGGAAAACTGAGAGGGGGGGTGAATCATTTGTTACCGAGCTTAAACAATTATGATTCTTTTAAAACTCTTTGCAGAAACACTAAATGATGATCACAATAATGCAGGGAAATAAACACTGGCACATTCAGCATTAGTCACATATATGAGAAACACAAAGACAGATATTTTCCGAGGAAACCCATACAGGGTAAAAACCTCTTTTTCTTTATATGATAAGTAATAATTACATTCTTTACATTATCATACATATGAGCACCAACTCATAATGAGGCTACAACCTCCGTTTTGCAAGCTGCAACTTGCTGAGAGCACCAACTCTCTGTTTTCTCTAGCAACCACTAGAAGGAAGCACCAACTCCCTGGTTTCTCTAGCACCAACTAGAAGGAAGCACCAACTCCCTGGTTTCTCCAACACCAACTAGAAGGAAGCACCAACTCCCTGGTTTCTCTAGCACCAACTAGAAGGAAGCACCAACTCCCTGAGTGTTTCCAGCACCAAATTCCAATCATACAGGCAACCAACCTGTATAACAGAGAACAATAGTTCTCCCTTGCACCACCCTACCACCCTGGTTTCTCTGGCTACAACCAGATGGAAGCTACAACTCCCTGTGTTCAAGCACCCACTTGAACCTATGAGGACAACAGTCCTCCCGAGCACCTCCCAACGACCCTGAAATATTAATTCTTTGTTACTCAAACTTATTACAGTGATATAATTTTCAACAATGGCTTACCAGACTCATCACCATTCTGTTGTATTTCGTTACTCTGTCTGCCTCATTTCCTTCTTGCACACATCACTTGCGTTGTTTGTTATTCTGCCTTTTATTCTCTATGCGCCATACCCATTCACTACACAGATCCTCTTCTGTTCAATTCAGCTACTATACTCTCCTTCTTCTGCACACATGAATCACCTTCACCATCTACAACCACAGCAAACTCCAACAAAAACAACAACCCTTCTCTTCTCTGTACCGTGTATATATAGCTTTTGTGCATCTTGTGCATGCAATATTCACCATTCCTCTGCATGCTCATACCGTGCCAATCTCCTCAACCTCTCGAGTGCTTTGCGTGATCATCATCGTAACCCTTCAGCTTCTCTGGCCGTTTTCCCATGCGTTCAGCATCACTGGATGTTATGTTGAGATTCCTCAGCCTCTCTAGCAGTTGAGACTCTTTGTCTTCTCTGTGACAGTCGATCTCACCTTCTCTATTTTAGTTACAGGCTTCCACGCTCATACATTTGTTAATCCCTTCTAAGAATAGTCTTCCTTCACTTGGATGAAGCTTGGAGACTCTTCTTCTCTCGATCCCCGAAACTCCGACAAGGACTGGAATCAATGGTCCAGATTCAACCTTAATCTGACGGCTCAGATTACATCGTGATTTCACATATCGCGATATCGGGATTCCTGATGTCAATAATCTTTCACATGTCCAACTCTCAATCCCCGAAACTCTGACATGGACTGGAATCAATGGTCCAGATTTGATCTTGATTCAATGGCTGCGATTTAAGTTGCGATTTTTCATATCGTGAAATCGAGATTCCTGTTGCATTGTTTCTTTGACATCTCCAACACGTGATCCTTGAAACTCTGTCATGGTGTAAGTCTGCTGACGTCACATGTGTTAAATAACTGCCACATGTCACCCTGATTTGTGACTTACATGTGCTTGGCATGTTGAATTGGTCTGACACTTGTCATTACCTGGTTGTGCCACGTGTTCCTAGCTGACGTGGTCTGCTGATGTGAGTCGGGTTGACGGTCTAGATCACATCTTGATCTGACGGTTCAGATTCAATCGGGATTTCACACATCACGATTTCAGGATTCTTGATGTCAATATTCTTTGACATCTCCAACTCTCGATCCTCGAAACTCCAACAGGGAGTCGGATCAACGGTCCACATAATCCCCTGAGATGGACGGTTCTCCTGCTTTCGGGATTTGTGAGCCCTCTACTCCTTGCACTTTTAAATATCATGCAGGTTTTCCTCGATCCAATGGTGGTCGAACCCTGCGCTCAGATTTGACACCTGAGATCTATTCTCCTCTTCAGCGCCCTCTTCTTGTCTTTATTCATATCTGACGGCCCTCATGCTGTCGGGAATTTTGGATGGGATCCAACGATCAGAAATGCTTCTCGGGCCTTCGATCATTTTGTCAATGTTGCGTTGCCTTCGATCATTCGATCTTCCTGGACTTATCTTCTCTTTGCATGTTGATCATCATTGTTGTACTCAAGCCATCATCACTATTGTACTTGCCAGCGTTGCCTTCGATCATTCGATCTTCCTGGACTTATCTTCTATTTGCCTATTGATCATCGGTGTTGTACTCAAGCCATCATTACTGATGTACTTGCCATCAATGACAAGCTTATGCTGCCTGTAAAACATACCAAACATCCTCTACACTATCTCTTATGATATTATCGAGGTTTCTCTGTAGCTTCTTCCCAAAATACTTCTGGTGCTCGTCTGTTACATTCTTGATGTATTCATGTCATCTTCATTGTTGTACTTTCCATCAATGACAATCTGTTAAACATTTCCAAAAATATATCCCTTTGGCATTGATGGCAACAAAGACACCCAGATTCTTTTCTCCCCCTTTGACATCAATGTCAAAGAGAACATGCTCCCCCTGAGTTGTTGCAGTATTTTAGGAGGTATCAGATATTAAATCAATACAAACTCCCCCTAACAGGAAGGAATATATTATATGAGGCATGCAGAATATTTGTATCTGAACCAGAGTCTTCTCTTTCTGATTCTTGGACCTGTTCATCTTCAGCTTCCGCTGTATCCTCTGTGCAAAATTCAAAATTTCTCACCTCTCTTACTCGGACCCTTTTATCAATCTTCTCATGAGTGGATGAATCCCCATGTCACTGTTATCTCTTTGCATTTAACTATTTTCCCCCTTTGTTCCTAAAAGGTTAACTTTCCTTGACAATGTATTTCCTCTTGTTGTCTCTACAGGATGTCATGTACATCATATTGTACATCAGAATGTTGTTATCCTACTTGAACACTGTGCAATTGTAGATTTTTTTTTTTTAAATAGCCCTTGGATCTCCCCATTGAATCTCATCGATCTCCATTACTGCAATTTTTCATTTTTCTTCCATGATGCATTCAATCCAGGGCTTTTATGTCCATATTCAATCACAGGAGAAAACTACTACACCCACTCTCATGCCTGCTTTTCTTTCTCACAAATGAAGGACCTATATCAGGTTTCT
>ML801807.1:36409-55811 GCA_009831015.1 Picea engelmannii
GAGTGTTTCCAGCACCAACTGGATGGAAGCACCAACTTCCAATCATATAGGAAACCAACCTATATAACAGAGAACAATAGTTCTCCCTTGCACCACCCTAGTTTCTTTGTCTGCAACCAGATGGAAGCTACAACTCCCTGTGTTCAAGCACCCACTTGAACCTCTGAGGACAACAGTCCTCCCGAGCACTTCCCAACCACCCTGAAATATTAATTCTTTGTTACTCAAACTTATTACAGTGATATAATGTTCAACAATGGCTTACCAGACTCATCATTGTTTTGCTGCATTTCGTTACTCTATCTGCCTCATTGCCTTCTTGCACACATCACTTGCACTGTCTGTTCTTCTTCCTTTTATGCTCTGTGCGCCATACCCATTCATTGCACAGATCCTCTTCTGTTCAATTCAGCTACTGCACTCTCCTTATTCTTCACACATGAATCACCTTCACCAGCTACAACCACAACAAACTCCAACAGCAACATCAACCCTTCTCTTCTTTATACTGTGTATATATAGCTTCTGTGCATCTTGTGCATGCAATATTCACCATTCCTCTGCATGCTCACACTGTGCCAATCTCCTCCACCTCTCGAGTTCTCTGCGTGATCATCATTGTAACTCTTCAGCTTCTCTGGTTGTTTTCCCATGCGTTCAACATCACTGGATGTTATGCTGAGATTCCTCAGCCTTACTGGTAGTTGAGACTCTTTTTCTTCTCTGTGTCAGTCGATCTCACCTTCTCTGTTTTAGTTATAGGCTTCCACGCTCATACATCTGTCAATCCCTTCTAAGAATAGTCTTCCTTCACTTGGACGAAGCTTGGAGACTCTTCTTCTCCTCTGGCGATCACGCAGGGGTCTCTTCGAATTCTCTAGCAGACGCCATCAATGGTTTCTGGTAGTTTCACTGTGTCATGCATCAGTAGCCCTCCGATCAACACTTGATATGACGGTTCAGATTACATCGTGATTTCACATATCGTGATATCGGGATTCCTGATGTCAATAATATTTGACATGTCCAACTCTCGATCCCCAAAACTCCGACCAGGACTGGAATCAACGGTCTAGATTCAACCTTAATCTGACGGCTTATATTACATCGCGATTTCACATATCGCGATATCAGGATTCCTGATGTCAATAATCTTTGACATGTCTAACTCTCGATCCCCGAAACTCCGACAAGGACTGGAATCAACGGTCCAGATTCAACCTTAATCTGACGGCTCATATTACATCGCGATTTCACATATCGCGATATCGGGATTCCTGATGTCAATAATCTTTGACATGTCCAACTCTCGATCCCCGAAACTCCGACATGGACTGGAATCAACAGTCCAGATTTGATCTTGATTCAACGACTGTGATTTAAGTCACGATTTTGCATATCATGAAATTGGGATTCCTGTTGCATTGTTTCTTTGACATCTCCAACACGCGATCCTCGAAACTCCGTCATGGTGTAAGTCTGTTGACGTCACATGTGTTAAATAACTGCCACGTATCACCCTGATTCATGACTTACATGTGCTTGGCATGTTGAATCGGTCTAACACTTATCATTACCTGGTTGTGCCACGTGTTCCTAGATGACGTGGTCTGCTGACGTGAGTCGGGTCGACGGTCTAGATCACATCTTGATCTGACGGTTCAGATTCAGTCGGGATTTCACACATCGCGATTTTGGGATTCTTGATGTCAATATTCTTTGACATCTCCAACTCTCGATCCTCGAAACTCTGACAGGGAGTCGGATCAACGGTCCACATAATCCCCTGAGATGGACGGTTCTCCTGCTTTCAGGATTTGTGATCCCTCTACTCCTTGCACTTTTAAAGATAGTGCAGGTTTTCCTTGATCCAACGGTGGTCGGACCCTACGCTCATATTTGACGCCTGAGATCTATTCTCCTCTTCAACGCCCTCTTCTTGTCTTTATTCAGATCTGATGGCCCTCATGTTGTCGGGAATTTTGGATGGGATCCAATGATCAGAAATGCTTCTCGGGCCTTTGATCATTTTGTCAATGTTGCGTTGCCTTCGATCATTCGATCTTCTTGGACTTATCTTCTCTTTGCCTATTGATCATCGCTGTTGTACTCAAGCCATCATCACTGTTGTACTTGCCATCATTGCCTTCGATCATTCGATCTTCCTGGACTTATCTTCTATTTTCTTGTTGATCATCGGTGTTGTACTCAAGCCATCATTATTGTTGTACTTGCCATCAATGACAATCTTATGATGCCTGTAAAACATACCAAACATCCTCTGCACTATCTCTTCTGATCTTATCGAGGTTTCTCTACAGCTTTATCGAGGTTGCTCTGCAGCTTCTTCCCAAAATACTTCTAGTGCCCGTCTGTTACATTCTTCCTGTATTCATGCCATCTTCATTGTTGTACTTGCCATCAATGACATCCTGTTAAACATTTCCCACAATTAAACTAGATGTACGTCACTTCCGTGTATTGGCAGTATAACATGGGCTCACATTCCTGATGAGAAAAGGAAAGCATTGCAGCCTAAAAGTGAGAAGTGTATATTTGTTGGTTATTCTGAAGATGTCAAAGGTTATAGACTTCTTCAACCACATTGTAATGAAATTATTCTTAGAATAGATGTTAAATTTTATGAAAATCTCTTGGCCCGCAAGTCTGATTCAACAGTTGTGCCTTCTTTGGACTGCGAGCCATCTTCGATGTTTGTGCCTTCTTCTGTTCCTATTCTTGTTTCTTCTTCATATGATGACAGTGAGGATGAAAATCCACCTCCGCTTTCTGACCTTCCTCTAGATGATTCCTTTGAACCTGAACAAGCACCAGTTCCATTGCTTCCTAGATGGGTCCATTCAACACGAGAAGCAGTTGGTGATCTTGTCGATGATCCTTCAGATCAGTGTCAAACATGTTCACACTTCTAGCGAGCCTCTTCTCTTTTGGATCAAGTTTCAAAGACTCATGATCCAGAGACATTTGCATAAGCTTCAGGTCATCCAGATTGGGAGAAAGCAATGAATGAAGAGTATCGTTCTTTAATGTAAAACGATACTTGGGATATTTTACCTCTTCCAAAAGGAAGAAAACTTATCATATGTAAATGGGTCTACAGAACTAAGTATGCATCATATGGAAGTGTTGAAAGACACAAGGCTTGGTTAGTTTCCAAAGGATTCTCCCAAGTTGAAGGAATTGACTATAATGAAACCTTTGCGCCTATAGCCAAAATGATTTCCATCCGCCTTGTTCTTGCCCTTGCTACCTCACATAAATGGGAGGTCCATCATATGGATGTTCAATCCACCTTCTTGCATGGTGATTTGAAAGAATAAATATACATTGAACAACCTCTTGGCAATGTCTAGAATGACTCTAGCCTTTTTTTTCACCTTAAGAAATCTCTTTATGGTATTAAGCAAGCTCCCCGAGCTTGGTATGCCAAAATGGACAGCTTTCTTATTGACACTGGATTCTCTAGATGTCATTATGATCCTAATGTTTATACCAGGAAAGTAGGAAGCCATCTCATAATCCTTGTCCTTTATGTTGATGACCTTATCCTTACTGGTAGTGACTCAAAACTTTTAAACCATGTGAAAACCAGCCTTAAGAAGAAATTTGAAATGACAGACTTAGGTTTTTTGCACTATTTCCTTGGCCTCCAAATTTTGCAAACCAATGAAGGAATTTTTCTTTCCCATTATAAGTATGCTTATGATCTTCTTCGTCACTTTCACATGGATGATTGTAAACCAACCCCTTCTCCCTTCCAGTCTGGAGTCAATCTTACTACCACCTGTACTTCTCCTAAAGTTGATGCCACCCAGTACCGTCAGTTAGTTGGTAGCCTCCTATACTTGACTCATACCCATCTTGATATTTCCTTTGTTGTTGGTCTTTTTGACCGGTATATGAAAACACCCCATGAAATCCATTGGAAAGCAACTAAAAGGATACTTCTCTATGTCCGTGGTAGAGTTTAGTTCAAGATACATTATATTTCAGAGGGGACTCCTTTATTGGTTGGTTTCACTGATTCAGATTGGGCCAGTGACCTTGATTATCGGAAGTCTACTGCATGTTATGTTTTCAGCGTTGGTTCAGGACATGTAAGAAACAACAGGATATTGCATTTTCTTCAGCAGAAGTAAAGTATTGAGTAGCCATAAATGAAAGTCAGGAAGCTTTGTGGCTTCGACATATCCTTTCAGAGTTTGGATTCGAGCAGTAGCATCCAAACAACCTTTGGTGCGATAATCAGAGTGCCATCAAGCTCGCCAAAGACCCAGTTCAACATCAACGCAATAAGCACATCGAGCTACACATGCACTTCATCAGAAAGATAATTCATGATCAAGTTATTGAAGTTCTCTTTTTCCCTACAGAATATCAAGTTGCAGACATTTTCACAAAGTCTCTTACAAAAGCGAAGTTTTCCAAACTTCAATCTATGTTAGGATTTCATGAAGCTGTCATTAAGGGGGGATAAGCTCTAATGCCTCCTTCCTTCTCCTATTGTGTCAACATTATAAATCCTTCAATCCTATCCCAAGTTGTTCTTAAGGGGGGATGTTAGGATATTTAGACACTTAGGAGTTAGTTAAGATCTACTTGGTCTAACATGTCGTTAGGTAAAAGTGTGTTTCTTTAGTTTGCATTAGTATGTATTTGTAGTTAGGAAATCCAACGGTTGCGATATGTTCCCAACATAGAGTGATTCGACAGTTCATACTCTCCTCCATCTTAACATTCATTGATCTGTGGCTTGACACCTGATTGGCCCATGATCTCTATTTAAAGAGCATGGAGGTTCATTTGTCGATGATTGATTGTGAGAAACCCTATTGTTAAATCTCTCTATAATATTTTTTATTTTTTATTAATAAACTTCTCCAAGTGGTCACATTGGCTGGGGCCGTGGATGTTTCCCCGTAGGGTTTTTACCACGTGAAAGCATTGGTGTGTTGATCTTTGATCTGGTTATGTGAGTGGTTACTGAAGGTGTCCGTCCTCTGTTGTACTACCTATTTTGTCGAACAGATTCACCCCCTCACTCTAAGTTGTTCAACAGAAGCCCAGTAGAAAACAAAAGGATCCCCAAACCATTCATGTCATGGGAAAACTATTATACCTAATGATGGGGGGAGTTCTTGTGGACAAATACTCTAACCCTCGCAGTCCAATTGTTAATGTGAAAAATAAAAATACACTTACTACTAACACATTAATCAACCTTGGAGCCTATGACATGTGATACCATGCGATCCTTATGTATTACATGCCTTAGGGGAACTCCCACTATCCTTCAACTCACTGATAGATCAACCATTAAATCAAAGGTAATTTTAGAAGATGTGGTGCTCTCCATGGATTCATGGAAATATCCCATTGACTTCATGGTCCTACAACCTAAAACCTCTTTGGGTGTGTATCCTCTAATCCTTGATGACCTTGGTTGGCCATTGTCAATGCCTACATCAGTTTCCCCCAAAAAGCATGAATGTTTCCCATGGGACATCCACCAAACAATTAACCCTCTATGCTCCCTCCAAACCCAACATAGACTTAGAAACACTACTTTGGGTTGATGGAGAAGAAAGTGATGAATATGGGGAAGCCCATCAAGTCTTATCCATAGATCAATACCTAGCCATAAGAGATAAAACAAAGGATGATGAAATCAATGATTTTATAACCTTCTCCTCTTCCTCAGGAAACACACGTATTCTTGAGCATATTATGAAAACATAAATTCATCTTTCCTTAGCCTCAACAAGCATATCACTCATCGAACATGAACCTACACAAGAAAAATACCAAGGATCCCTTATTGAAACCATAGAAATTAGCCCAGGGAAAACCTTGAAAATCAACCAAGGACTAACTGAAAAACAAAAAGATTGATTTGTTCAAGTGATTTAAAAGTACAATGATGCCTTCACCTAGGATTACTTTGACATGAAGGGAATCCATATCGACCTGTGTACACATCATATATATATTAAGGAAGGAGCCATACCCATTTGTCAAACTCAACACTGGATGAACCCGACAATGAAAGACATAGTCAAAGATGAGCTACATAAATTACTTTGACTTCATCTATCCCATTTCTGATAGCTAGTGGGTCTCCCCTCTTGTCATGGTACTGAATAAAAACAATAAATGGAGGATTTTTGTATATCATAGATAATTAAATATAACATCGCCTAAATATCACTTCCCATTTCCATTTATTGACCAAGTCCTAGACATGTTAGCATGAAAGAATTATTTTTCTTTCCTCGATGGTTTCAATGGATACAACTAGATCCAAATCACCCCTGAAGATCAAGAGAAAAAAAATTTCACCTATCCTTCGGGGACATTCACCTACCATGTTCTACCATTTGGGTTATTTAATGCCCCCACCACCTTTCAATGAGCCATTATTAGTATATTCTTTGATCGCGTTCAATATTGCATGGAAATATATATGGATGATTTCACAACATAAGGGGACGAATTTGATGAGGCATTAGCCAATCCAGAAAATACATTAATCATGTGAAAGGATTCAAATGTTTCCCTTAGTAATGGAAAGTGTTTCATGATGGAAACTAATGGAATTGTACTAGGGCATCAAATCTCAGAAAAAGGTATTCAAGTCGACCTAGAAAAAATAAAGGCAATACTCAATTTCCAACTCCATCTTCATAGAAGTAGGTACAAATATTTATAGGATATGTTGGCTATTATCGTAGATTTATTGAAACATTTTCATGTATTGCTCATCCATTATTTTCTCTACTTAGAAAAGACACTGATTTTGTATGGACAGAGACATGCCAACATGCACTTGATGAATTGAAAGCCAAAGTATCTGAATCTCTTGTACTAAGAGGGCATGATAGGACCCTCCCATTCAACATTTCAATGGACACATCAGGCAACATTGTCAAAGCCGTCCTCGAACAACTCGAAGGAAAATTCCCATATGCAATTTACTATGTCAATAAGAATGTCTCACCTGTAGAATTGAACTATACGGTAACTAAAAAATAGTTTCTTGTTGTTATTCATGCAATAAACAAGTTTAGACACTACATTACTGGGTATCCTTTGATTTCACACACTGATCATGCTGCTATCAAATATTTAATGAATAAACCTATCACCAATGGCAAGGTCACTAGATGGTTTCTTTTATTGAAAGCATTTGATATTATCATTCTAGATAAAACAGGAAAACATATTGTAGTTGCTGACTTCCTTTCTAGAATAACATCTAATGAGAATGAAAATCTAATAGAATATTGTTTTCCAGATGAACACCTCTTTGCAGCATCTACTAGAACTCACCTTGGTTTGTAGATATTGCTAACTTTTTGGCTGCAGGAAAGTTTCTGCATTATCTGACTCTCAAAGAATGACAAAGTATATTCAAGAAAATTAAAAGGTTTTCATGGATTGATGGTTGTCTCTTCTACACTGGGCCTGATTTGATTATCAGAAGGTGTGTATGCGAGGACAAAGTCCATGAAATACTAAAAGCTTGTCATGATGGAACATGTGGGGGGCACTTTGCAAATACAAGGACCGAGTACAAGATACACCACTAGGGAAATTATTGGCCCATACTCTTTAGGGATGCCAAAGAATATCTGAACAGGTGTGACAATTGTCAACACATGGGGAGACCCGTACAAGAAGATTGAATTCCACTCCAACCATAAATGGTGTTAGAACCTTTTGACAAATGGGACATTGATTTTGTGGGACGAATAAATCCCCCATCTTGTCGACACTCCTACATCCTCATCTGTACAAAATATGTTACAAAATGGATGGAGGAAAAGGCACTTCCAACATCAATAGAACATGAAGTAGTAGTATTTCTCCATGAGGAAATTTTTGTAAGGTTCAGGATACCACGAGAGATAGCGACCTATGGAGGAACTTAGTTCACATCATGGCTTGTTAGAGATATGATGGAAAAATACAAAATCAAGCATCGAATAACGACACCAAACACGTAGAAGGGACTAATAATATCCTTGAGGCCATCATTACCAAAGCTGTCAGATTACACCCACTACTACATATTGAAAAATTTGCGATGACTACTTGCGACGAAAGTAACCTTTCGTCACAAAATTGAAGATAAAGAATTGAAATTTTAGTTTTTTTTTATAAATCCATCCCTTTTCATCACTCTTGTGAAGAAACCTTTGGCTATCATTGCAACAGAGACGAAACCAGATGTACGTCGCAAGCATGACAAACGTGAATATAATGGACTCCCATCTCTCTTGCGACGACATTTGGCTATCATCACAAGAGAGATGGTTCAATGATTATCGTTACATTATTCGACAAAGCCAACATTGACCATTACACTATTTAACAAAGTCAACATTGACTTGGTCAACGTTCATCTCTCTTGCGACGAAAAAAATATCTATAAATATTTTGCAAATTAGAGATGTTGTGACAATGTAATTGTTATAACAACGACGATTCATAAAGGGTATTTTTGTGTGGAAGAACGTCGCAAAATATTAGAGGTGGGAAAAAAAGTAAAGTGGGTGAAAAGGGTGATGGTAGATGCTATTTCCCTTGCAAAAAATGTTACACTACATGTCCCGTAAGAATTCTAATAGCAACAACTACAAAACATTGTAGAAAATATGGGCACATTGATGGGGGATCAAATGAATATCGTCCTGTGGTAATTAGCTATATATTCATTATCTGTTTTTATATTGTCGATTTTATATAAAATTATATACATGTATATATATTGTTTGAATATTTGTTATAGTACACACCAATTTTGCATGATTGTTTGTAATTGTAAAGTTAGAGTTGCCTCTAACTTTCTATAGAATATTGCACCAAGTAGTACTAGTAGAAATGATGTTGTAAAAGATGAGAAACATGATAAAGCAAATGAGGATCTCATGGAAGAAGATGATGGGATAAATCAAATGATCCAAGATTTGTTTTCTCAGACGGATGAGTATGGTAACAATGATGGTATTTATGATGAACCGCTATTAGAAAAGAAAAATAAATGACTTTATGAAGGCTCAATAACAAATCTTCTCTCCGCTACATTGCTGCTAGTGAACTTAAAGGTTATGAATAATTTGTCGAACACTTGTATGAAACAGATCCTAAGGTATGTAATATGTTTCATCTCATATACATAAATGTTGACTTTTTTCTATTTGTTTTTAGTGTTAATTAATGTGTAAAATAAGAATGCAATTTTTGCGATTAATATTCTTTACATTAACTAGTTGTTTGTTATGTTGTAGATTGTTAGGTGATTTTTTGTTACCATCGTCAAATATTTTACCTCACACATATCAAGATTTGAATTTCATTATGAAAGACATTGGAATGGATTATCAAACTATAGATGCATGTCCTAATGATCATATTATATATTAAGGACAACATGCTTCAAAAACAGAATGCCCTCAATGTCTTATCAATAGATATCAAACCGATCAAGTAACAAAAAGGGTGCCTCGAAAGGTTCTTTGTCATATTCCCATAACCCCATGTTTGCAGCGATTGTTCAGGTGTGAAATCATAACACAGTTTATGGATTACCATGCACGTAACAAAAGTGGATATGGTGTTCTTCGAATTCCTGCCAATGGTTATGTATTTAGGGAAATTGAGGAAAAATGGGTAGATTTCAAAGATGAACCTTGTAATGTTAGAATTTCATTGGCAGCTGACGGTGTTAATCCATTCAGAGAGTACTTAGTGTGGCCTATTTTTGTTATCAACAATAACATTCCTCCTTGGATGTCAATAAAGAGGGAGCACATAATGTTGACAATGATTGTTCCAGGTATTTGTTTACATTAATTTTTTGAATGTAACATTTTCATTTGTTTCGTTTTTTGCATAATATCTTTTGTTAATTATTTAATTATATATACATATCATGGTTATAGTAATTATGTGTAATTTCAAACAATTAGGTAAGTACCAAGTTAAAGATATGAATGTATATATCGAGCCTCTTATCGACGAGCTACTAAATTTATGGGTTGGCATCACTATGTATGACATCTGTAAACCAATCGGGAGAAGAAATTTAAATTTCGTGTTTATGGACAACTCATGATGCCCTAGGACTAACACATTTTTGTGGTATGTATCATTATATTTCTCTTTAGTACTATATAATTTTTTAAAGATATCATGCTGCATATTTAATTTTTAAATAATCTCACCGTATAATTGACATTAATCCATCTGTTGCAGGTCTTCAAACAAAGGGTAAATTTGCATGTATAGTTTGTGTTCCTAAGATGAATTATAGTCATTCAAAAAGTTTAGGAAAGGTGGTGTTTGATGAGTATAGGCACATCCTCCCTAAGAACCATAGGTATCGTACTACTGAAAAACATATTTTCAATGGGAAAGAAGAGACTGGTTTAAAACCACGAAGAATGACACCTCACCTATGGAGGTTGGAATATAATAGAAATCGTCAAGGTATGAAATTTCTTTATGAATCATATATGTAATGTTTTGAATGTTTATTTTAATCATTGAATTTATTTTACTGTATTTGATAATTATTTTTGTGATTTCTTTTATGCTTCATGAAGGCCTCCATCATAAAGGTATTAATAATGGGCTTCCATGAGGAATGAAATGTTATCCTACTCAATTCATGAGGTTTCCCTACTATGAACAGATAAAAATAACTCATTTGTTTGATAAAATTCATATCAGGAATAATGTGACAAAAACATTATGGCGAATCATAGATGGCAGGAGGGATAAAGAAAAAAATTGTCAAAATTTGTACTGACATTCATGAAGCCAATCATGCAATGGGAAGTGTGATCCGATCAAATAGAGATGGACTAGACTGAAATAACCTTCCATGGTTATTAAAAGAGAAACAAAAAAATGATGTAAAAGAGGTCATTCAAAGAATTAAATTTCCCACGGGTTTTGCTTCAAACATAAACAATATCTTAATGAAGAAAGGTGAATTTGGTGGGGTAAAAACACATGATTGGCATACCTTCATTAAGATAATAACTTTGGTATACATATTTATCTATATTGGCCTTATACATCTTCTAAGTTTTTTTTTTTTTTTGTCTACTTTGTTCGAAACAAATAAAGATTCATTTTTTTTGTTACAGTATGTTCTGCCGCTATCTCTCCCAAACGACTTTGACAACAACGTCAAACAAGTTATATATGATCTTGGCAAATACATGAGGTAAGTAGTTGTGATTTATATGTGAAATGTTCTTTCAATTTGTTGTTGTACTTAATGACATGTGTTTTACTTGTAATGTAATATATTATATTATGTTATGTTGAAACATGTTGTTTTCTTGTATCATGATCTCATGTAGATGGTTGTCATTGACAAAAATCCATGAAGATGATATAAAGTATTGGAAGAGAGAAATTTTTTGACTAATGTGTGAAATGAAAAATTATATACCTCCAACATTTTTCAATGCACAAGAACACTACCTCATACACCAAGTTGAGGAGATTGAAATTTTTGGACCTGTACACACAAGGTCAATGTGGATGGTGGAGAGGCACTTGAAATCATTGAAGGATTTGGTTAGACCAAGAGAACGTCTTGAGGTTTCTATGGTGGAGGGATATATGGTATATCAATCCATGGTGTATATTATTCGGTATCTTCCTAAATTAGTAGTGCCAACTATGCATGCAATGGATTGCATTTGGGATGTGAACTTCATCAAAACATTTGAAGATCATGAGCACATGTTGGGGAAAGGTAGAATGAAAAAAATGAGAGGTAATATATTAATAATTGGGGAGACTTATATTAATACATATAATTTTTTGTTTTTTGTGTATATGATCATACTCATTAATATATTAATATCTGTTATTTCATAAATTATTAATATTTACCATGGACGTTATAACTAATATTTAATATTGGTGAATTATGATTTTTTGATTCAGTAGCTCAAGATTGGGATGCACTGCATTTATACATTGCAAACATTATTGACTAGATGAATGTATGGATTGAAAGATGTAAAAAACACCATGGCAATAGGTTATCATGACAACGACTGTCTGAATTGGTTAGAGAAGCTCGTTGTAACGGAGATGCCAATGTTACACAAAGGGAAGTTGATTTAGCATATGGTTTGGAAGATGGACAACCAAGCAAATTCACCCATTTTATTCAATTATTTTATATTATATTAATGTGACTACATGTGTACTTATATCTTTTTAAAATACTTTACAAGTTATATAAATATGTTAATTTATTAATTGACAATCTATCTTTTACATATATTGCATATTATAGTCGACACACCACAAGGTTATGTGGTGAAATGGTCTTAAATTTCGCATCAAACAGTTGGACGAAACCAGGAAAACTTTTGATAGTGGGATAACTGCAGTACTCCATGTCACTAATGTTTCCTCTAGGAGTGACAAACATCCCTGATAATCTGAAAATAGATACTATGGGTACTTGAATGATATACTTGAGTGTGACTTTAATTCCTTCAAATTAGTTATGTTCGACGTCAAATGGTATAGGTTACGAATGCATGAACGCGATGAGGAAAGAACTGTTATTCAACATGCCAACAGATTTCCAATGATTAAAACAACGGTGTTTGAAAGAGGAAATGATCGCTATGTTTTTCCAAGCCAATGTGAACAGGTATTTTACTCAAATGTTTCAGGCGAGAGGGATTGGTCATTTTCGTTAGATATGATCCAAGAGGAAGGCCAATTAAGTATACTCATGTACATGAAGAATATGATATTGAAGAAGAAGATGATTCTCCAGATTATATAGAGCCGGAAGATCATGCAGGGTTGACAGACGAAGAAGACGAAGAAGATCATGATCCAGGCATAGGAGACAATGCAGTTCTTGATGATGATGTAGATGAAAATATGATCGAAAATGACATTGATGATGATGATGATATCATCAATCCTTTCAACATTGTTTCTGAACCGAATGATGATACAGATGTCGAGTTCGATGAAGAAGAAGATATAGAAGTATTACAAAGGTGAAAATTAAGGTTCCAAAAGCTAGTACACGTAGTAAGAGGAATGTTTCAAAGGAAATGGACATAGAACCTGAACACACTACCATAAAGAAAATGAAAACCATCCAAACAGAGAAGCATGTAGATTGGGAGGATGAAGCGCCTAAATAATAAATAGGTTTAGAAATGGTGGAGAGTGGCACAAGTGTAATTGAATCTAGAGCTGATCAATTGGAAAGTGAAGGTAGTTCAGGAGCCTTCCATAGCTAGAAATGCTATTTTTCTCAAGCCTCAGAGGAAGACTACCAGTCAAAGGAAGATTTATCTAAATGGTATGCAGAAAAAAGAAAGGAATCACTAAGTGAGATCATGAATCTAATGCCTGAGGTAAAGAAAGCTTCTCAACACAAGTCTTCATTATTCACAGTAAGAGACACAGAAAGGAAAAAATTCAACATTTCCATAACAAAAGAAGATAAGGTCTCTGAGATCAAAATAAATTATGATAATATCAGTGCCCTGGATAAGGTTCAATTCCACAAGTAGTCTAGTGACTTTTTATATTCAAATTATTTAAATTTAAATTTGAAAAATGAAAAATTAACATCACTAGCTGCCAAGTTTGAAGGTCATCTCGATCAAGAAAAAGCAGTAAGTAAATCATGGCATATTCAAATAAAGTAACTTGAACCTGTTGGCCCCAAAGAAATGAAAGCCTTGCTATATTAGAAAGACAAAGTGATTCTCATCCTGAAGAAAATGTTGAAAATTCCTGCTATAGAGCATCCACAGATTACAGAACTTGTAGCATTGGAACAAAAAAATGAATCTTTCAAGAAGCAATCACTATATTTTCAGGTTAAATTTCTGCAACTGGAAAAGGAAAAAATAGAATGGTCAAAAGAAAAGAAAGAAATGGCAACTAGAGTCATAGCTTTGTCTTATGGTGTGCCCTCTAGTACACCCTCTGCTACTGAAAGCAAATCAGGCACTGAAGTCATTATCCAGGAAATGTTTCAAGTTAGCTTAAAGGATGGGGAAATAAAATAATTGAAAGAGAATATCAAGAAAATGGAACAAGAGGCACATAAAAGGGATAAAAGAGTATCACAACTTAAAAAGGAAAATGCAATCCTTCATGAAAAGGTGAATAAGATAAACTCCAGGCTTAAAGGAAAAAGTTTGTTACAAGGATCCAAACACATCACCTAAGACTCCATATCAGTTGAGGTTACAAAACTCAGGACATGTCTAAATTTTTTTAATGATGAGGACAACATTGCAATTTTAGCTAAACAGAGATGCAAAGTTATTCATGAAACTTTATCAAAAAGACCAACATAATGGGCTCAAAACATTATCGATCTACTTAATACAATTCCTTCATCAAGTTTGCAGACAATTGAGGTCAAATATAGAACTTCTTTGATAATATGGGCTAGAATAATCATAACCAAACACAACCTCTCAAATTCAGTCCATAATAAAGCAACCCAATTGGAAAAGAGTGTTCAGGATTTTAAGGATTTGTTTGAAGAACTATTTATCAAAGGTCTTCCATCATTCTGGGATGGAAAGGGAAAGTTACATGAACATGAATCCTACAATTCACTCTTGACACAAGTGAGGATGGATCACTCTAGGTTTGAAGGCTTAGATGAAGTTTTAAAGGGGGCAACTGTGGTAGAAAAGTTAGCCATAGATTTTGAAATTTTGAATAAATATAAGATAATAAAATTTGGTTTGCATGTCAGGTAATATGCCTCTTGCATTGATTTGGAAAATTTAATAAAATAAACGATGGATTATGATATTCCTTCTGAATTACAGTGGAAGAAAATAGTAAGATTGGGTAAAACTAAATGTAATTTTCCAGGTCCTAGTAAATGACCATCCAACTTTCAATGGAGTATGGGTCCAGACATCATCCAATCAGATTAAGACACAACCAAGGTCAAAGGGGTGAAGATAAGGATAAAGTTGCCAAAATATCTCAAGGATCTTGATTTCCTGGACTACTTTTCTCTATTTTTGTAAATCAGTTTCAAACTAAATTTCATTGGTTTTTATAAATATCGTAACACATAATGTACACGGGGTGGGAGAAATTTTGATGAATTGAGTATTATGAGAGTCTTTGTACTATAATATTTTCTTGAAGAATTAATAATTTTGGGTGATCCAAAGCTTCTGGGATCTAGTCTTGGTTCAGAGATTCATGTGCCAGTGACTGTGTAGCATGTTCACTTCAATGTATGTTCTTATTTCCGTTTATTTCTCTCTTTCCATATCTAAATGATATTCAATTAAAATATTGTTTCAGAATTCATCATGTTGATTCTCTTTCACATAGCTTAGAATATCAATGGTTCTTTCTTCTGCTAAAATAGTTTAAGAAATTTCAAAATTTGATTTCTTAACGTGTTGATTTATGTTTTTCTTCCGTCCTTTCTACTACAACGACATTTAAATTAAACCAACACACAGTGTCTATCTTTCCTCTGAATTATTTTCCCATTAATTGAAATATTACCCACATATTCATAAGCTTCAACCTTTTGACTCCATCCCCAATGGATTTCTCATAGTCTTAAACATAAAATCCCATCCAAAAATTTATTCACAATCCAAGGACCTAACCTCAAGAAACAAAAATCAAACTAGTCCTTTCAATGACTGATTTGGGAGAGAGCCCTCTCTGAAACTGGAAGGGTTAGATTCCAGTTTCTAAAGTTGGTTTGTGGTTACCTCTGGGTTTCTTTTCTCATCCTAAAGAAATTACAAAGTGATAACATAATTGAAGGATAAATTCTATTATTTTTCAATGCAATACACATTGCATCCAAATGCTTAATGCTTTTATGTCAATAGGTCAAGATTTTTGGAAATTATTTTCCACTTTAATTTCCCTACACGTTCACTGAGGTTTGCAGGCATTTGTGTTTGTAACTTTGTATATCTTTTGTGACCGAATCATATTGTAACCATGACAAAGAAAAATAATATAAATATAGAATGAAAAAAATTGAAGCCACACCATACAATTTCATAGTATTCTCTTACTGTATTGCATAGGGTTCACTCCATAGTTATAATTTCCACTTAATGTGGCTATATTTTAACATTTAAGGTGTCAGGACTCATTGAACTTCCAGTCTTTTAATCACCGCATGAATCTTTGGAATGAAAAAACTCTGGACATCTTCACTTGTATTCATTCAGATTCAAAAATTATTACAATGACCAATACGGTTTGTCTCTTTTTGATTCTACCAACGCCGAATACATAAAAATATACAATATTTATACAACAATTTGATTCCATTTGGTTTGAACCAATTACACTAAAAATAGAAAATTTTAGTTCACAAAAGAAAACCAAGAGAAAAAGTAGGGAAAAATCCCACCATGTTGCAACTCCAGTAGAAGCAGACTGTGACAATGATGTGGAAATAATGGTCAGAAAACCTCCCACAAAGTGACTTCAAGGGTTTAAGAAAAGGAAACCTCCCATGCCAAAGAAACAAAGGACAAAACATGGGGTTGCAACTCAGCATAAGAAGAGAAGAATTGCCAAGCCCAAGAAACAAGTCTAGGAGGAAGAACAAGAAACATAGGAAGAAAAACCATCCCCTGATACAAAAAAACCATAGTAGGGTACTAAAATAAATGCCCAAGAGGTCTCGACTGACACACAAGAACCAAACCAAGGCACTCTTGGCGAAGGCCTCAGTGCTCTCCTAGAAAAATACTCAGATGAAGAAGAGGTGGCAACTTCCACTGACCCACAAGAACCAGTGGAGAGGCCTACTCAAGAACACGCTCCAACATAAACAGATGACCCAACACAAGGAAATAAGGAACATGAGGAAGAAGCCTCTACTGTTTTACCAAAAATAGAAGAAAACACTTCTCCAACACCATCGCCCAAGCCTCAAGGGCCACAGATGGAAAAGCCAGAACAATCTGGAAAAAAAAAAGATAGAGAGGACCCAGAAGTCCTCATTGACACAAAAATGAGTATACTTGAAGGAAAAAAACATGAAATAGTGCCTCTTGCTAAAAAAATAAGAGGTACTATTGAAGAATCAAATGTTTCTACTTCGGAAGACAAGTCGGAAATGGAACCAAAGGCCCCTACTGTCACATAAGAACCAATAGGAGGACCTCTTGGTGAACGACCTACACATTCACTAGAAGAACAAGGATAATAATAGGTCCCACCAGGAAATGGATTAGTTTATGCACCAAACCCTAGGTTATAGGAACCATAGACAAAGGTTGCTACCCCATAACAAAGGATCACTCCAAGATGGGTAAGCATCCCCCACTCTCTCCGTATTTATGCCTCATTGGTGAGAGAAAACAAAATGTTGAGGATAACATTTTTGAAGCTTAAGATTAATTTGAAAATGCTTAGAGAAGAGCTTGAGGAACATAAGTCACCTAAGAAATCAAGTTACCTTGCAACAATTCTTCTTGTTGCAGGGAAACCCTTAACCGACTCACAGGAAAGAGGTTAGCCTAAATATATGTTGACGCTTGAATCTGTCAGGACTGAAACGACAACCTCACGAGGACATTATCCCTCGTTCGTTTTTAGAGAGGTGGTTCTCCTCTTTGGATAAAATATATATCTTTGAATATATTGGAGTAGGTAGAGTGCTAGACAACAAACCCCAAATCGTTATTGCTTGGATTTAAATGAAAATGGTTATTTAATAACCCAATATGATCTTTATGTGCAGCAAGAAGTTCTTTACAAATAAAAGATTGAAGAGGAACTTCAATATCAGAAAATACAAATACTCAACGCCACATATGTAATCCTATATAGATACATTCATATCTCCTCACAAGAGAAAAGAGAGAATATTTTTTATCATTGTTATCACTGAAATTTCGTCCGCAAATGGTTACAAGAATTCAGCATCTTCAAACAGTTATGAGGACATCCATGGACCTGAATTAACACAAAAGCATTCACAAAGGGTCAAAAACTATACAAAATAGTGAAAATTGAAGGGTACTATGAAGACACTGGGCGCGCGTGCACATGCACAAAACAAAAACACAAGATTCGTTCACATGTGCACGATGCGCGACTGTTGTCCAAAAAGCCACACACCTGAGAAATGACACATTTATGAGAGTGGTCAGCCTCCCACCCACTTCTGGTTCAGCTTACAAGTTGATTTGACACTCAAATCTTGATTGGATTCGACTGGATGGCTGGTCAAAGACCTAGAAATGCCCTAATTAGCCTCTTTAAACACGACAAACTAGTTGAACAATAGCTCAAAGGAATGTTATAAAAAGGCCATGGATACACTTCATTTTTCAAGGAATTTAATAGAAAAGTTATGCTTCCACTATTCTCTTGAGGACTCTTCTATCCTTGCCAAGAGTATACTCGCATCATTGCTTTGGGCAATCCATCTCACCTCTTGAGTGGATTAGCAAAGAATTCTTTCACCATTTTCATTTTCCTTTTCAAAGTTGTAAGAAGAGCTTACTTGTGGGGGTCCAAGAGCCCTCCCTTGGAGGAAGAAGGGACTCATAGTCCCCTTGCTTCTCAGTGTTTTCTTTCACTAATATCAACCTTATCATTGGTGACATGGGTCTCATTGTTTCTTTTGTCTTTATGTCCCTATGTTTATAAATTTAGTTGTTGTTTTATTTCTTAGTTTAATTCTTAGTTGTTGTTTTATATTTCTTTTTCTAACCCTTTTCCTTGCAGTTGTCCTTCTCAGCAAACCCAACTGAGCTTGCAAGCACCTCTATTTTTCTCACTAAGGTGACGAAAGAGGCACAACAGATTGGCGACTCCACTGGGGAAAGGTATCAATTTCCTACCCAATTTGGGTTTTTCTAGCTCTTCTTTTGGTTTATTTAACTTGCAGGTGCACTAACCGGCCTAAGCCGACCTGCCAATCATCCAATTCCAAGTTGAATTGGGAGAATTCCATCCGGAATTTTCATTCTCGACCGTGTGTCACCTATGCATGGGTTTTTAGGCCCACATATGTGCATCGTGGGCACATGCGCTCAAGTCACGGTCTTGTTCTGTGCACGTGCGCTTTTTAATTATTTTCTGTCTGTACACATGCGCTTTGTGCGCCTCTGTCTCCACTGAGACCTGCACATCTGTGCAAAAATTCACATTGTAAATTTTTTGAGATGTGGGGAAGGCCATTAGCCTTATTAAAAATGATTTCAAGCATGTTTTAAAGCTGCACCACACTTAGTCCCCTCATCATATAAAGGGGTTAGTCAAAACACATAGGCACTTAGGGGGTTAAAATTAATTTCCTCTTTTGCTTTCATTTTCGCCACATGGATGGCTT
>ML801807.1:57758-74522 GCA_009831015.1 Picea engelmannii
CCATATTTGGCCTCCCTCAACATACCGAATCTAAGAAAACTCACCAATGATCCTATATTTCATGACCCCACATGGCCTGCAATGCCCACCAAACTACCTTCAGACATACCCAAGTTTGAAGGGAAGGCAGGCGATGACCCTTCCAACCACGTCATGAATTTTCACCTATGGTTCTCTTCCAACAACATTATGGATGATTCCATCAAACTGCAATTATTGCAATGCACACTCACTGGCCCATCGGCCAAATGGTATGTAGATGAAAAATCAGGGTCCCATGCAACTTTTGAATCCTTGGCCAAAGCATTTTTTAACCAATCCGCCATGAAAATGGTTTAGAACTACTCTCTAATTTCAAACAAACCTCAGCCACACATATCATTGATCACATTCACGAGTGGCATAGGTGACGTAGTTTGTGCAAAGCAGAAACCACCAAACAACAGTGTCTTGACTGGTTTCTTAGATCACTTGTCTTTCTCCTTGGTAAGGATGTAGCTTCCACCTTCCCTCAATCTGAAGAGGAAGCCATCAGTAAGGCTCAACAGTATGACCTCATCTATGCACAATCAGGGTACTTATACACTGTACTTCCTGATCTCCCAAAACCTGTGCCATTTGGCCAAGACAAACCTGGGATGCCTCACTCAACAGACAAACTAATTGATAACACCACTCACCATGGTCCACAACCCCAACAACCACCAATGTATGGAACACCTAAATACCCGTTGGCATACGGGGGCACTTCTTATTACCCCCCACCCCCTTATCAACAACCATACCCTGTTTCTATGCCTCCACCCATAAGTGGGCCATTGCCGGCACCCCCCATACACCCACCTATTCCAACAAGTTCTGGTACCCCCTCTACCTTAGCTTATAGTACTAGCGAAAGCACCACGCCTTCCTATGTACCTTACAGATCGTTACCATCACAGAATTCATACTTTCCATTTCCTGGTCCCCCACAACCCATGGCTCCCCCACATCCTCATGCTGGGGTAAATTTTGTTCAACCCTTTCCCGTTCAGCAATATCAAAATTTCGAATAGCTGAATACGGAAAATCCGACCCATCCGTCGAACAATGCCAAAAAGAAAGGATGAAATAGGAACAACAACAACCCAGGTCAAGGTGGGAATCAACCCCAATAGAACCAACCTACTGGGGGCAACCAGAACCAAGGGAATCGGAACCCCCAGGGGGGCAATAATAATAGGCGTCAAGGGAGAAATAACAATACTATTAAAACCAACTTCCCTTGTGCCCTTTGCAGTGAGTTTGGCCATTACACTCATTATTTCCCCCAAATCATTGATTTCAAATGGTTGAAAGATTCAGGCAGTCTACCCCATCCTCTAGCACCGCCTTCCCCTCAGCAGGCACCACAATAATATGTGCAACAACCTCCCCTGCCATGCTGAAAAATCCTATTCCACACCAAGGTGTGATAAACACCCAACAGGATGCACAACATCCCCCACCTCAGGTAGGACAATACCTTAACCCCAACAATCCAGCAGATCACACGATCCTCCTCACTAGTGAGGAAGAAATCCTTCTGTAAACATGTAATCGCCAGTATCATGCACCCGCTGAGTCTCCTCCTATCTCTCCAAAGACAAACCCTGCACCGACGGGACCCCCGTTGGTGATCCCTCGCCCTAATATAGAGCCACCTCTTTGCATCCCTCGCATCCCATTACACAGGAATTTCCACAACCCACAGGCTAGGGCAGCTCATAATTACAGTTTGGTTGATGACTTAGCACAATCCATGGCTACCATGTCAGTCTTAGAAGTCCTTCAAACTTGTCCCACTCAACGAAAATCTTTACTTTCCGCCTTGGGGGCAGTTGACCCCACAGATACTCGACTCATTGCATTTGATCTCGACAGCGGAGAACCTCGCCTTCCCACCTTGATCGCTTTTCAAATCCCAGTAAAAATATGGAACATCACAGTTCATCGGTCTATCATTGATGAAGGTGCATCTACATGCATTATGTCCAAATCAGTATGGCAGAAACTTGGTTCCCCCGAACTCATACCCTCTGCCATTACCTTACGAGCTTACGATGGATGACCATCATCTCTTGAAGGGCTCTTCCAAAATCTCCCCGTAGAACTTGGGGGCAAGACTATTCTCATCAACATTGAAGTTATCGACACCCCACTCGATTATAATATCATGTTCGGTCGTAGCTACATGTACGCTATGAAGGCAGTTGCCTCTTCCGTCTTTCGGACAATGATGTTCCCCCACAATGGGAAGATCATTACCATTGACCAAGTCTCACATTACGAGCCTAACCCATCTGCCAACATCGATAACATTCTTCCCCTTATCCATACAAGTCATGACGCATACCCACTCATCGAGATGGGTCTTGGAATTTTCAAAGATCCATCATTGTTAGGAACTTACCATGGAGCACCACCTCTCCTTCATCCTTCCAATCAAGTATGTGTCGTGTCATCTAACGAAACTAACACTGAGGATACCCTTCCTCTTCAGGAGGCTTCTATCATCTCTGACGTCCCACTAGTCGCAGAACTTCCCCCTCACGAGCCTCCTACGAACTCGGCGACCCCACCAGTCCATGATGCCACCTCTCCCCAAGAACATATCCTAATTTGGGAGACAGTTCCCCAAGCCATCACTCAAATCCCCTTCTTTTACCCTCCACTGGGCATCGAATCTTTCCAGGTAGTTGCCACGCTCACCCTCCCTAATATGGTGTTAGCAATTCCAGTTTGGTATTTACATCCACCCGAGATGGTCCCTCGACCATCTCTTCCCCCCCAAACATAAGGAATCCCAATGATGATTCCCATACTTACTCCCACCATACCCTCTACACCCCCACTCCTTAACCCCCCTGCCACAGCTGAGGGTAGGAGAAAGAAGAAGGATCCCACAGCTCCACCTCCTCCGTGCATCCAACCTCCTTGCGCCCTATGTGAGAAAGATGGACACCAAACCAACAACTGCCCATCCCTACCAGAGTTACGGAATTTGATCCCACTCAATCAAACTCCCTCAACACTCGCCAATACTATCACTACCACCCCCCATTCAAGTAGTAAAGGGTTGCTAACCAAATTCGCTTGCGCTATATGTTCAGAATATGGCCATTATACCCACCATTGCCCATCATTACCATGCTTTCGGTAGACATTAGCCACAGTACGTCAAAGCTTCCAGAGCAACCCCAGTCCCGCTACATCATCCTTACCAAACATCAATGACATATGTTATGTCACCACTTCAGTCAATGAACGTATGAGATGCCCTTGCTCTCTATGTGAATCATTAGATCATTTTACATACCAGTTTCCTATGATCATTGAATACAGGGAACACTAATTGACTTTGCTTCACAGACCCACAGAGTCGATAGTTGACTTTACCTCATCACTAGAGGTTCTTCATGTCATTTCTCCCAAACTCGAGGCCCTTCCAATGCCTCCATGGTTCTTAGATGACTTATCTGAGGATTCACTCCCCAATCCCCCCAACTCTCCCGCTCATTTCCCTACGGAAATTTTACACCCAACTACCACGGGTACTCCTCAGTACTTCGATATTTGGTTTATGATGAGCGAACCATCACCATCTCCTTGCATCATTCCCCCTGCTTCTTCATCACCAGGGGGTAGCCACACGACAACAGTCACCGATATCACTCTTCATGACCCCTTGTATTCCTGTCACTTCCACTGTGACGAGGAAATACTTGAATATTTAAGCACCCCTAACTACCCATGGGATGCGCTACACCACTGCGCACTCTTCTTTCCACAGGAAGCCTCCATGCCTCCTAACCAACACCCCATTTACGCGGTCGAAACCAAGGATTTTATCCCATCAGGACCTATCGACTGGTTCAAAAACCCCATTCCTTCCCTTGATGCTTTTGAAGAAGGAAACATGGCCAACATTTCCCCGACCATTAAAATCGACATTTCCATAAAAAATGGCATCGTCGAGGAAATCACCATTGGAGCTGCTTGCACTCCTCAAGAAATCACTGCCTATAAATCCCTATTCCAAGAATATTGGGATATTTTTGCCTGGTCATACATGGAAATGCCTGGCCTCGATCTCTCTATCATCGAACATCACATCTACACCTGGCCTGACATTACACCAGTTCGTCAAAAACAACGACTGCTGCACCCATCCAAAGTAGCAGCCATCAAAGCCAAAATTGACAAATTACGTGCTGCCGGGTTCATTTACCCCATCACCTATACATCATGGGTTTCAAACCCTGTACCCATTAACAAAAAATAGGGCATTATCCATGTCTGCACGGACTTTCGTGATCTCAATCACGCGTGTCCCAAAGACAACTTTCCAATGCCTTTCATCGATCAAGTTATCAAGGACTGCGCAGGCCACGAGGCTCTATCCTTAATGGACAATTTCTCTGGTTATAATCAAATTCAAATTCACCCAGCCGATCAATATAAAACCGCATTCACTACCCCTTGGGGTACTTTTGTATATCGTGTCATGCCTTTTGGCTTAAAGAATGTTGGCACAACTTTCCAATGGGAAATGACATACATCTTTCATGATCTGGCCCATATCATCCTCACATACTTGGACGACCTCACAGCTCGATCCAAGAAATGCACCCAACATCTTGATGATTTACGAATCATGTTCCAATGGTTTCGTCAATACAACATCCACTTGAATCCTATCAAATGCATTTTCTATGTCACCGCGGGGCGCCTCCTCGGATTCATCATTTCTCAAAGCGGTATTACCGTGGACCCCCTCAAAGTCCAAGCTATCACCGAAATTCCACCTCCCCGGAATTTACGGCAACTCCAGAGCCTCCAAGGAAAAGCTAATTTTCTACGGCGATTTGTCCCAAACTACGCCATTCGTGCACATGGTTTTCTTCGCTTACTACGTCACGACGTCCCATTTCACTGGGATGAACATGCCCAATAGTCATTTGACGATATTAAACTGGATCTCTCCAACACCCCTTTAATCAGTGCACCTGACTACAATCGCGACTATATCCTCTACGTATCAGCATCAACTGTTTCAGTAGCAGGAGTTCTCGTTCAGCTAGGTGATTACAATCGTGAGCATGCCATTTATTACGTTAGTAAAAACCTCTCAGGGCCACCCTTGAAGTATAAACACGAAGAGAAAATAGCTCTTGCAATCGTCCTCCCAGTCCAGAAACTGCGTCACTACATTCTGCTTCGCACAACCAAGGTTGTAGGAGATTCCAACCCGATGCAATACTTGCTCAATCATCGGCAAATTAACAGAAAATTTGCTCGATGGATCGTTATCCTTCAGGAGTACGATCTTGAATTCTCAACACCCAAGAGAAATAAATCCCTCTTTCTCGCCGAACTTGTCATGACCCTCCCCTCTGACACCACCAGTGCCCTCGTCAATACCAACTTTCCCGACAAACACCTCTTTTACATCACTTCGGATGATCTCTGGTATGGAGACCTCCTCGTCTACCTCCAAACTCAAAATTTCGGTAACCACCTTTCACGAGATGATCATCATCATATTCACCATCAGGCCCCCCACTACCTCCTCATAGGAGACATCCTATACTGGCAAGGAGTCGAAAACATTCTCCGTCGATGTCTGGCCATTGACGAGGCCAATAAAGTCTTGAATGACTACCACAGTGGCGCATGTGGGGGCCATCTTTCAGGAATATCCACTGCTCATAAGATTATCCGAGCAGGTTACTTTTGGCCTACCTTGTTTCACGATTTCATTCACGCCGTGAAATGATGTGAGCAGTGTCAGCTTTATGCCAACAAAGCCCAAGCACCACCTACTCTTTTTCATCCATTCATCACTGCCGGCCCTTTTTGTAAATGGGGCATCGACTTCATGACTTGTAATCCCCCCTCCAGCAATGGTCACAAATACATTGTTGTCGCAGTCGATTACTTCACCAAATGGGCAAAAGCTATGCCCACCTTCAACAACACCGCAGCATGTTTTTTCTTTAACCATGTCATATCTCTCTTTGGAGTACCACTCCAACTTGTTTCCGATCACGGGAAACACTTCGAGAATGAGATTTTTGTCGAACTCTCATCTCGGTTAGGATTCTCTCACGAGTTTGCCTCACCATATTACCCTCAGTCTAACAGACAGGTTGAAGCAGTTAACAAGGTCCTCAAGACCATGTTACAGTGCATGGTTAATAAACATAAGACCAATTGGCATCATATGTTATTTTCCATGCTATGGGCTTACCGTACGGCTGTGAAAACAGCTACTGGTTTTACACCATTTCATCTAGTCCATGGGGTTGATGCCACTCTTCCCATCGAGTGCGAAATTCCCACCCTACGCACCACAATTGAGTTATTACCCGACACTGCTCCAATGGAGTAGAGCTTGCTAAACTTATATTCTCTGGATGAAGATCGTCGATCTTCATTACAGAACAATGAGGCAGCTAAAAAATGATCAAAGGCTACCTTTGATCAACATGTCAACCTTCGCTCATTTCGCGAAGGCGACCTCGTCCTTGCTTATGATATCGCTCATGATACCTTTGGCCACGACAAATTCAAGTCACTATGGCATGGCCCATACATTATCCAACATTGCCTCACCAAAGGCGCATACATCATGGCCTCTCTCGAAGGCCTCTCTCTCAAAGAACCCGTCAACGGGTTATACTTAAAGAAATTTTATGCTTAAACATAGTCATTCTACTTTAGGTTATTTTATAGTGTTTTTAATCTTTTTTCCATCCCTCATGTCTAAACTATCATTTGTGCTATTGACAAATGCTTCCTCCACCGGCCTACCACATCGGTTACGCCGACGGTGCTAGCCATTGGACACAAAATCTCGCTTCGGCCTCTTGGGCTCTCTACACCCCCTCACATGAAATTCTCCATTCGAGCGGCATATGTTTGGGTTCAGCGACCAACAACCAAGCCGAATACACTGTCGTCATTGGCCTCCTGGATGATGCCCAACATCATCATATTCGTCACCTTAGCATCTTCCTCGACTCTCAACTAGTTGTCCTCCAGCTCAACAATGTGTACCGCGTACGCGATCCTTGCCTCTTTCGCAAATACCTGTAGGTTAGACTTTTATCTCAACATTTTGATTCCATTACATTTACACATATTCCAAGGCAATTGAATCAAATTATAGATAACCTAGCTAATATTGTGTTAGACTGGCATATATCACATCAAGCTACATCTACACACACATAAACATATCAACAACCTGTCATAGCATATATAGATTAGACATCATCAATACATTAACAACACACATGTAAACACCACATAGATCTCAAAATGTATACTCATGTATATATCGAACGGTCTGCAGTGCCATCCAAATGTTTACATACAAAAATACAAGTATCCGCGGGCCAGTAAAGCACCTTGGTAAAAAATGGGCTCACCAGCCTATATACAAAAATACATCAATACATAGAGCACCACTCAAGGTGCCTCTAGAGCACCACCACCTGCCCCTCCCTCAGGCAGTGGTTCCCCACCCCCTACTGGTCCCTCCTACCCCGGAGGTAGTCATCCGGTCATTGCAGCACCAACTATTGTTGCCCATCGTACCACAGCCTGCCATGGCGGCGGAATCCCCACACACTGCTCCAGGATTCCCTCATTCTGGATGCGCGACCACATGCCCTTGGGCACGCCCTATAACACTGCCTCCAGGCGACGGTGTATGTCCTCAAAATCTACTCTGGCATCCACCGGAGGAGCATGTGCTAGCCTAGCACCAGGGTCATCAAATCAGCGTCTCCTCGTTGCTCTCTCCATATCAGCTAGTCATGTCACGGCGTCCTCATGCCGACGTCTCTCTCCAACACACGACCCTCCCCGCGACGGTCTCTCCGGCTCCTAATGATCCGACGCTCTCCATAACTCCACATTGCGCCCGCAAGGTGCCACATCTGCACATACAAACAAGCAACAAATAGTATCAGCATCTATATCATATACATATTTCATGCTATCTCAAAACAAAAACATATATATCAACATCATCAACATACCTCGATGGTCAAACACCTCCCTTGGAGGTAGCACCATGTCCGGATCCTCTCGAAAGTCAACCCTGGCATAGGGGTACTGCAATATCACCTGCGACATCTACCACCACACCTGTGTTGCCTCAACAGTAAAGAAGTGGCTTCCCTCGCCACGACCATGGCGAAAAAAAACAGTCGACCACCGCTTTAGTCGCGGCTCTCGCGCCCTAGGCACACCCATTAAAATCCTCGGGTTCAACATAGGCACCCTCTCCAGAAACCAGGCCACTAGGATGGACCCGAAGGCAAACTCTCCAGTATCCATAGACCGACAGTGGTCCAGCTGCCCTACCATCCTGGCATGCAACGTAATCCCCCAGGCAAAGTGCTCACTGGCCAACACTCTCTCCATCATAATCAGCTAGCCACCACTGATACGTTGCGTCGCCAAAGACAATTAAACTCTCACAATCATCGCTGCTATGTAGTGATGCGTTAGGGCATCCATTGCCCCAATGCTCATGATAGTGTCGAACATAAAGTTCGTCCTCGAACAGTATCTCCAGCCAATTGTCGCTAGCGGCACATCCCTCGGTAACACCGGCTCTGTCGGTAGGGACATTCCCTAAAACAGGAGCCCAGTCAAAAAGTACACATCCTCCACCGCAATGAAGGCAATCTACTCTCCCTGTACTATGAAACAATGCAGGTCCAGACTCCACATCCGAATAAGGAACTGTAGGAGATACTCCTGCACCCGTATCAACGAGTACTAAAAAAACTTCAGCAGCCCACAGGCTACCAAAGTCACACGTTCACCTGGCTCCTCAATAGCCATGACGTCTCGCAACTGGGACCAATCCCGCTCTCTCCAACCAACCGGCATCGTGCACAATTCTCACCTGCAACCACATAAAACAGTCCTAATTCAGCCACATGGACCATCAAGAACATTAAAAATATAAGTTTTACACCCGTCAACCTTGCCTCCAAGGCGCGGATGTTTAACCCACAGGCACATGCTTGTTCACTCCATAGGCGCGCACGTATGTGCGCCTGTTCACTACACAGGTGCGCTCTCAGACGTGCTTGTCCATCCTTCAGGCGAGCATGCATGCGTGCCTACTCAACTTACAGGCGCGCTTTAGAGCATGTTTGTTCAATACAAAGCCGTGCACACATGCGCAGTTGTGCAGCCGACATACGCACACATAGTGCGTGCCCTTTACCCCCTTACCAGTGCCCCCATGCGCGCCTATCCAGTGGGCAGGCGCGCACGTGTGCGCGCCTACTTCCAGATCACCCGTGCACGTGGGGCCCACACTCATCAAACCCTCTGTACGGCCCTCCGTACATCCCATGCCCAAAAAATGAAACCTGAATTCTATGCAGGATGATCAAACCACTAACCTGAAGCTCGTTGGTCCTCGATCGGATGCATCGTCCTCCCAAAATCTCCAAATCTCCTCTGAATACTTCTCGTCCAGTCACTATAGTAGCAAGTACAAATGAGGTGGCAATGTGGGCCCTACAGCTATATATAGGCCTTTTCGCCAAACTTCCACTCACCATTCCGAGAGCTCTGGGTATCCATTTCTCTATCTGTCTTCAGCCACGGGATCAGCATCTCGTCATCTACATCACGAAAGTCCCTGGACCTCTTTTTATCCAAAGCCCATGGGACGCCAATTTTCATACCCTGACCAGGTACGCATGCGCATATTCAAAATTATCAAATACATGCTCATATATTCGATTCTCTTCAGATATTGTTCATGTCGAGTATTTTGTTTTCATGTGTGTAGGTACTTGGTCATCATACATCAACACAACCCCTTCAGGTATATACTCAGCACTGGCATGTAGTTATTCCCTCTGAATCTCACTTACTTTTCCAGTCACACCCTCTGACATTTTCCTCTAGGATCCCCATTTTCGGCTCTGCAGTACTAACACCTCCATTTTCACCTTCGGTACAGTCACCCAGTAGCAATCTTACCCACATGAGTTGTCCCATTCATAGCACCCTTTTGCGCTTTTGACACTCATGTTTTTTTTCAAAACCCTTTAGGGATGGGAGTCTCGATAGTCTTACATCATGTCGCAAATCTGCCACATACTCCTTCTCCTCATTTTTCTAGCTTTCCCAACGGACTCCCAGATTATCCCTTCATGGTTCTATTTTTGGACTGCACCTCTGCAGTATCATGAACCCATTTCATCCACAATCAGTTTTCCCATCTGCAAATTTCCCTTCATTTCACTTACCTCATACAAAAACCCACCCATGGGGCCCCCACCCTCCACCAGTTCTCCGAGCAAATTGTGCCCTACCCAAGCCAACCATATCACATTGGGGCACCCGTTTCTGTATTTGTACACTTATCCCAAAATTATTCTTTATTTATTGTACAAACGCCTTTGTTTCCAGCAGTTGCATTACCTTTTCGTCGTCACCTTTGGTGACCTTCTTCCCTTTTTGGCAAAACGCAACCCATGTCACCCTTGGTTGGGGCACTACTTATCATTTACCCTTGAAGACATCATCCATATCTTCAGATTACCCCACATGCCACTTATCTCTGCCCTCTGAGTTTATTCACTTTGTCCCGCCTCTGGCACAACTTATCCCCTGTCTTGTTGTCCCCCTGACACTCAACCTCATTGAACGGTTGAGGCCACTTTTATTTCACGTATACTCCAACCAAGGGAAGTCTTGAGTCTTCCTACATCTTGACTTTGTCCATGTACCTCCTCCACTTCCTAACCTCACCTAGTATATTTCACGAATCCATTTTCTTCTAGGAGTCGCGTCCCCCTTTTTTTGTCGACATCAGCACAGTTTTCTAGAAGGGCGACAATATCTTGATTCTCATTACCCATCCAATGATAGATCTCAGACGGCACAAGGAGAACCACAATTGCTCCTTGTTGTCATTGACCCCCATAACATTCAATGTCAACACTTTATCATGTTACGGTGGGTCTTACTTTGTGACTATTGCAGTTAGTTCTTTTACTTGCCGAAGACCTCTGAACTTGGTTGGGCTATCAAAGCCTACAGAATCCGTGATACTTCTTACAGTTGTCATTGCCTACTATTAAAAGTATGTTCATCTGCAGAATTGTCTTCTGCCTTTATCACGACTTCCCTCGAGGGCACTGCATTTGTCTACACCAACACTTCATTCCTCTTTTTTAGTTACATGACATGAGCATGGGTCATGCAAACCTCGTTTGTACACAGTTTATTTTTTTACACACCTCATGGAAGGTTGGGTTCTACTGGTTCCTTTTTCCCTCCAACAGATCGCTCTGGATGATCCCACTATTTCTCTCTCTTACAATAGCACTCTCAGTAGAAGAAACATTGATGGATTTCGGCTATATGTATGCTCCTAACCTCATCCATCAGGTGGCATCTGTTATCACTGAAATTTCGTCCGCAAATGGTTACAAGAATTCAGCATCGTCAAATAGTTATGAGGACATCCATGGACCTAAATTAACACAAAATCATTCACAAAGGGTAAAAAACTATACAAAATAGTGAAAAATTGAAAAGCGCTATGAAGACATTGGGCGCGCACGCACATGCGCGAAACAGAAACACAAGATTCGTGCACATGCGCACGATGCGCGACTGTTGTCGCAAAAAGCTGCGCACCTGAGAAATGACACATTTATGAGAGTGGACGGCCTCCCACCCACTTCTGGTTCAACTTCCAAGTTGATTTGACACTCAAATATAGACTGGATTCGACTGGATGGCTGGTCAAAGACCTAGAAATTCCCTAATTAGCCTCTTTACACACTACAAACTAGTTGAACAATATCTCAAAGGAATGCTATAAAAAGGCCATGGATACACTTCATTTTTCAAGGAATTTCATAGCAAAGTTATGCTTCCACTATTCTCTTGAGGACTCTTCTATCCTTGCCAAGAGTATACTTGCATCATTTCTTTGGGCAATCCATCTCACCCCTTGAGTGGATTAGCAAAGAATTCTTTCACCATTTTCATTTTCCTTTTCAAAGTTGTAAGAAGAGCTTACTTGTGGGGTTCCAAGAGCCCTCCCTTGGAGGAAGAAGGGACTCATAGTCCCCTTGCTTCTCAATGTTTTATTTCACTAATATCAGCCTTATCATTGGTGACATGAGTCTCATTGTTTCTTTTGTCCTTATGTCCCTATGTTTATAAATTTAGTTGTTGTTTTATTTCTTAGTTTAATTCTTAGTTGTTGTTTTATATTTCTTTTGCTAACCCTTTTCCTTGCAGTTGTTCTGCTCAGCAAACCCAACTGAGCTTGCAAGCACCTCTATTTTTCTCACTAAGGTGATGAAAGAGGCGCAACAATCATCTCAAAGAATTTTAAAAGAGTATTGCAGTTAAAATGAAAGGGAAATTGATAGGTCAACCTCAAATATCTCATACTTAAAACTCAAAGTTACAAGATACAATCAAGATTAACCTCGAAAGTAATTCTTTGTGGAGTCTTTCTCATATACCTAAAAATATATAAAATCCATTTGAAAGTCAAATATATGGATGCAATTTCTCCATGATCATATATGAAAAGTCTTGGAAGATTACAAAAAAAACACTTGAGAACTCAGCCCCATGATTGTTTCAAGAATACAAACATAAAGCTTTGAGAAAGCAGTGTAGAAGAAGAAAAGAATGAAGAAGCATGAAAATATTTGTTGTATGATCAAAATATTGATTACATAATGATGGTTGGTATGTCTCTCTCCTTCTCTGAATTCCCTCTCAACAATGAATTATGGAACTCATGAAGTCTCTCTTTCCCTTTTTTAAAAGAAATGCTCTTGTAACTACTTGAGTAGTTAGGGTTTTTCCTTTTTTCTCTTTGAATTCCATTTTTTTTTAGTAAATAACTTTAATTAATACAATATTGGAGTCTCATTAATTACTTGAAGTCATTGATATTCTTTTTTTAAAGTGGGCCCCAAAAATATTTAAATAAAAGTCTTTTAAATAAACTTTTTATTTGGAATAATTTTTAATTTGCTACCTCCTTTAAGAGATGACCATGTTTTAATTTTATGGTAATTATTTGGATCTTTTCAGCCCTTTAAGCCACTTCTTATTCTATATTCATCATCTTATATTTCCAATGATATCAAATTTTTGCAAATCCGTTGCCCGGATCTCAAGATATGAGCTTATGAAGTTCAGTTGTCATGCATGCTTATTAAAAAATGAAGCTGACTGATATTTTTATTTCTGAGAAAAATGTATCAATTTTCATCACTTGAAACATATACCACCATATTCTATGTCGAAATACCTTTCCAATGGTATAAATTTTGTGTGATTTCTTCACCCGGAGCTCAAGTTATGGCCTCCGCAAGATCAACACTCTGCCACTGTCGATCAAAATTGATGGGCAAATCTCAACCCTTAGATTGAATTTGCTTTTCTTCATGCAAATTCTACTTTTTCTTCATAGAGGTTATCCCACATGCATGGGATATTACAAATATTCATGGTATATAATACTAAGTGTTTCATACACTTAGCAAGAAACAAAGAAGAGAAGAAATTATGGAGCTTGGAGGATTTGGCCCTTGGAAAATTGTTGAATAAAATAATAAATTTTTGGAAACCCATCATTGTCCACCTCATGCCCAATAAGCACTAAGTCATCACTGAGTCATTGTCGAGTCATATACCACATGTCATAATCTCAGTAGATTCCAAGTATAACTAATAATACGTTGTCATGTGTCACAAATTGTGTGTTGCCATATGGAAGGATATTATTGCTTCGGAATGTAATGTATTGAAACTTGATAAAATAAGTTAAGTATGGGAGATTTTACAAGAGGGTAAGTGAAGGGGAAAATGTGGGTAGAGGAATTCGAGGGGGTAGTTTGTAGGCTACGGGGATGGGTTGGCGGTTTGGGGACTGAGGTCAGTAAGAGAGTGAGGGATAGCTGGCGTCCTCCCTCCTGCGAGCTATATTACTTTTAAAAAAAGTTGAAGTAGGGAGAGGGTAAGGAGATGAGAGGGGGCGGGGGTAATTTGTAGGTGGTAGAGGGATAAGGGTGATGTACGAGCGAAGGTAGAGTGTAGGCAGTGGAGTTAGGATCATGGCGGGTTCGCGGGGATGGGAAGGCGAGGGAAGTAAGGAGATGAGTCTGCCAACCCACGAACCCGATGAGGAGATGAGAGAAGAGTCCCAAAAACTTGTAATTTTGGAGGCTAGTGGAGTGTATGAGAGAAGAGTGAGGTAAAGTATGGAGAGAGAGATGTTGAGTGAAAATTCTAAGTTTTGAGAATGAAATAAGAGAGGAGGGGTGTGAGGAAAAGAAATTGAAATAAAATTTAAGTATGGTAGAATTGTAATATAGGAGAGGAGAGGAGAACATGATACTTAGAAAAATTGTTCAAAATTAGACCTCTAGACAAGGTCTTGAGTAACTTAGGAATATAGAAACAAATTTTTGATTCAAAAAATGCGTGGAGAAGCTAAGGCTGAGGGATGTAGAATGAACTTATAAAAGTTCAAAAAGTGTCTTCTTTTGATATCAATGCTTTTATGAATCCAAGAGAGAGAAGATATAGATGACCAAATTTTGGTCAACAAGATTAAAAGAAGTAGTTGTACAGGCTACATATTTTATGGTAATTGATAAATCCACTCAGATAGAGACAAAGACATAACAAAATATAGAAGTTCCAATAGAATAGGATATCAGTCAGGAGAAGGAGGCAGTAGAGGAGGTAATTTGTGGTATCAGTGACCCCGGGGGTCACCTTGACTTCTCTAACACTGAGTGATTGTGGTTGCATGAGGACATGCAATATTTTTGGGATGGAGAGATGACGGGTGCCTAAAATGGCATACTTTTAGCACTTGTATATACCTTTTTGTTTAACATTTTTTGTTAATCACTTCCCTTTTTTATACTTGCTTTATCTAATTCACCTCACTTATCACTAAGGTATGAATCCTTCCCCATATGCCATTATTATGTTATTTTTGCATAATTATTAAAAGGAACTCATTAATTTCAGTTAATAATATCACTACACAAGAGAATACAATAGTTGCAATGTAACACTTCTTTGTTTCAACTCCAAGTAATGCAATTTTGGGTGCAAACCAAGTTGTTGGAATTCCAGATGCAAACCAATGACTGCAACTCAAGGTGCATTCATGGTTGCTACAACTCCAGAAAAACCATTGCAAATTTGAGCACGCTTTTCATTGTTGCAACTCCAAATAAATCTCACCAGCACAACAATTAACGTTGCATCTGGTAGTTGGGAAGAAATATTCACGAGGAAAGGCAACATGAGACAAGTGTGAAATTAAAGGAGAAATCAGTTTCCTATCGAGTCAACACATGCCCGATTCCCACTAAAGTTTGACATAATCTTTGTAATCGGATGCACAACCAGATTCCCATGGATTTCCATCTATTGCTTTGAATAATTTTAGACAATAGTCATGTTGTATAAGAACCTAGGCTTTCTCGAAGCTGAGGGGGAGAAAATTTTTCTAGCAATTACATTTTATTGTTATTGTGTCTTTCAGACTTCGGTAATAAAATCTTCATTCCTGCTTTCATTTGCGTGTTGATGTATCGTTGATCATGTGATTTTGGTTTCATAGCTCAGTACCTCTCATAAGGGGGTAGGCCCCCCTCCTTAGTCAGGTACTTCCTGTAACAATAGGATTAGAAATTAGCATTTTAATTATGTTCAGTTTATGTTGTCAATTATTTACTCTCGATTGCTATAAATCCATATTCATATTTTTACTCACATACTATAGATGTTTTTTCGACTTGTTGTCATTCTAGAACTGTAGTACAGTCTATTTGATTTCATAGTCATTCTATCTTTCAGTTTACTACAACTCTAGATGCATAGAACATAGTTGCGACTGATGTGTGGTTTGGTTTTATAGTTTTAAACTGTAATTCAGATTCTCATGAAATTACAATCATTTTGTGATTTCCATTGCTGAAACTTGTGTCTCTTCAGATTTGATTATAACACAGTTTCATTGTTGCAACTCAAGTTGTTGGATTTATTTTCGTGCTCCAGCTTCATTGCTGCAATTCACACAGCTACAACTCCGCTTGCAATTACTCTTATTTTTTCTCTCTTTCTTATTTTTGATAGCTTTAGTCTCCAATAGATTGGAATTGATATTGAATGAACAACACTTCCTTGTCACAACAAAACAAGACATTCATCATACTCAAGAAAGTCACCAATAGATCATAGCATAAGTTTAAATTTCCGTAAGTGTGATCTTAATTTCCATAACTGTGATTTCAATTTCCGCAAGTGTGATTTCAATTTCCACAAAGTGTGATTTCAATTCTCGCGAGTGTGATTTCAATTTTTGCAAGTGATTTCAATTTCTTGCCAGTATGCTATTTGTTTTCTTGCAACTTAGGCTATAACATAGTTTGGTGACTTAATTAAAGCATTTTGAATCTTTGAATTGTGACATTAAAGTGCTACAACGTCGTAGTAAAAACAACACTCTTCTTGCATAAATTGTGCACGATGGTTTGCAGGTTCCACACGAGCCCCATATTGACAATTAAATATACGAATCTTCGTTTTCTTGCTAAGTTAATTAGAAAGTAATTGAAAGGTCCATGAGAGCCTATGCTTGACTATCTGACCATATTTTTGTATTTGTATTGCATTAACATAAATAAAAACATG